>ML664161.1:37518167-37605991 GCA_007570785.1 Antilocapra americana
ACACACACACACACACACACACACACACACACACACACACACACACAGTAGCCAAGCATCAAAAGAAAAGAACCAGTAAATGTAATCTGGGTGGACCTGGCCTTGCACTAACTCCTGATTCAATCCCTGGCTGCATCTCCTAAGGATGCCTTCCACTGCTGCCAGCTTTAAGAGACTGGCAGAGTTGCTGAAGGTCCCTGAGAGACTGGATGTACCTGAAACCTATAAATGTGTTTGATCACTTTTCAAGTAATTATATTGCAGGTTTTGGATACATATGATTTTTTAAAGAAATTTTTTGCATATATGTTT
This sequence comes from Antilocapra americana, assembly GCA_007570785.1. NCBI lineage: Eukaryota > Metazoa > Chordata > Mammalia > Artiodactyla > Antilocapridae > Antilocapra > Antilocapra americana. The sequence continues at coordinate 37,518,480 of ML664161.1, forward strand.
TTGGTTAGCTGAATTACATTAACTTTTTCAACATCTATATATGATTTATCTCAACACTTTTGAAGAACTGAATATAAAAACTTATACAAACTCTGTGTTGACTGCCCATCTGGAATTTTTAGGACAGACCTCATCTCAAATATTCTGTGATTCTATACTCTAAATCGACATTTATCAGGCACTTTAAGTGAGGAGGAGAGTCCAGATTTTTTTTTTTAATTGAGGGAGTTTGAATTACAGATGTAAATAAGTGTAGTTATCCAGGTATGACCTTGAATGAACAATTCAAGTTGGCAGTGTAGGCGGGGAGGCTTTTCTCATTTAAAAACATGAAAACAAAATAAACAATAATGCTTTACTACTTGGGTTTGTTAGATTTTCCCATCTGTTCTTCACCATTTCCTGTTAAACAAATAAGGCATTGTTAATACTATCTAAAAAAAAAAAATGAGAAGACTGAGGTTCAGAGAGATTGTCATTTGTTTTTTTTTTTTAACCTCCAAATCAATACTCCCCTCGTTATCTCAGAAATATCCATAAAGATTTTTTGAAAAGTGACTCACCTACATTATGAATAAGTAGAAGTATGTTGAAAGTCACCAAAAAGAAAGACATTCTATAAGGAACAGAAAGAAAAACAGAAAATTCGCTTCAGCTGAGAAAGAATGTGAATGAGCACTACTAAGTCGCCACCCCACTGGGTCCAAGAAAGGCCCCCACAGACAACAATGTCAAGCGCCATGCCCACCGGATGCACTCTTAGCTGACAGAGGCTTCCAGCACTTCAGCATTCTGTGTGAGATTGTCCACTGAGTCAAGTTCACCAAGGCTGATCGTAGACTGTTTGATTTGCTGTATGAACCTGGAACTCTATTTCTACAATATGCAAGTCTGTCTCTATAGGCAAGTTACATCTGAATTATTCTGGATCAGAGTTAGCCCTAAGATGATGTTTGACAGGTCAGTGGCAGCTTCCCGAGCAACTGTCACTGGTCTTTCTGGAAGTTGCTTGGGGGAAGTCAGCAGTCGGGGAGGTATAACTAGTAGATATCCAGGTGCATCTGAAAAGTTATGGATTGATGCTTCCCAAACAGAGAAAAATAACAAAAGACAATACTAAATACATCTGCCCAGCCAGGGCTGCACTTTACTGGAAATGATATGAACAAGCCTGGGACATCTTTGGAGTGGGGGTAGAAAGGGCTCGGGGAGTATTCAGCCTGTTTTATAAGCTCTGATGTAAATGTACATCGACAGCAAGTAAAGGCCTGGATCCAGTCTCCCTCTCTGGTCTCATCTCTCACTATTCCCCCACACCTGAAGTTCTACCAGTAGCATCCCTAAGTCATGGTGCTATTCCAATCCTCCTTGCCTGGCACATCATCATCACCACCACCTTCATCTGCCCTCCCCAACTCACTGGTCATTCAAAATTCCACCACTTCCTATAATATATTCAGGAGAAAAATAAAACTCCACAACCCCCCAGGTCTGTGATATATCATAATAAGGGCAACTATATATCAAATATTAACAAATGTCAAATTTAATCTTCAAACTAAGCCTATTAAATGATTGCTATTATCTCCACTTTTTTCTCTTCTTTATTTTCTCCATTTTATAAGTGAGGAACCTAAGGCATAGAGAGGATAAATAATTCATCAGGGTTACTCAGAACTAAGATGCTTATCTTTCAGGTTGGTTGAAGCCTGTCATGTCACCTAAATTCTGTCCTGATAATCCCTGCACGTTCGCTGAAAACCTGGGGAAGTCTCATCACCCAGGGTGTCCACCAAAAGAACAGGAAGCTCATGGCTGATGAAGCAGATGGCTTGTGGAGTCTTTTTGCTAGAAGTCTATTGGACCCTGGAGAATATGTGCTCTGTGCGTTGAATATTAAAGATACAGAAGTCTTCAGAAGAACAGGAGGATAAAGAAACAGCCCTTGCCAGTAAATGTCTAAATAAAGCATTGCTCGGGTCAGTGGGAGAAGTAGAAAGAGTCTTTGCTAAAAATATTTACTCTGACTAGGAATATGACTAGTGATTGACAACTACTGATTTAGGAAACATCTCCCCATGGTGTATGTAGCAAAAAATGTTAAGCTATATCTAAAATAATAAAAAAATAAAAGATAATATGTCAGATAGCAGTTATTAGAGCTACAGCTAGTTAATAGAGACTGTAGTCAAATGTCATAGAGATTAAAAAGTTGTAAGAATATAACATGACTTTTCAAATCAATAAAATTTAATTATCTATTTCCAAGATGAAAAGTTTTTCATCATTATGAAAGATATAAATCCTAAAGCCTTTCTGATTCTCCCACCCTAGTCAGACATATTGTTCTTCCATACTTCCAACATATTTTGTACTTCTATATAGTGCTCTCACACATTTAATAGAGGATATTTTTAATGATTCTAATAATAACACATTTTAATTGCTTTAAAATGTTAGAAAAATGGAAAAGAATAAAGAAGAATATTACAACTATTTCTAAGTCCATCACCCAGACAACATTTTGGGAATATATACGCATACTCAGTATGTGTATTTTTTAAGGGAACTAAATTTGCATACAATTTAGTGTGCAGTTTAACTTTTCTCATGACACTGTTTTGTGATCATTTCTTCATCATTAAAATTCCTACAACCTGGTCTATGTGTGTGCATATCTTTTTTTTTTTTTTTATCTTTGTCTCAAACTTTATTCTTAGGCTTCTTCAGCTTCATTAGCTGCAAAGAATGAATTGTATATAAGCAAAAACTGAAAAGAGCTGCAGTGTCCAGGGGCTTAGGCTTAAAAATATTAGAGATCTAGATTTTATCAGATCCATAAACAAAATTTTAAAAAGCAGTCATAATATAAAATAGCAGCTCCCAGTAACTTCTTCAAGATTTATCTTCTTCAGAAGTTAACTCAATTCAGTTTGCTTCATTCTTAGAAGCCTCATCAAAATTCTCCACAAGATCTGGAACTTCATCATCATCCTCCTCTCCAGTGGCAAGTGGTGCTTTCCCATCCACGGATTGTTTGGGCAGAGCTTCAGCCAGTCTCCTTAAACTGGTCAGACTGTCGGCACCAAGTTGGTTTAAGATGCTGGGGAGCATTTCTGTCAGTTGCTTTGTCTCAGCGTGGCCTGTAATGGTGAAAGTGTTTGCTGCCAGAGATGCCTGAACTTTAGGGTTGTTAAAGTGGATCACTGTTCCTTGATTTGTGAACATATTCACCTCTTCACTACCAGAGATATTGTTTACCCCTAACTTCTTTAAAGAGAACTGAAGTTTTTTGTCATCTGCTGTGGCTGTTCTATGAACCACCTTCTTCTTTCTGCGAGCAGTTCCTTTCCCACCAATGCGTACTTGTGCCTGCAGTTTGGCGAGTTTCTCTTGGTTCATGATAGTTTCTTTCATCTTGTTGGAGCGGAAATGGGGCCGCGCGGGGGACTAGGGCTGGCGCTCAGGTGGTCTCTGGCAGACCAGCTGAGGTTGGGCGAACACACGCGGGGACGCAAGATGGCAGCTAGAGGGACGTGTGTGCATATCTTATCATCCCTACTAGACTGTAAGCCTCCTAAGGGCCTGCCTAGGTCCTTTCTTCCATATTTCCATCATTGTGTTCCACATGTCACAGAGACCAATATGTATTTATTGCCTTAACTAAATTAAATTTAATTTGGTGTAATATTCTTACAAATTTTCATTCTATAATGGGAAAAAGCAGAAAAAAGAAATTCATACACTACTGAAGATGAGCATCAACTGTGCCAAAGCAGAAGTTCCAGCAGTGTGCCCTAGTATTATCTCTAGGACTTGTACCCTTTTCACCTCTCGTTTACAGAAAACCTATGAGAAGATTATGAACTAGCTTGATGTACAGGCATACGTGCAAAGGGACCACAGACAGTTGGAGTAGATGCCTAAATACTTCAGGCATGTTATCCATTATCTGGCTCTCCAGTTCACAATCAAGGCCTACCACTGTCCCAAAAAGTCTGTTTATTGAAAGAGCTTACCTGTATCACAGCTGGTCCCTCTGATCAGCTAGGTGAGAAGCAAGTGAGATGCAGTCAGCGTGTCTTCAGAGGGATGGTTGTGTGGCAGTCCTCAGGGAGAGGGCTTGGTGATACTGTTATTATCAAGCTATCGCAGCAAAAGCTCAGCAAAGAGCTCTGTGAGATGCAATATTTATCATGGCTAAATTTGTTGACTTAAAAAAAAGTGCTTGCAAGGCATTATGGCTGAAGAGTGGAACTAATAGAACACCATCATGTCCAATATTGGAGAATCATTCTGCACTCAATTTCTAAAAATCACATTTTTGAAGAATAACTAAATAACATGGAAAATGCTCACTACACAATTTTTAGTGAAAAAAAACCAAAACACAAAACTTAACATATGTTTATACACATGTATTATTTCAGTTTTGTGAGGGAAAAAAATGTGTGCATATAGAAAATAAAATACATTAAAAACTCAGTGGTGGTTACTTCTGGATGGTGAGATTATGTGTGATTTTAGTTGTTTTTTTATTACATATCTCTGAATTTTCTGTAATAACCTTTTATATTTACGTTATAATAAATACTTTATAGCTGAAAAACTAAAAAAAGGACAGACAGAATTTACACACATAATGTGGTACAGAGAGTGAGAGTACAGGAAAGAGAGCAAATGAGATTTATTCTCCATTCTCTTCCTCTTAGGAATGAGTATGGCTTGTGTCTCCTGTTTAAAGTCTTTTTTACTAACCTTTAAATTCAAGTACAGTGGTGGTCTGCTCTTTATTAGGGTGCCTTTCCCTCTCCCACCACAGCAAACAGATTACTGAGTCTGAACTGGGTTGCCCTAGTCCTTATACTCGGCACATAGCACAGGTGAATTACAGACAAGGGTTTGAAAGAACACTTGGCAAACAAGATGAAGACAAAAACAGCAGGCCTCCTGCTGGGGATCAGTGCCAGAGGCATCTTTACCCTGGATCCCTCCCTGACCCCTTCTGACTGTGAATGAAGCAGTTAGTTCCTCCCCTTGCACCTCCAGAACTTCTCAGTTCCTCTAATTGTCTTTAGTGGTTGAGTGACAGAAAGACCTATGAAGTCTCGAAGTAAATTTAAAATGACAAACATGAACTGTTGAGGAATGTCTTTATTTAAAAGCTCCGACAACATCTACCATAGACCTTTCACACAGTTGCTCGATAAAATAACTGTGGAATGGAATATAATAGAATGAAATGATCAGTTCCTATCACTTCTCTCTACTTCCTGCTACAGGACTTGAGACTTGATCTACATGTGACTTCCACTCTGAGGCAGAGAAGAAACATCCTGATGTTACTACCACAGTCTAGAGAAATGAAGAAGAATATTTTGTCTTCATAAACAAAGCTCTTTCTATAGGTGCCACACTCCCACAGACTCCCTCAAACCTAGGAGTTTTTCACATATGTCTACTTGAGCTAATAAAAAAATGGGATTTTTGAGCTTCCAGTAAGAAACGAATCAGACATGCTCTCCTCACTTGATATCCATACCTCTCCCATCATGATCTAGACCAACTTATCATTATAAGCATCACCCCTCCTTTGTATGATATAATAACAGTACACCTTAGATTTAGGGGGCAAAGTTACAATTTAAAATATTTTCTCCCATTATTCTCCAAAGTGCACCAATACTGGGCTATCATAACCACCAGGACAAATCATATCAGCCAAATCAGACCCTTCACTATTTCCCAGACACAAGCTTTTCTTCTCGTTTTTGCCATTTTTTCTCAAGAAATACCTTCCTCATTCTTTTCCTCTCCGATTTCTTATGCCTTATCCCACCTCTACCAAAACCCCACCCTTCAATGAAGGCTTTCCTAACTGCAGAAGCCTGAGTTTGTCTCTTTCCTCTGAATTTTCATAGTATTTGTTTATGCCGCTATACAACAGTTAGCAAATGCTACTTCATATTTTAATTGCTTTGGGTTTATAATAGCTTTATTGAGATAAAATCCACATATTATACAATTCATCTAGTTAAAGTGTATAATTCAATGATTTTAGTATATGCACAGAGTTATATGTACAACCACCATCACAATCAACTTTAGAACATCTTCATCACCCCAACAAGAAACTCTGTAGCCATTAACTCCCATTAACTCTGTAGCCATTAACTCCCCATACCCGCCTCTCTCCAGCCCCTGATAATTATTAATCTATTTTTTGTTTTTATGAAAGTGAAAGTGTTAGTCATTCAGTCATGTCCGACTCTTTGTGACCCCATGGACTGGAGCCCACCAGGCTCTTCTGGCCACGGAATTCTCCAGGCAAGAATACTGGAGCAAGTTGTCATCCCCTTCTCCAGGAGAACTTCCTGATCCAGAGATCAAACTCAGGTCTCCTACAATGCCGACAGATTCTTTACTGTCTGAGCCACCAGGGAAGCCCTTTTTGTTTCTACAGATTTGCCTGTTTTGGACATTTCATGTAAATGGATTCTTATATCATGTGGTCTTTTATGACTAGTTTTTTCTAGTCACCTGTGTTCTCCTAGCGTTTTCAAGATTTACACATGTTGTAACATGTATCAGTACTTCATTCATTTTTATTCCTAAATAATATTCCACTGTATGGATAAATAAACACATTTTTAAAATCCATTCATCAGCTGATAGAAATTTGGGTTGTTTCCACTTTTTGGCTGTGATGACTCACACTGCTATGAACATTTGTACCCAAGTTTTTGTTGGATATATTTTTTCAGGTCTCTTGGATAGACACTAAGAGTGGAATTGCTGGGTTCTATGGGAAGCCTATCTCTTTAAACTTTTGAGGAACTACGAGACTGCACCATTTTACATCCCTGCCAGCAGTGTATGAGGATTCCAATTTCTCCACATCCTCATGAGTTTAGTATCTATCTTTTGGTTTTAGTCATCCTAGTGGGTGTGATTGGCATCTCTTTGTGGTTTTGATTTGCATTTGCTAATGATGTTGAACATCTTTTCATGTTTTTACTGGCTATTTGTAGGTCTTCTTTGGAGAAATGTTTATCAGCTATTTTGCTCAATTTTAAACTGGATTATTTGGGGTTTTATGGGTTTATGTATTAGATTTCTTGCCAAATTTTAAATTGGATTACTTTGGGTTTTCTGGATTCCCTTTAATCTGTTACACTTCTATAAATCCCTTGATACCAGTGATTGTATTTGGACAAAATCATAAACTTTGGACTCATATTCTACTATGTTGGTATCCAACTCCTTCATAACTGTGACATGACGAGTTACTTTCCCACACTTCAGTTTTGTCTGTAAAAAATGGAGTTAATATCTTACAGAATGAGTATGAGGATTAAATAAAATAATGCCTACAAAGTCCCTAGGACTCAGTAGCCTAGGTAACTGGCCCAAGTATCTGGCACTGAGAAAAAAAATGTTAGCCATTATTTTTCATTTATCTCTATACATCTCCAATGTATAGTTCAGTTTCTTACACACGAGGTGTTCAGTAAGTATTTATGAATGAGTAAGTTAGGGACTGAAAGTATTTTAGCTTGTTTATAGTTGTTTATGAATAGCTATCTATGAAAAGGTAAAACAACCCAATTATAGGAACATAGGCTTCACAAGTGGATAAAATTTAAAACGTGCATAGCCACTCAAATTCCCCAATTACCAAGGAAAACACCTCACCAGATGTAAGAAAACCCCTATATGATGTGAATTCAATGGAAGTAGTCATGAGGATGCTTTAACAGCTTAGTCAAAGCCACTCAGATGCAAAAACGTCATGTCATTATTTGAATCTTCAAAGTAAAGACATCCCATACTTCAGTAAAGATTCATTTGGGGAAAGGTAATGAGGAAATCTTAATCTACCAATTAGTATTGACTTATCCATTCTACAGCAAGAATATACTGAGGCAGAGGAAGGAACTGCTAGTAACCAAATTGCAGACCTCAAGTTATAAAACTGGCTGCAGACTCACTCTAGGCTCCTGTAAACATAGAGGCGGACTCCTCCTCAGAATGGATTGAAAGATTACAGCTCCCTCTGCCTTCTATGCTGCCTTAAATAGAAAGTTAAGTGTTGTTTGAGATTTGGACTACAGTTGGTAAGATGTCAGAACTTTAAACCATCCCAGGCCAAACTGGATATGCCAACCTCAGAGTGACTCAGCAATGGAAATAATCCAAAATGTTACACGCCAGGCCAAGCAACTGACTTTCATCAGATAAGGAATGAAGAGACATGGGGTTAGGAGAGGAGGGAGACAGCTTGATACATAGCTTGAAATAATGAAAGTACTGCTTTATCAGAGGTAGCTGAGATGAAGGTTAGGAGGCATGAGGTTTTGATATAATTTGGAGATTGACAGGGTAATAAGCATATATCTTGGGTGTCAAGATCAAGGGCAAGGAGTGTTCAGACAAATCTCTCAAATTCTAATCCCTAAAACATTGCCTGGTCCAGAAGAGAAAAACACCATTTATGCAGAAAACTGATTAAAGATTGTCCTCAACTTTATTTCTCTTTACCCTGATCATAAACTAAGAAGTGGGAGAGAGTAATAGGTATAACAATAACTGTTATTATTAGTAGTAATAATTGCCACTGCTTACACATTATTTACTTTATGCTAGACACTAAGCTAAACCTTTAACTCTTATAATAACCCTACAAAACAGATAATATCAGATAATGAGATCAAGGCTTAAGTACATTAAGTAACAAAATCAAGATTAAGAGAAATAAGATTCGCAAAGGTGAGACCTGAAACCTGTATCTGATAAAAGCCGAAGTCCACATTTTATATACTGTAGGACATGGTCTCCCAGCGAGTGTGGTTTATAAAATGATTCTTCACTCAGATTATTTTTTGTTTCTTCTACAGTTAGGCAATAGCAGCCATCCTAGTCAGGCACGCCAAAACCTATACATGTATTTACTTCATTCACTTCCCCTGCGCCCACTATGTCTCAGGTGTGGGGCCAAGGTAAACACACAGATCCTGCCCTCAAGAAACCTGGACAGGGTGGCTGAAGGAGAAAGAGCTCTTCATTTAGTCTTTTTTTCCCAGTAACATTCTAGTCAGGAGACTTATCCTGAAACAGTCAATTTGACCCAAAAGTGACTCACTGGTGAAGTTTTGCTAAGTGGGCGAGTATGCCATGCTTTTCCCCAGCTACCTGTAATCCATCTCTCTTTCCCTAGATGATGCACCATGTTGACCATGTCTCCTTTCCCCTTCACATTTCCTGGGGTCCCCACTGCCTCCATCACTGTGAAGGTTCACAAACCACTAAAGCTCCTTCACCTCCCAGGGAGTTTTCAGAACTCTCCAAGTTGACTGGACAGTATCAAGGCCCACTAGATTATCTAGGGATGCTGCTTTATTTAGACCCATTTTGCTTCAAGGAAGTACCTGAGCTAGAGATGGTTCTTATTATAAACAATAGAGGGATCCTTCCATTACTCTCAACATAGCTTTAAAACTTTCTACCAGGTAGATTCAGTCTCTGAGACTATTTTCATCTTTCCCCCCTTAATTTCATTGATTTGTGATCTTAACTGTTTCTGAATCATATTTGAATTATTTTTTATCATTTTAGATTACATTCCTGTAAGTTTATTTTTTATCACAGGTACATTCACATTTTTAAGAGCATAAAACTGTATTAAATATTTGCAATTTTCACGTATTAGGTTCCTGCCGTAATGTAATCTTAATCCAAAGTAAGGACAGTCTAGTTTTTACAAGGGCCCTTTTGAAACAGATTTCAAATTCACTAGGTTTTAAAAACACAAATGACTGGCAAGAAAAAAGGTACTTTATTCTCCTTTTCAGGAAGAAAGCAATTTAATGGAATTGGTTACATACAATCTTAACACTTTTATGCATAAACTTTGTAAAAAATACACTATATATTTTTATTTCTATTCGTGACTTTCCAAAATTATAAAAAGTAATTTCAGAAAAGATTGAATTTAGGGCCAGGCAGAAAATGTTAATTAGAAATACTGACTTAAAGCCAGAGTGTAGATTTTCAGTTAAATTGTGGTTTTTGACCTGACGTAAAACACCAATCTGGAGAAGGAAATGGCAATCCACAATGCTTTCCGCGTTCTTAAACTGATAAATTACTTCGAGCTGTCTCGAATTAACTAAAACTCCTCCATGGCTCCCAGATTCATTTCCAGCCCCTTCAACTTAAACAAAAACAAAAAACAAACAAAAACAAAAAACCCCACAGAAGTACGTCTACAGCTAAAATGGCGAAAGGCCCTTATTTGATACACATTCCTTTAAAAAATGCTGTAGGGCAAGGAGGGCAAGGATTATCCATATTTTATGGGTGGGGAAACTGAAATTAAATCCCTTGTCCGAGGAAATAAGGCTATTTAAGAGCTGAACCCCAGGTAAGAACCTAGAGTTCTGATTTCTAGTCCAGCTGCTCCCGCCCTTCAAAGTCGTCTTGGTTAATCCCGGACTTGAAATTCCTGGGCCTTGCAGTCACGGAGCTCAGTCACGACCGCATGCCTGCGCGCTCGCTGGATCCCGCGGACCAGCGGCCCCACTCCTAAACTGGGTAGGAACCGAGAAGGCGGCGCGCCGTGCCTCGCGAGCCCTCAAAGCGAAACAACTAAACTGTCCTCGGGCGGTTTACCGAGGCGGCCCTGGACCCCGGGGGCAGGTCAGCCGACGCCAAGGACTATAAAGCTGCCCACACACGGCCAGATTTCCAGGGTGACTGGACGCAGGGTCTCCGGCGCGCCCCGCCCGCGCCGCGCGCCGCGTGGGGCGGAGCCCGGCCCCCGAGCGGCGCGCGCACCCCGCCGCCGCGCGTCGCGTGACCTGGCGGGGGCGCGCGGGGAGAGCGCCCGCCCGCGCCACTTCCGACGCAGCCCGAGGTTCAGGTTCCGGGGCGCCGCTGAGCTGCCGGCCTCGGGGTGGAGCGCGGCCCTCTGCGGCGGCCGGGATGGAGGAGGCCGGTGCGGCTGTGGCGACAGCCGGGGAGGCCGAACTGAACTTGTCTCGCCTCAGCGTGTCCCTCGAGACGCTGGAGTCGGAGCTGGAGGCGCGGGGCGAGGAGCGGCGCGGCGCGCGGGAGGCATTGCTGCGGCTGCTGCTCCCGCACAACCGTCTGGTGTCGCTGCCGCGGGCGCTGGGCAGCGGCTTCCCGCACCTCCAGCTGTTGGACGTGAGCGGCAACGCGTTGACCGCGCTGGGGCCGGAGCTGCTGGCGCTGCGCGGCCTGCGTACTCTGCTGGCCAAGAACAACCGGCTCGGCGGGCCGGGCGCCCTCCCCAAGGGCCTGGCCCAGTCGTCGCTCTGCCGCAGCCTCCAGGTGCTCAATCTCAGCGGGAACTGCTTCCAGGAGGTGCCCACCTCGCTGCTGGAGCTGCGCTCGCTGCAGACCCTCAGCCTCGGCGGCAACCAGCTTCAGAGCATCCCGGCCGAGATCGAGAACTTGAGGAGGTGAGCGGGTGCCTGCCTGAGCTACAGGGAGGCCCGGGACCGGGTCTGGGAGCTCCGGAGTCCCCCATCTGGTCTTGGCGCCGTGGGGTCACGTACCCCTCGTAGTCCAGGCTCTTTTTGAACTCTTTGACTGCGAGTACTGCCCTGCCAACTCGCCGAGTTGGAGTGAAGATCTAATAAGGTCATGGACGTGACAGCAGCATTTGGTTTGTTGTGTTTGTTCTGTGCAGAGTTTCAAGGCAGTTTTTCTGTCTTCTTTCTGGAGTCTGGGGGACTGATTCGAACCGAGCACACACTCTTAAATCCGTTGTTGTCACTTCTTTACTCCGAAGTCTTGGGTGGTTTTCCATGCCTATAAGCCCGTGTTTATGTTTTGTAGCGTGACATACAAGGTACTCGGAGCTGATCCTTGCTTTTCACTATATTTCCTGCTCCATCCGTCCTCTCTGTAGCGATACCAGCGGTTTGTGGTTTTGTGGTATTCCAGTATTTGTGGAGTTCACTAATCTGTGTGTTTTACCTTGTAGGCACCAACTAAATATCCATTGAATGGGTACAGTGCCTCTGTACTGCTATTCCCTTTGTCTGGAATGTTGCTTGCAATTTGGCAAACTCCTGTTCATCCTTCAAAACAGTTTTGAAGGCCATTTCTTTGTTTCTTTCCTTTACTGCTTCCTGGACAACAATTAGTTATTGTCTAAACTGGACTTATTTTGTACCTCATGCACCCTGCCATTGCAGTTAACCTTATTGATTATAACTCCGTGTTTACAGATCTGCCCCATCTACTGGATTATTCAGTAAATATATGTTGAATTAAAGAGAAGAAGGAAGCAGAGAGGTAACAAAAGTCCCTTAAATAAAGTGAGAAATAAAGCAAGAGCAAGTGTTTTGTCCAAAGTGAAAGAAAAGTAACTACCATCTGTAAAAGTATTTTTGCATCCTTTATTGAGTTTTCTGAAATAAGCAGATACTAGAGCTGAAAGGGACCTTAGAGTTGAGTGTTAGTGAAAAAACCACTGACCTGAGAGGAAGAACTCTTGGTGTCCCAGGCTTAGGCAAGTCCCTTAACATATCCTGACTACAGTTTCCTAACCTGCAAAGGAGCAAGATGTTCCTTCGTTTACTCACCAGATTTTTATGGAGTACCTACCCTGTGGCAGGCACTGTCCTAGGTGCTGGGGATACAGTGATGAAAGGGATCCTGCCCTCCTGGAGCATTGTAACAGAGGAGAGGTTAAACAGGTGTTAACTTCATTATCTAGTTACAATTGTTATAAGTTTTGTGAAGAAGTAGAAGTGCGTTGAAATGAAGTAACTTAGTTTGGTTTGAGCAAGTAATGTTTGAGTTGAGCTTTTAAAGGTAGAGTTAGGAATTAACCAGGAGAGGATGGGATGGGATCAGTCCAGGTTGTAGGAACACTGCACGTGAAAACCCAGAGGCAAGAAGGACTGAAGGCCAAAATTTTGAAAGGACATTGTACTAGAGCATAGTGAGAAAGTAAGCAACAGGAAAGGTGGCAGATATAAATTTGGACCAGATCGTAGGCCATGTCATAACTTGAAGGCCATTGTAAAACTTGGATTTTATTCGAAGTACACCTGAGTTTTATAAAAGCACAGCTGTCTTGTTGCTGTGTAGGAGTAGAGTGGGGAGCGAGTAGAGAGCTGAGAAGAGACTTTGAGGGCTGGTTGGAAGGAGTCTCTTCTAGTAGAATGAGAGATGATGGTAGCTTATACTAGGGTAATGCTAGGAGACATAGTAAGAAATACAAGAGTTGAAGAGGGATTTAAATGTAAAATTGTCAGACCTTGTTTTTAATTTTGATGTTATGTAGTTACAACATTCTCAATTGATTTTTTTTTAACATACTAAGGAAAACTCAGGATAAATATTATTTCCATCACATGGGGGAAAAGGTAGGTAAAAGTCCCATTTTTTTTTTAATACTTACAATGCAGCAGGCCTTGTGGTAGGTCTTCTGAATATGCTTTTTAATTTTCACAATGTTTTTGTAAGGATAGGAAAAAACTGATGCCCTGAGAAGTCAGATCTTAATATAACAAAGCCAATAAGTGGTAGAACTGGATTTGACCTTTGGGATCTCTTGACTTCGTTTGAATTTCTCACAGTGACAGAGTAGGATTAGAACCTAATTCTTCGGACTGCTGTTCTGTTGAGTTAGATCAGGAAGACTATGGCTAAAGCCATTTTCCCGATCTGATTTTCTGGACCACTGTCTGTGGTTTTTGGTCATTGCCCCTTTGTCTCCAATTGTGTGTAGACTCTTTTATGTCAGTGTTTTCACTTTTCAATTGTATGCTCTATTTCTTTTTACTGATAAGAATCAGTAAATGTTTAGATTTTATACTCCAGATGTAGACTTTAGTTGAATGTAGGCTGAAAGGGTCATGTAGAAATGCTATACTCTTAGAAGCAGAGACAGCCTAGGCAATTGGCCTGATTCACCCTCTTCTTTTTTACAGATGAAGAAACTAATATTTAGTATCAGGGATTTGCTTGAGGCCAAATAGTGACAGTGAGATTCATGTGGTTCAATCTTCGTAGGTTACTTACTACTGAAGTAATACATTAAATCTTCAAAAAAAGGAGAGGCAGAGGTTTGGTTACTCAAACCCTAACTAAGGTACCTGCCCAAGAACACCATTTTCTCTTAGAATATATATGGGCTCCCTTGACCTCATTGGTAACCTTGATGTATTTTGTGTATTGTGCTAAGTTGCTTTTAAAACCAAATGAGGTGTTTCTGGATATTTGGAATATATCTGCCCTCTTTAACAATTTAAAAAATAATGCAGAGTATATAATCCATGTAAAGTTACCCTTTTCTCCCACCTTCCATCCTTCCAGGAGGGAATAACAAGTAAATACTCCTGACTTAATTGGTGGATTTGACTCTCCAGATTTAGCAGGTTATCTTGATGTGTGTTTCCTGTACTCAGTTGATCCTGGTGATAACATTTTTAAAAAGTGGTTTCTGAAAGATGACTTTGAAGAATAACAAATAAGCAGAAGGTGAAAATCCTATTTTTATGATTAACTTCATTCCCCTGGAGTAAATTAGGCTCAGTGTGAATCATGAGGCTGTGGATGTAGATTCTTCCCATCAAAGTATGAAGTTCTTATTCAACAAGTAGGTATAGTAACTATTCAGCTACAATATATGGACAAACTAGATTTTGTTCTTATAATGTTGGAAAAGTAGGTAGAATTCATGTTTTGACCATGACCTGTTTCAGTATCTGCCTGATGTGGCTTTCAGTCAGTTTGGTTACTCAGTCGTGTCTGACTCTTTGCAACCTCTGGACTGCAGTACACCAGGCCTCCCTGTCTGTCACCAACTCCCAGAGTTTACTCAAATTCATGTCCATTGAGTCAATGATGCTATCCAACCATCTCATCCTCTGTCGTCCCCTTCTCCTCCCGCCTTCAGTCTTTCACAGCATTGGGGTCTTTTCAAATGAGTCAGTTCTTCACATGTGGTGGCCAAAGTATTGGAGTGTCAGCTTCAGCGTCAGTCCTTCCAATGAATATTCAGGACTCATTTCCTTTAGGATGACTGGTTGGATCTCCTTGCAGTCCAAGGGACTCTCAAAGAGTCTTCTCCAACACCACAGTCCAAATACATCAATTCTTTGGTGCTCAGCTTTCTTTATAGTCCAACTCTCACATCCATACATGACTACTGGAAAAACCATAGCCTTGACTAGACAGACCTTTGTTGGTAAAGTAATGTCTCTGCTTTTTAATACATTGTCGAGGCTGGTCATAACTTTCCTTCCAAGGAGTAAGCATCTTTTAATTTCATGGCTGCAGTAACCATCTGCAGTGATTTTGGAGCCCAAAAAATAAAGTCTGTCACTGTTTCCACTGTTTCCCCATCTATTTGCCATGAAGTGATGGGACCAGATGCCATGATCTTAGTTTTCTGAATGTTGAGCTTTAAGCAAACTTTTTCACTCTCCTCTTTCACTTTCATCAAGAGGCTCTTTCGTTCCTCTTCACTTACTACTGCCATAAGGGTGGTGTCATCTGTATATCTGAGGTTATTTGATATTTCTCCCGGCAATCTTGATTCCAGCTTGTGCTTCATCCAGCCCAGCATTTCTCATGATGTACTGTGCATATAAGTTAAATAAGCAAGGTGACAGTATACAGCCTTGACATACTCCTTTTCCTATTTGGAACCAGTCTGTTGTTCCATGTCCAGTTCTACCTGTTGCTTCCTGACCTGCATACAGATTTCTCAAGAGGCAGGTCAGGTGGTCTGGTATTCCCATCTCTTGAAGAATTTTCCACAGTTTATTGTGATCAACACACACAGTCAAAGGCTTTGGCATAGTCAATAAGACAGAAATAGATGTTTTTCTGGAAGTCTCTTGCTTTTTTCAATGATCCATCAGATGTTGGCAATTTGATCTCTGCTTCCTCTGGCTTTTCTAAAACCAGCTTGAACATCTGAAGTTCACGGTTCACGTGTTGCTGAAGCCTGGCTTGGAGAATTTTGAGCATTACTTTACTAGCGTGTGAGATGAGTGCAAATGTAGTTTGAGCATTCTTTGGCATTGTCTTTCTTAGGGATTGGAATGAAAACTGACCTTTTCCAGGTGGCTTTAGAAATTTAAAATATGAGAATTTTGATAGAAATAAAAACTAAATATTAATGTCCTGGAATGTTTTGAAGCTAGCATGCAGTAGGTTGATATCGTACAGAAGAGGTGACTCAACCAGAGTCATGATAAATAGTCATGTGAAATAAATAAATAAAGTCATAGAGGTAAATAAAACCAGAGTCATATGATAAATAGAATGCAGTAAAATTTAAATGAAAACTCTTTACCCCATTTAGAGTCACATACTGAGTTTTTCTCTGGCTCTCAATTCTTCCTTCTGACTTCTTTCTTTCAACACCTTAGTCAGGGGCAAATACCAAGAAATGATTCCTCCATTTGTACTTCTGCTTTTGAACATATAATGTACTTTAAAAGCCTGTGATGAGTATTTGAAAATGATTTAGTATGGGCATGCTGCCTCAGGAAAACAACTTTCTTGATCCACAAGTGTATGATTCTTAGCTTTCTGCATTTCTCTTACTTTGTTTCCTGCATCTTTATGAACCAATCTGTCTTACTTTAATTCCATCTCCCTATTACCAACCATAATATAGGACTCGTGTATATTTTTGTTATATTTAACATCAATTTTTTTGGGTGGAGAAACAAAACATGTCCTACTTACACCTGTGTTTAATTTGTTTGGCACTGAGGGGAGCCTAGTGTATTTTTCTAGTTGGTCACTGGGCTTGCTAGAAGAAAGGCACCCAGTGTCTCTAAGGATTGGAGAGGTGAGATACTCTTCAGGAAACAAGTTTAAGGTTGGCCTGTTAACCCTAAACAAAAATGAAAGGAAGAATTCTCCTCTAAATTTTGTGAATGATTTTCCTGATTTTTGTTATTTGTCAAACACCAAAAGAATAGAAGTGTTTCAAGGCTGATTAACAGAGGTGTAATGTTGACAAACACAAAAACTTTTAAACATAAACACTACAGTTTTGCTTTAAATTCTACAGTAGTTTTCTTTATCCTTATAGAAAAGCATGTTTGGAAATAGTAGAGTGTGTTTTAGAAATGTGATTCCCACAAATCATTGAAAAGCTTTAAGTCTCAGAACTTTGGAAATTATTTGAGTTTGAAAGTGGTACATAAGCCTAACAATGTAAATTTAATATGCCGATTGTATATGCTAATTAATGATACCCATCAGTAGCAAAAAGATTCATATGGTTTTGAAATCATGGATTAGGTTATATTTTGGGACATCATATCTTTTTCTGCCAAAATCACATTAACTATTGAAAGTTTGGCATCCTTTCTGTGTACTTCCTCACCAACTCCAAAATACTGAGAGAAAACACTAAGTAGTAACTGGCTACCAGACGGTAATTTCTCTTACTTCCTGACTTAAATGTATAGAAAGGACCATATTTAGATTTGCTCTCAGATTCACTTGTCCCTTTCATCATTTTATTTTATTTTCTTCCTCACTAGACTAAATTGCAAGTTATTTTATTATTAGATCCTTTATAAAAGGACTTCCAGTATGCTAAAAATTTTTTTCCTAGTGGTCTCATTAAAAAGTGTTCTTTTTCCAGAGAAGTTTCTGTTTTGGATTCCAAATATTCTTTTCTACTCTACTCTATTCCATTCCATTCTATTCTGGTAGCTCTCGTGTTTGAAAAGTAGAAATTTCCAAGTAACTGAGAAATAACGTATACCATAATCTGTAATATAAAAAAACTCTTGCCTAGGAACCTCTTTCACTAGTGCTTAAACACTTACATGTAGGAGAGTTCAGTTTTGTATCCAGACTATTGATTTTTGCCACAAGGTACTACTTAAAAGAGAAAAATAAAATAGGCAATCAGGATTAAAGTTTTCTGTTTACTTTTACTGAGCATTGTGAATCTAAAAGGAAAAATACAGTCTTGAAAAGATTCACCTGATAAGAAATAGAAAAGAGGTATCATAAATATATTTTTTTAATTGACAGAGATTCAGATTCAAATTGGCTCTTTGAATCACCATACATGAAGGAAGGCTGAGATTATGAAATACAGATAAGAAAATCAACAAATAGAAGAAATTTTATCTGAGAAAATATGTATAAGGCAGTCTGTAGAGGACTTGAAGTTTATTTCTTAACTTCAGAGGATAAAGGAGGAAACTTCATCAGTGCAAAAAAAGAAGTTTTAAAACTGATTACTATGAAAACCCCAATTGGAATTTCTAGAAATAAAAATATCCGATTAGGAACTCAGTGGGCTGATTGGCAGAATGAAGTCAGCGGGTGATCCATGAATCAGTAAGGAAAAAAGAGATTACTGAGACACTCTGAAATGCCACACAAAAAGATAAAGAAGTAGAAAGTATGAAAGAAATATTAACAGAGGTGGAAAATAGATCCTGAAGTTCAAAGTGCTACTTCCTAGGAATTCCCAAAAGAGAATAGAGAGAATATAGGAAAGGCAGTGCCAGAAATAATAGTAGTTGAGAATTTCCCACAATTAAAGAAAGAGAGCACTCTAAACTGGTATCTTGATACATCATTAAAAAAAACCTTCAGAACAGTAAGGGTAAAGAAAAAAGATCATGAAAACTCCTAATAAGAAGTAAAGCAGATTACCTTTAAAGAATAATAGTAATATAGGCTGTAATAAGATAGTAGAACAGTATCTTCCTCCTGCTAAGGAAAAGTGTTTGCCAACCTAGAATTTTATGCCCAGGCAAGCTATTATTCAGGTGTGAAGGGAAAATATAAAAACATCAGAGATAAAGGACTCAAAGATGAACAACTGTGAGTCCATACTGAAAGAACTTCTAAAGGATGTACTCCAAGAAAAATGAACTTTAAAAGAAATAGCAACTGCCAAAAACAGTGGTGAACAGAGAAATTGATAAAACTTACTGATGATTCTGAGTAATTATTGATTGGGAATAAATTTCAGTTTATTTTCAAATCAAGGTAGAACTAATTCTAGATGCTAATACAAAGATGACAGAGAAGCGAGCATTGATGTGTGTTTGGGAGTGAGAAAAAGGGCAAAGGAAATTGAAGGGGTAACTACTAATAAAATAGATGTAGCACATACAATTCAAAATAATAGAGGAGGAGACAGACAAAAGGAAAATTGATGGACACAGCCAAAAGCAGGCTGCTAGGAAAAAGATATTGAGATATACCATGATAATAGAAAACACCAGGGCAAACATTATCAACGTTTAAGTTGTACACTGTTTACAAGAGTTTCACTTAAAATAGAAATACCTCAGTAGGTTTAAAGGTAAAGGGTAGAAAGAGATGTGCGAAGCATCTCTCTATCATTTTACATCTGAACGTGTTGCCATAGATTCCAGTCTGGTCTTCCTGCTCTCACCCGTCCCATTACACTAGCCTCTCCCTGCCACTTCTGCTGTTTTCCATACAGTAGCTGAAGTGATCCTTCTAAAGTGTAAGTCCAGTTACACAACTAGCCTTTGTTCACACCCCTTCTACCTAAGATAAATTCAAAATCCTTGCTAAGGCCTGAAGGTCCTCTTATCTGGCTTTCCCAGGTTACCTTTCTGATTTCGATGACCTCCACTAAACCCCCTCTGTCACCTGTATGTACCCACCCTGGCTATGTTGCTCTTTCACAGCACACCAAGCTTTTTTCCACCTCAGAGATTCGTACTCACTCAGCCATTTCAATCAGGTCTCCATTCAAGTGTCACCTCCTAAGATAAACCTTTTTTTGACCACCCAGTGTACTCTACTGAATGCAGAGTTGTGGAGAATAGCAAGGAGAGATAAGAACGCCTTCTTACATTAACAATGTAAAGAAATAGAGGAAAACAATAGAATGGGAAAGACTAGAGATCTCTTTGAGAAAATGGGAGATATCAGGGAAGCTTTTCATGCAAGGATGGGCGTGATAAATGACAGAAATGGTGAAGACCTAACAGAAGCAGAAGAGATTAAGAAGACAAGAACCACACAAAAAAAGGTCTTAATGAGCTGAATAACCATGATGATGTGGTCACTCACCTACAGCAGAGCATCCTAGAGTGTGAAGTCAAGCAGGCCTCAGGAAGCATTACTATGAACAAAGCTAGTGGAGGTGATGGTATTCCAGCTGAGCTATTTCAAATCCTAAAAGATGATGCTGATGATGCTATGAAAGTGCTACACTCAATAAGTCAGCAAACTTGGAAGGCTCAGCAATGGCCACAGGATTGGAAAAGGTTGGTTTTTATTCCAGTCCCAAAGAAGGGCAATGCTGAAGAATGTTCAAGCTACCATACAGTTGTGCTCCTTACACAAGGTTATGCTCTATACCCTTCAAGCTAGGCTTCAGCAGTATGTGAATTGAGAACTTTCACACATACAAGCTGGCTTTCAGAGAGGCAGAGGAACCAGAGATAAAATTGCCAATAATTGTTAGATCATGGAGAGAGCAAGGAAATTCCACAGAAGCATCTACTTCTGCTTCATTGACTATGCTAAAGCCTGTGTGGATCACAATAAACTGTGAAAAATTCTTAAGGAGATGGGAGTACCAGACACCTAACCTATCTCCTGAGAAACCTGTACATGGGTCAGGAAGCAACAGTTAGAAATGGACATGGAAGAACAGACTGGTTCAAAATTGGGAAGGAATACAATAAGGCTGTATATTGTCACCCTGTTTATTTAACTAATATGCAGGGTACAAGCTGGAATCAGGATTGCCAAGAGAAATATCAACAATCTTAGATATGCAACCACTCTAATGACAGAAAGTGAAGAGGAACTGAAGAGCCTCTTGATTAGGATGAAAGAGGAAAGGGAAAAAGCTGGCTTGAAACTCAACATTATAGAAAAAAAAAAAAATAGGATCATTGCACCCAGTCCTGTCACTTCATGGCAAATAGAAGGGAGAAAAGTGCAAGCAGTGACAGATTTTATTTTCTTGGGTTCCCAAATCACTGCAGATGGTGACTGCAATCATGAAATTAAAAAGACTCTTCTTTGGATGGAAAGCTATGACAAACCTAGAGACTATATTAAAAGCAAAGACATCTCTTTGCCAACAAAGGTGCATATAGTCAAAGCTATGATTTTTTCCAGTAGTCATGTACGCATGTGAGAGTTGGAACGTAAAGAAGGCTGAGTCCCAAAGAATTGACACTTTCGAATTGTGATGCTGAAGAAGACTCTTGAGAGTCCCTTGGACTGCAAGGAGATCCCACCAGTCAATCCTAAAGGAAATCACCCTTGATTATTCATTGGAAGGACTGAAGCTGAA
This sequence comes from Antilocapra americana, assembly GCA_007570785.1. Lineage (NCBI taxonomy): Eukaryota > Metazoa > Chordata > Mammalia > Artiodactyla > Antilocapridae > Antilocapra > Antilocapra americana. The sequence continues at coordinate 37,539,808 of ML664161.1, forward strand.
GCTCCAATACTTTGGCCACCTGATGCTAAGAGCTGACTCATTGAAAAAGACCCTAATGCTCAGAAAGATTGAGGACAGAAGGAGAATGGGGCAACAGAGGATGAAGTGGTTAGATAGCATCATCAACTCAAAGGACATGAGTTTGAGCAAACTCTTGGACTAAGGAGCCTGGTGATCTGCAGTCCATGGGGTTGCAAAGAGTTGGACATGATTTAGCGACTATAAACAATAACTTCCATCACTGTCTGATTACCTCCATTTTTCTTCATAGCACTTAAAACTATCTGGCATAATATGTCTACATTTATTGATTTACTGTCTCTCTCTCTCTCAATAAAATGTAAGCTTCTTAAGGTCAAGAACTTGGTCCTACTTACACTATATACCCAGAACAGTACCTGGCACATGGTCAGTGTCTAGTTCATATTTGTTGATTCTATGGTATATTGTAATGTTATTCCATTTCAAATAAGAGGAAACTGGGAGATAATGAGATTAAGTAATGGGCACAAACTCTTATGCTGGTAAATGGAGGAGCTAGAATTAAATGATATAAATACTAACAGAAATAAAGCCAGTAGACAGAATTGATAATCAGAGGAAGTAGATTTTAAGGCAAAATGATTTAGAACGAAGAATGAGAAATGCTTCATGTGGATTAAGGAATGATGCAGCAAGAAGTTATAATAGTCATGAACCTGAATGGATCTTCAGTATAGCTTCCATATCTTGAGGAGAAAGAGAGCAAAAATTGACAGAACTCTGAAGGGAAGTTTCTTGGGTGGCTCAGTGGTAAAGAATCTGCCTGCAGTGCAGGAGACTCAAGTTCGATCCCTGGGTGGGGAAGAGCCCCTGGAGGAGGGCATGGCAACCCACTCCAGTATTCTTGCCTGGAGAATCCCATGGATAGAGGAGCCTGGCAGGCTACAGTCCATAGGATCACACAGTCGGACACGACTGAAGCAACTTAGCATGCACGTAAGATGCTCACACTATAGGGAAGTAGAAAGACCATGGTTCTAATAGAAAATTAACCATTAGAGTAAGAAGGTGAAATCATGAGAGACTATAAAAAATTTGAATTGCACAATTAACAAGCTCAATCCTAATAGCTCCACGTTTTTTTTACATATATAGAATGTGAACAAATGCTGTAGGCCACAGAAGCACAAGGTTATGCAGAACATATGTTTAACAACAACAAAACTCCCAACAGATTAATAAGAGAAAGCCTTATAACCCATGAGAAAAACGGGTAAAGGATAGGAACAGGCTGTTTTCTAAAGATGTACAAATGGCTCCAAACACAAAAAGATGCTAAACTTCACTAATAACGAGAGAAGATTACAAGTACAGAATGATATCATTTTTCACACCAGCTAAGTAGTAAAAAAATATTAAATAGGAAAAAAAAAGAGATAAGCAGGTGATGATAGTATTGGCGGGGCTGTAGCGTAATGAATGCTCTTAAATGCTAATTTAGATTGTAGTTTGCTGTAATTCTGCAGGGTAATTTGGTTTTTAACATTATAGCCTATACCCTAAAATCTGCCACTGCTCAGGTCCTTCCCTTGGAACTCTGATTTAGTGGATCTGAATGGGGTCTGGCTTTTAAAGCTTTAAAAGTATCCCATTTAATTCTTAACCTGGAAGTTTGGGTAACAGTTGAGTAGACTTATCTTTCCCTGCATTTAAAATTGTCTTAAAAGAATGATAGTGTCTACTGAGTTGGCAGATATAAGCAGGAAGACAAAATAATGTAGTAATGGAAAAGATCTATAGGTATACGTTTAGGTATATAGTAAGAACTGATTCTGCCACCTCTGCTCTGCCTGCTCCAGAAAGGTTTGGAGAGAGCTTGTCTACTGGTCATCACCACAAAGAGTAGCAGTACATTTTGGTGCAATATATGCTGTGTCTAAAATATTGCTAGCATTATTAGAAAACAAGATGATTAACTGGAACTTTAATTTCATAATAGCAGTTCAGTTTTGCGTAATTCGTTTAGTTAGCTTCTGAAGTTCACAGTTGCTATAATAAACGGCTGCTGCTAAGTCGCTTCAGTCGTGTCCAACTCTGAGTGACCCCATAGATGGCAGCCCACCAGGCTCCCCCATTCCTGGGATTCTCCAGGCAAGAACACTGGAGTGGGTTGCCATTTCCTTCTCCAATGCATGAAAGTGAAAAGTGAAAGTGAAGTCTCTCAGTCGTGTCCAACTCTTAGCGACCCCATGGGCTGCAGCCTACCAGGCTCCTCCATCCATGGGAGGCAAGAGTTCTGGAGTGGTGCTATAATAAGAGCAAAGAAGAAATAGAAACTTAAGCATGTTTTTCCATTCTTCAGTGGAACGATAATGTATAGAATCCAAACCCACCAGCATAGAATACAGGACTCCTATTATCTGGCCTTTCTCCAGCTATACTCTGGGTTCCTCAACATGAATTCTTTTATGTATCAAAAGGTATACTCATTAGCCCATAAAACCCCTCTTTCCAACCTGAAGTTCCTCTTTCCTGCTATCCTAACTGGGCTAAATTCATAATCCAGCTGAAGTTACAACACTTTTGGGAGCCTTTCTAATCAGAACTAATATCCTTTTATTATTTCTCTACTTGTTAAACCCTTATATCATTTATGGATTGTTCTGCTCATTTTGGTATTTTAATCACGTTATGCTTATTTGATGCCTTATTTTGCATTTAATTATAATACTGTCTCACATTGGTGTGTCTTGCCCGTTTACCTTTAGTGTGAGCTCCCTGAAGATTGCATTCTTCCTTCAAAGACTGTATAGACAAAGAAATCCTGAATAAAACATTTGCTGAATGGATAAATGATATGTGTTCATTTTAATAAAGACAGTGAGGTACTTGTCCAACTTTGTTTTTTCATTTATTTTTGCAGTTTAGAGTGTTTATATCTTGGAGGAAACTTCATCAAAGAAATACCACCAGAATTAGGAAATCTGCCTTCTCTAAATTACTTGGTATTATGTGATAACAAAATCCAGAGTGTGCCTCCTCAGCTTTCACAGTGAGTATTTTCGGGAGTTTATGTGTACACATACAGCCGTGCTTAGAGATTACTGTCCAGCATTCACCCACATGGTTTGTATGTGGAAAAGAATTAAGTGTAATCAAAGTAAATAATACAGAAAGCTCTGAGGTATGCTATGAATTGGGTTGCTTATTTTTAATTTTACTTTTAAATGCTCTGACATTCCTCAAAATTACTGATCCTCTTTTCTCTTTTTAAAATTTATTATTTTTAAAAATTTTATTGAAGTACAGTTTTTACAGTGTTGTGTTAAGTTCTGCTATACAGCAGAGCAATTCAGTTATACATGTATTCTTTTTCATATTGTTATGGTATATCAAAGGATATTGAATGTAGTTCCTTGTACTGTACACTAGGACATTATTGTTTATCTTGTATGTAGCAGTTTGCATCTTCTAAGTCTAAACTCCCAATCCTTCTTTCCCCTATTCCACTTCCCCTTGGCAATCAGAAGTGTGTTTTCTACTCTGTGAGTCTGTCTGTGTTTCATAGATATGTAATTTGTGTTATAGTTTAGATTCCAAAGGTAAGTGATATCACATGGTGTTTGTCTTTCTCTTCCTGACTTACTTCACTTAGTATGATAATCTAGGTCCATCCATGTAACTGCCAGTGGCATTATGTTACTCTTTTTATGGCTGAGTAGTATTCCAGTGTGTGTGTGTATGTGCGCATGCACGCATGTCTACATCTTCTTTATCCATTCATCTGTTGATGGACATTTAGATTGTTTCCACATATTGGCTGTTGCAAATAGTGCTTCTGTGAAAATAGCGGTACATGTATCTTTTTGAATTATAGTTTTGTCTGAACGTATGTTCAGGAGTGAGATTGCTGAATCATATTACAGGTCTGTTTTTAATGTTTTGAGGAACTTCCATGCTGTTTTCCATAGTTGTTGAGTCTCTCTTCTATAATCAAAAATAGGGTATTACTTTGGCATAGGTTTCCCAAGGTTTTATGGAATTTTGTTGACTCATTTGCTGTGTAGCATTCATACCCAGTGAGATAATGTGAAGGAGCATGATTCCTGATGCATTTGAACTCATTGCTTTTCTGGTATCTGAATGATAGAGCATGCCAAAAAAAAAAAAAAAAAAAAGCCTTTAAATCTAGTATTTATATCAGCTAACACAGAATACTTTCTAAGCGTTTGGAGCGCTCTAAGATCCCATGATATACACAAATTTGGGCTCTAGTTTCAGCATCTTTTAATTTTAGTTGCATTGATATTAACCTTAATGGCTTATTCTTATGGGGAAATTGAGTTCTCCACTAAACTTTCTGAGTAATTACGTTGTTTATGGCTGTTGATTTTTGTACTGCCTTCATTCTAGGTTGCATTCACTTCGTTCCCTTAGTCTTCACAATAACTTGCTGACATACCTGCCTCGAGAGATCCTCAACCTTATTCATTTGGAAGAACTGAGTTTGCGAGGGAACCCACTGGTTGTTCGTTTTGTTAGAGATTTAACCTATGATCCTCCAACTCTCCTGGAGTTAGCTGCACGGACCATTAAAATTCGAAATATTTCCTACACTCCCTATGATCTTCCTGGGAATCTTCTTAGGTACTTGAGTTTAGCCAGCAATTGCCCAAACCCAAAGTGTGGAGGTAAGTTAATTGTATCTGTTACCCATTTGTTTAGTTACTTTTAAATTAGTGATCTAAATGTTGTTATAATTAGCTGTCTTCTTTCAGAGAAAGATAGTTTGTCTCTGCTTCTGTTTGCTTTATTTGTTTACCCTTTTACCAATAGTAAGACATTTCACCCTCTCTGTGTTCCTTCCTTCATCCCTTCCTCCTTTTTTTCCTCCTTCTCTTCTTTCTTTTCTTATTTCTTCTTTTCATGATACTTTCGAATTCATACGCAAGGCGAAATACCAAGATAGTCTTATCCTATCATGGAACTATCATAGGATAAGCTAAATTGGTAATATGAGGGGAAACACAAAGCATAAATAGTTCTAAATGCTTTAGAAGAGTCTCTAAAATGTTTAGCTACCTTTCATGTTTATTTGAAGGACATTTTTTAGACTCAGCATTCCGAGTATCAGGCACCTTTGTAAAGTATAATTCAAAATGTATGAGAATAGGATGAACATGTGCCAGTTTCAGAATGTATCTTGGAGTTCTATATTCTTTTAAATTCATGGTTCAAAATTTCTTGAGTTTAGAGCATTTGGAGAAAATTGAATAATGTAACTCAGAATAGTGTAGGAATCCAAAATACTATTGGAAATCATAGGAGGGAGAGAATCCGTTTATTAGATCTGGAAAAGATGAGACAGTTCTTGAGTTGAATGAGTTGAATTTTGATATGGTTTGATTGAGGATAGAAAACTTTTCAGATGGAGAGTGTAGAATTGGGAACAAAAGCAAAAAAAAAATGTCAGAGGAGTAACAATTTGACTGAAGTGTACAGTTATAGGAGTAAGGAGAGAAGAATAAAAGCTACATTGAGGCCAGGTTATGAAGGGCCTGAAGTGCCAGGGTGTGTGGAGTGGAATCGGTAAATGATAACAAGTCAGTTTATTTTGGTTCCCTCAAAAGATTTTTTTTTTAATCCAACTTAATAGGAGTACAGGAAGGTTTTGATTATTGTAGGATAAATGTAGGAGCCAGGAAAATGCTGCATAAATATGATCAGAGCTGAGGTTTCCCCCGGCTCTCAAGGTCCTATTATACCTTGAAAACTGTTACAAGGTTAAAAAGAGAGAAGGTGATTTAAGTTTCTCAAAGAATATTACAGGTCAAAAGGATACTAATAGTTTAAAAAAAGAAAAATAACATTACTCTGGCCCATTTCTGGGCACTTATTCTTAGAAGTAGAGAGTGCTATGCCAAGTTAGAAGTGCTTTCGGTTTTCTCTGATTCTCCTTTCCAAGTTGGCTTTAACAATGACGATAGACAGCACTCACACCAGGCCCCCAGGCTTAATAGTCTGTATCTAATCTCTTTGAATTTATCCTTTTCTAGAAATGGACCTCTACAAGAATTCTCCTGTCTCTCTTAAATGGCTTCTTAATGAGTTCTTTAATATACTGCTCTGTTATTTATTTTAGGAACAAAAATACTTTTTACATTATTAGCTTAAAATTTGAGATAATAATCTGAAGTGAACCATTGATATTTTCCCCTCAGATTCCTTAGTTGTTGCAGTCTATAAACAAAAGTAATTTTTTTATTTTGTGAGATAATTTGTCCTTGTAGTCTGGAGATCTTACAGATGACAAGATAGTATTATACTGTTCTAGCTCTTGGTTACTCTATAATGGGCTCCCTGGTGATTCAGTGGTTAAGAATCCTCCTGCCAGTGCTGATATGCAAGAGATGCAGGTTCAATCCCTTGTTGGAAAATATCCCCTGGAGAAGGAAATGACAACCCACTCCAGTGTTCTTGCCTGGGAAATCCCATGGACAGAGGAACCTGGCGGGCTACAGTCGATGGGGATGCAGAGTCAAACGCAACTTAGTGACTAAACAACAGCAACTCTATAATGCTTAATTTTATAAATACTTAATTACTTCTGTCTGTTTTAGAAGCTAGCACATTATGGGGACTTATTGTTAATATTGATTGATCAGTTTACTGAATCGGTCCACTTTCCTACATTGTTCAAAGTAATATACTATGAATTTCCCTTTTTAAACTATCAGTTATACTGACTTACTACAGGATCACAAAATCAGAAAGTTAATGGAGAACAGAAGAAAAATAAATAGGAGAAAAGTTATCCTTTGCTTGGACCACATCTTTTTATTTTGGTCCTGTATGTTATATACACAGAGTAGTTGGTGCCAGAGGAATCTTAGGTAGAATGTAAAGGTTGAGATTCTTCTCCAGAGAGGCGATGGGACCCAGGGTTCTAGGTGTTCCAGTTATACTACAGCTCTTGTGACAGCCTTCGTAGTTAGAGACGTGCAGGAGGAGGAGCAGCTGGAAGCCCATGACACAGCAGCCTCTGCTTTCCTGTCATCACTAGCTGTATTTTTACTTAGCTGAAGGGCCACAGATCAGGAGCACTAAATTAGGCATCAGAAGAGCTAATTACTAGTTTCAGTCTGTGTCACAGTATATAATAGCGTGAAAGTCAGGTGAGATTGGTAGTGAAACAGCTTTGAAGCTGTACAGTTAGACCCTGTGGAAATATGATGGCATTTGGTTAACTTTTAATTTTTCCTTCTCACTACATAAGGACAGGGGTACCAAAAGTCATCTCCTTTCTGCAAATTTTGGGTATAATAATTAAATTCTTTAAGATTATTATCAAAGGAATTTTGTGTGTGTGTGTGTGTGTGTGTGTGTGTGTGTGTGTGTGTGTTTTAAGTTCCTTGACTGTAGGGTAGTACCACAGAGTGGCTTGGGGGATGGAGAAAGGGCACTGCAGGTATCCTGTAATCTCCATCAGCCACTGTCCACCAAGTCACCAGAGACAACAAGCTGAGTCAACAGTGTCCTTTTAATGTCAGCTCCCTTTACAGTAAATCTCCTGACCTTTTCTTTGTAATCAGATTGATAACTCTAAGACCTTCCAGTATTTCTGTAAACAACTATGGAAGCAGCCACTACCTCTGCTTAAGAGTCTTCGAAAGAAGACTGTAAGATACATTTTCAGAGTGATGAATATAGGATTGAAAAAGAAACCATGGCGCTTTGCTTTGTAATGATTACTTTGTACTTATTCTTCCTTCTTTCCAGGAGTCTACTTTGATTGCTGCGTCAGACAAATTAAATTTGTGGACTTCTGTGGGAAATACCGCCTCCCTCTGATGCACTACCTGTGTTCGCCGGAATGCTCTTCCCCTTGCAGTTCTGCCTCTCACAGCTCCACATCCCAGAGTGAATCTGACTCAGAAGATGAAGCTAGTGTGGCTGCACACAGAATGCAGAAAGTTCTTCTTGGTTGATAAGGGTGCAGGCTGGTGTGAAACACTAGAAGACTGAGCAGCGGTGGTTAGAAAAGAGAATAGACTTTGAGGTTCACTAGAAACTGTATCTTAAATGTCCATGGCATAGTTGGAGATTTTGTGTTTCTCGCCATTCAGAAGGAAGAAGCCCAGTTCCATGTTTGGATTCTTGGAATATAATTCGCTCTGAATGGCAGTTTCAAGTTTAGCTGATGGTTAGCAGTTTTCAAGCTTTGCATGAATCACACAGCAGAATGGAACATTCTGCAGAGCAGTGCTGTAATAAACCACCAGTGCTTTGGCTTGTGACAGTTGACATGAAGATAGAAATTGTCACAGCTGTGATTTTTACCAGTGTTGTCCTTGAGTTTTTGAACGCTATACCATAACAGGATTAACCCTCCTTTCCTGTATTGTCCATATGTCTAGATTACAGTTTTTCAGATAAGCTCACAGATGGTTACATAGGACCTAAACCTTTCTCAGCTACTGATTGGCAAAGGAAGGGATATAACTCTTATGTGGGGTTTTAAAACTCTTCAGTTCTGCTCCTTTGTTCTATGTGATTGTTGTTATCCTTGTATAATCCAGCAGTGACTGTAATAGTGCCTTAATCATAACAAGAATTTAGAAATTTATTCAAGAAGTGATACCAGAGCAGCCTATAACCTGACATACTATGCAGAGTGGTTTAAAATATGCTTTAACAGAGCTAGGTAAACAAATGTATGTCTGACATCTGAGCTCATAGCCACCTTAACTTCATTTTTGTCTAAACAAATCACTTTTATACTTAATGGGGAGCCAACCAGCTTGAACTAAAAGAATAATAGGTTTTGATGGAAAAATCTATCAGATTTCTTTCAACAGAAAAGAAATGTTAGATAGGAAACTTCTTTATATCTTGCATTAAAGGAACAGGAAAATGATTTTAAAGGTTTTAGGAGTCCATTGTGGCTCCTTTGCCTGTGTGTGAAAGGGCTTTCTTGGTGGCTCAGATAGTAAAGAATCTGCCTGCAATGCAGGAGATCCTGGGTTTGACCCCCGGATCAGGAAGATTCCCTGGAGAAGGGAATGGCAACCCACTCCAGTATTCTTGCCTAGAAAATCCCATGGACAGAGGAGCCTGGTGGGCTACAGTCCATGGGGTCACAAAGAGTCGGATATGACTTTGCCTGTGTGTACTGAACTGTAACTTCCTCCAGTTTTAAAGAAAAACTAGAGAAACATGACAACAAGTGAAACAAAATTGGGCACAACAGTCATTGTTTTTACACAGTAGAACAGTTTTTAAAACAATTTAACCGTGGAATACTTTTTGAATATAGTATATTGATAAAATATTTTAAATGTATTAATACAGCCTTAAAATATAGCAGAGAAATGGTTTCACATATTGCCAGTAGAAATGACCAAATTTTTATTAACCTAGTATGCAGTAAAAACTAATAGTACAACTATAAGTTGACATTGTAATATAAAATACACAGCACACACTAGTAATCATTAGATAACTTACTTGTTATAACATAAGGTTTGTTGGAGAATATTACCTGTAGAGTAAGACACAGTTCAGAAACACATTGGAATATCAGATGATCTCTCTTCTGACTTCTGGCATTCATGACTGGGCATACCTTTTCTTAAAAGCAGGTTGTTGTATAATAATGATATGTACATGTTAGGTTTTGTCATATATATATATATGTATGTATATATTTTATTTTACAAGAGAATATACCGTAGGATAGTTTGTTTGTTTATTATATGTTAATTCATGAAACATCATGAGAGTTTCATGACTGCAGTTGTGAAACGCTGCTATGGGGTGAATCCCTTGTAATAAGATTCCTTTTTCCTTTTGATCCTGAAATTTTCTGTGTTTATAGAAGTAATGTAGTATATTTCTACTGCCTAGCAAAGTAGTACATAGGTGATTATATCATAAAATGGAAGTAATAAAAAGTCTTTGTTTACTTTTCCATTTGAGCCACACAGCTGGGCTTCCCAGGTGGTGCTAGAGGTGAAGAACCTGCTTCCCAGTGCAGGAGACATAAGAGATGCAAGTTCTATCCCTGGAGGAGGGCATGGTAACCCACTTCAGTATTCTTGCCTGGAGAATCCCATGGACAGAGGAGCCTGGTGGGCTAGGGTCCACAAGGTCGCAAAAAGTCAGACAGGGCTGAAGCGACTTAACATGCACGTAAACTACATACTGTTAATACAAAACTGAAAGATAAAAATGACTTAGGCAGTGCCTAAGTGGCAAGCCCAAAGTCTTCTGTAAGTCAGTGATTTAGGTAAGATTCATAAAATATTTTCATAGAAAGTAAATAATGTATTCATAGTAAAAGACTAAAATTGATAAGAACAAATTTTTTCTGGCTAAAATGCTTTAGGTTTACTTCCTAATTCATTACCAGTTTGATTTAAGTAACAGCTTAGGTAATTTTCTAATGTCGATATGGTACTTAACCTTGCCAGCTTCCAAGAAAAAAGATATTCTAATTGATTTTTTACAGACTTAACTCAGTCCAACCAGAAACAATGTCTAGTCTTTGTTGCACACTACAGATGTATACATTGTATATAGCAAAATGTCTTAGGACAAAATGTTATATTTGTACGTACATTTGAAAATCTGATTAGTATATAGCTGTCTTTGGTTACTTTTACTGAAATCTACCATCAGTTTTATGTCTTTATTTTTTTTAAATCTTGACTTAATCTTTTATAAGAGCTGCTAATAATTTCTAAGCTTTTCCCTGTTTCTTTTCTCTGCCTTCCTTGTTTTGGTAACTGATGGCTATAAAAATTAACCAGGAGTGAGATACAGTTCCAGAGTCATATAGCTAACTGCACATTTAAATTGATAGTGTCTCTAGGTGCTGAGTCACTTGTTTTTGTGTGAGTTTTTTATATTGCTCCACTTGGGCAAATTTAGTGACCAAAACTTAACATGGATAAAGCTACTTAACCAAAGCATTCACAGCGAGGGAAGGAAAAGGGTATGATGAACATCAGTGTGTTTAGAATGGAATTCTTCATTGCAGGTTTGGAATTGAAATGAACATTCTTGGTAATCTTTATTCCTAGAACCCAGTTCTCTCAAGTGTCACCAAACTGAGCTGGTGAAATAGTCCTAGGATTTTAGGAAATAGGAAGATTAGGTAATAGAATGTTTTGCTTCCATGGTGCCAGGGATTGGCTGACCAAAGGACAAGCCAGTCAGGGTTCTCAGCATTCCCTGTGTTTGTGTAGTAGAGGTAGAACTGAGGGTTACTGTTCGTATTTTACTTTCAAATGCTTGCTGATTTAGGAAGAGTCTCGTGCTCTAAAATTCTTGATATTTGGAACTTTAAGTTAACAAATTTAAAAGTAAAGACTTGCATTATAAACTGTACCTCAAATTTGAGAAATTTTTGTGTTAAATGTAGAGTTGAAAGCAGTCCACACTAGTGTGGGGAAACACTGCAGACCAAGTCTACCATACACTGTAAATACCAGTTTTAAGCAGAAGACAAGAAAAAGGCTGATTGCTGGAGTGTTAAGTGAAAGAAATCTTTAAAAACAACAAAGGACAGAGAAAGAGAAGTCACTCAAGGAGATCCTTGAGCCAAGAAAGTTTTTTAAAATAAGATTAAGTTGTTTTGAAATTAAGTGGCCCACTAACTACCATCTGGAAGCCTTTATCACAAAATTTCTTCAGCTCTGTTAATGGGAGATTGTCTACATTCCCCCATAATGCGGGGCCAGCAAATAATAGGATTTTCTTTCAGCTAGCCTTGGTCATCTTTCCAAAGGGAGAAAGTAATACCTCATTAACCTGGAATTTGTGGTACACACTTGGTTAATGTTTACCCTTTCACTATGTAAAAGAGAAAAACTATTAGGCAAATAATTAGTACAAATAAAATTTGATCTTACAAAGCATCTTAGCAGTAGCTATTTATATAAAAAGTTATTCTAAATAAGACCCTTTGTAGGCAGAACTTGTTATCATAGTGTATATATGTAGTATATAAAATTAGTAAAGCTGCATTTATTTAGAAATACCTAATTTTTATCTGAATGAGAAAAAATGGTCTTTTCATCCAAAGTAGAGATTTTATTGTCAGTATAAATATTTCTTCCCATTTAGTCCGAAATAGCTTTGAAGTTGTCTTGAGTATTTAACAACAGTAAAGACTGCTGTATAGGTTTTAGGCAACATCATCTAGAGTCCTTAGTTCTTATTTCCACTGTTTAGAAAGGTATTTGACCTTCACTGTTCCTGTATTAAGCACTATACTTTGTATAACATTAATCTGATGAATTTAATAGCATCCAATTTTGTATTTTATTATAGCCATGATCTTTTTAAAGGTAGCAGTGCCTTCAGTTGTGCTTAGAAAGTGTGTGCCTTAAATCTCCCTTTCTAGAGCCAAAGTTTGGGGAACTGTGTCACTAAGTTGTATGTGACAGCCTTGTGACCGCTTGCTTCTGAGTGAAGGAGAGTGACTGTCATCCTGAAGGGATTCTTCCCCTAAAACCAAGCCTAATGCCTATGAGTGTAGGGCTTGTGGAGATGGAATCCTAATCAGGCATACTATCACAGAAGGATTAGGGTCCCTGAAATAAAATCAGTGAAAAGATATATTCTCTTTTCATATTACTTTATAAAGAAAATACATCTGCTACCCGTTCCTAACCAATGCATATTAATAACATCATATAAATATATTATTAGCATATTTTGTGCTTTCTTTGTAATACCAGGTTAAAGCGGGAGTGTGTTTTAATATTTTTGCATGTAGATATCCATGTTCTTTTTCTGTCTCTTGGTTCATATTTGATAAGAATTGATGTAGAAAATAACAGTCCACTAACAACAAACATAACACATTATCAGGCATTCACAGGGTAATATTGATTTGGGTGCTACTAGACTTTCAACTAGAGCTTGTTTATCAGTCTCAGTTTATTGTAAGAGATAGTATTCAATCTACTTAATATTAAATTTGTTAGTATAATGAAGGTTATATACCATTATACCAGAAAGCCATGGTTGGAGAGACTATCTGCATTTACCAGAAGTTACTTTCTTTCTTTGGCTGTGAATAAATCAAGTAAAACTATTGTATTTTCAATTCCAGTTACAGGAAGAAACCGGGGATAAGATTGACATCACTATTGCTGGTTCTACAGAAACATTATTAAGTTGGTTAGTTCTGTCTGCAGCTAGTGTTTTAAGAGAATCCTTTCACTAACCTAAATGATCGGTATTGATACGTTATTGAAAAGGAGTATTAACCTCAACAATCACTTTACAACAGTCATGAAAAGATTTGTGTGTCTGTAATTGGTATCTGTTGCATTTCTGAGCCCACTTTGTATTCCTGAGAAACAAAAATATAATGGGAGAAGTATTTTATATAACCAGTATTTCAATTTTTTATGAAGTTTGAGATTTTAAAGTATCAACAAAGGATATTGAACATAAATGTACTTTTACTTTAGTTAAATTACATCTTATTATCTGAGTTCTTGATTTTCTGTATTTGAAATTTTGTGAATTAATATATCTATAGGTGTATAGATGTTTAAAACAGTAGTAACAGTATAACTAAGCAATGTGACTCAATAATTACATTTTCAGAACAAGATACAGTTTATTGCATCAGATTTATATATTACCTGTAATGGTAAATGCTCTAATCAAAATATTTAAGCTAATTCAATTCTATACCGTATCCTTTCCCCTCTCCCAGGACACACAAAAGAATGTGATCTAACATTAACCCTCTGTGTGAATTTTGCCTTATCAAACATTGTGCCTTATTTTATTAAAAGTGTTTTGTTGGAATCTAATTCTGTATTCTGGAAAAGTAAAAGTCTTTTAATTGACAAGCATTTACTTAAAAATCTTTTAGTGTTGGTTTTTGCCTGATTACTTGCTGTACCGTTGCTCATCTACTCACTGAATTTTTTCAATCCATGAATAATACATAAAGCATACATAAGCATTTATATTCTCTGTGCCAGATGCAAAGGATGAAAGATGAACTAGACAAGACCCTTTCCTCCTCCTTCCAGTTTTAACAGACTTACAGATGCATACTCTAAAGTGAAATTGGTGAGGTCATTTTGCTAGTGGAAAGTCAAGTTATTTCTTGCATTTATTCCAGAACCAAGCAATTTTAATGCAAAGTATTATAGTATTAACCGAGCACATTGATGTTATAGTAGTTATTCAGTGCCATTATTTTGGTTGACTCTAGAACAACTGATGTATTTCTGGATTCTGGAATTTGGAAGAATATCATGATTGTTGTGAGCTATGGTAAACAGACTGGGTAGGAAAGACACACACCTTGCAAAACAGCCATTGTTTAAAATTTGCTGAAATGGAAAAGGCACTTTACCTGGTTGGTATATACGACTTCTTGATAAAGATGGGCTTAGAAATTTGAGGGCACAAGAGAAAAAATGTCTGTTGTAACTGATCTTTCCTGAGGGTAAAACTCCCTAACCTGTCCAATTGAGGATATTCTCCTTAGAGCAAGTGTTAAAAATGTTTTCAATGGCTTGTCTAATTCTGTTGTACCACAGAGAGAGCCTGAACATTCCAGAGGCTGTGTGAGATTTGTATGTGTCCCATCTGAACATCAGATATCGAATCTTAGAAGTCTGAAATTGACTTGCTTTTTTGAGAGATGAAGAAGTTTAAGCCCAGAGAGACTTGTCCAAGACTTGACATGACTGAATCTTAAATCCAAGCCTCTGGATTCCCAGGTCATTGCTGTCTCTACTACAGTGTGCTATCTTCTTTAATTAATATGTACTCTGTTTGTGACAAGAAATAAGATTTTGCACTATCAATTCAGAATTTTGCATTTTTACTGGTAGGATAAATACTTGGGTGGCTCATTACATTTTACAAAGCACATTCAAAAGTCTGCCTTGTTTAATCTTCATGACACTGAGGTAGGACTAGGTTTGGTGAAGTTTGTTGGTGTGGGTTTGTCATACCCTTTCCCTTCTCTGCGTCTGAAATTAGGAAATTGACACAGATGTGAGAAAGGGATATTTAGCTTTGTCAAATCAGAATTGAATTTCTACTCTCCTTAACGAGTATCACATACCAAACTCACATTCCCCTGCATGGGTTCCTATACCCTTAGATAGCATTTCATGAGATGGACTCAACACCACAGATCTGAAGGAGCTTAAGTGCTGTCCAATTAGGAAAAGATGTAAAATGATTTCTAGGCAGCTGTACTCAACCCTGGTTGCACTTAAGAACCACCGTGAAAGTCGCTCAGTCGTGTCCGACTCTTTGCGAGCCCATGGACTATACAGTACCACCATGGGAGCTTTCAAAATACACAGAAGTACAGGGCCTCATCACCAGACCAATTGAAACCTGATCTCTAGAGGTGGAGTCTGGGCATCAATAGTTACAGAAGCTCTTCTCCATGACTCAGTTAGACAGCAAGGGTGCTTACTCTTTTGTGAAAGTCCCTTTGTGGTAATGAGATCAGTGAACTAGGATTTTTACAGATGAAGAAATGGGTGAGTGATGAAGTGACTTGCCCAGGTTCTCTTAAGATAAATTGTGACAGAGCTGCAGCTAGAATCCATTTATCTATTGGAAAAAAGTTGTTTTAATTGAATGTCTACTTTAGACCAAGCAGTGATTACTAATCCAATGTTCTTTGCTTCTCCCTGTCAGTTACCTTTTTTCTGAACTGAAAGCATTTTATGTTGTAAAATGATATATTCAAGTGGATTGGCCAGATTGAAGCCAGCCTCAACTAACAATATCTCCTGAATTGTGGAATACAAAAGCAGCAAAACAGATCAGTGTGACCAGAAACCTTCATAAAAGGATGACTTGGTCAGATGTTTCAAGTTAAAAGTCACAAAGCAAAAGATAGCCTTTCCATGGGTAAGGAAAATCTTGTCAGGTCATGCACTGCTGCTTTTGACCACAGATAAACAAATGGCTGGGGTTTCCCAGGTGCTGCTGGTGGTAAAGAATCCACGTGTCAAGTCAGGAGATAGGAGAGACTCAAATTGAATCCCTGCATCACGAAGATCCCCTGGAGAAGGGAATGGCAATCCACTGCAGTATTCTTGCCTGGGAAATCCCATGGACAGAGGAACCTGGCGGACTACAGTCAGTGGGGTCACAAAGAGTCCGACATGACTGAAGCAACTTAGCACGCACGCAAATAAGTGGCTAATACCCTTAGTAGCAGGGGTGAAGTTGACAATACCAATAAACTTATTTTTTTTTAAGTAAGATTTTTAAAACATAGATATCCGCCTACACAAAAACACTATAGATCACCCATAAATATAAACTCTCTTGCTAGGAAACAGTAAGAAATGTTCAACTCAACTACTCACTTTTATAAACACTATGCATAATTTCTACCCTTAGTTTCTTTTAGATCTAGCTATGATATTACATGATTATTTTATTACTTAAATCTGAAAAATAATGCAGTCTTAAAATCTCTAGTTATTTGGAAGATTTAAACGGAAGAGTAAACTTGCTCATGATGCCATGGAAACTCAAAATATTCTTAAAATGTTACTGTGGGTATTTTCTGTAAATAAAGACTGCATTTAATGTTGCTTTGGGTTTTTTTTAAGCTGAACTAAAAGATTTGTGAAATAAGTTTAATTTCTTGGAAATTAAACTTATGTTACAGCTAGAAAGCTAATTTTTGAAATTTGTCACTTGTAATTTTAACCTGTTTGTAAGCTCAACAGTGATCTCTTGAGGTTCTTCTAAACATTGAGTCTACAATTATCTGTGTTCAAAACTTCTGTTTTTGTAGCTCTCAAATATTTTGTAAGTTTTTACATCCCTTACCACACCCTTTTTAGTCACCTCTAGGCCTTTTAATCTTTCCTCTTAAACCAGTGTACATGGAGCCAGCGGCAGTGTTAATGGAGTAATGAGAACTTTGCCCCTGACTCTGCAATTAAAATTCTACCCTTTATATCACTTCTAAGGGTTTGTTGTAGTGGATGAGAAGCCAATAGGCAGCTTTGAAACAATCATTTTTATTTCTGCTGAGGACAGCATTTCATAAAGGCGTGTGTGTAAATGACCAGTGGATAAAAATGAATCAGATGGTTGCTAGATCCCTATGACTTAAACTCTGACATGACTGTAATTACATTTTTAACTGTGGCCTGCTATATGAATTTCTCTGTGGTTCTAAGTGATCGCAGAATCAATTTGACAGAGTGTGAGAAATCATCAGACCACTATATGCAGAGGACAACTCAACCATCAGGGTAAGAACCTATCCTATTTTTAAATACCTTAGAGAAAATTTTACTTACATAGCAATTCTGAAGTTTAGCAATTGTCACTAGAGGAAGTGTTTCCTAAGGTTCTTATGATCTGTGCTAGCCAGATTGATATGAAAGCATCTGTCAAACTGTTTGGCTGAGGGAAGGGAAGAGTGGCTTTATTCTTTTGCTAGGCAAAAGGGAAACAGAGTAGGCTAGTGCCTCAAAAACTGTGCTCCCCTCCCTGGTAAAGGGAAAGGTTGGTCGGAAAGGGGTGTGTGATAAGGATCAAGGCAGTAATAGTCTTGCATTCTTCTTTGTTCTGCAGTTTTGAAAAAGTGGGGTTACTGACGAGATTAGGGTGCCTGCAGAGTCTCAAGTGGTAGTCTCCTAATTTTGAGCTTCTGGGTCCCTTTAATCTTGCCTCAGGTGGTTTTCTGCCTGCTCCTTCCTTGATTAGCAATTGTTGAAATCTGCTCTTTGAACTCAGGGAAGGTCGAGGAGGCTGGAGTCTTGCTTTCTCACAGTGCTGGAGGCTAGAAGTCCAAGATCAGGCTGCCAGCAGGGCTAGTTTCTGATGAGGCTCCTCTCTAGCTTGCAGGCAGCTTCTTCTCACTATGTCCTCACACAGCCTTTCCTCTGCTAGTGTTGGAGGATAGATATCCTGTGGAGGTACAGGTCAACAGTGGCTCACGGTGGGGACAGGAGCACTGGCAGCAGGAGTCTCTGAAGGCACCCCTTTGGCAACTGTTAAACTATGTCAGCAGAAAGGCACAATGACACTAGTGAGACCAGAGTGTGTTGTATGTGTGTGTGTGTGAACATGCCTCTGTGCACTATTTTGTCCTAAAACCTTTGCCTGGCTCCCAAATGCTGCTGCTCCCTTCCTCTCAGTACCTTCTCTCTATCCTTTCTCCCAGTCCAAAACTCCTCCCACCACTATAAAAGGAGTCACACTTCCAACAATTCCTGCCTTTTAAGTGTTTGTGCAACATCTATTAGAGAAAAATGCAAGAACAGCAAGATCATAATTCTGTGCAGATGAGACATAAATTCAATAATAAAAGAACTGTACATAAAGCTATGATGAGTTGAGAAAAGAGAATTCTTGACAGAGACCCTTGCAAGAAACTCCCTGACTTGTGTTCCTGACTAGGAAACAGACTGACCAGTATAGATACTGGAGTTAATGTATACAGAAGGAAGAAAGGACACTTGCCTGACTGTTTCATAGATATCCTGTGATGAAGGTTGGTGACTGATGTATGAACCTAAGTGAGATTGTATATTCATATACATATAAATTCTATTTGTCTATGTACATGTTAATTGTTATAAACTATCCCAAAGAGAAGATCTACTCTTTTATTTTTTTTTCATTGTTTTTTGTACTCTCAGGTACATATAATCTGTTTAAGATACCACTAAGGAGAGGAACTTGATTTGGGTCAAATCAGTATTTACATTCTGACAAGTCCAAATCCTTGTACAACTCCACATACACACACAGATACCTCATGCAAATAGACACGTGCACACCCAAATACTGAAGTCTGGTCATTGAGCACATTGCAGAATGTGCCTGTCTTTTTCACTTTACCACACGGACCAGAGAGGAGTAAATGAGTTGCTACGTGACACTGCACACAGCAGTGGGCTCACTGTGTGGTACTATTGATTTTTTTTCTCCTTTGAGAAATGCACTGCCAAAGCCATGTTAGAGCAAAGGCTGAGTACTTGATCTAACATAAAGCAGATGCCCTTTTTCTCAAATCAAGATTTGGAGGGCTCTGCCTATCCTTGATGAGCCTAGTCCCCTGATGAGAGTGCTTTTCCTACATATGCCCTTTAGTCTCAGGTATCCAGCACCCAGGGCTCCCCAGGTGGCTCAGTGGTAAAGAATCTGCCTCCCAAGAAGGAGACGTGGGTTCGATCCCTGGGTTGGGAATATCCCCTGGATAAGGAAATGGCAACCCACTCCATCCCTGGAGAATTCCATGGACAGAGGAGCCTGGCAGACTACAGTCCATGGGGTGGCAAAGAGTTTGACATGACTTAGTGACTAAACAGCAGCAACAGTCAGCATCTGATCTCTTTTCTTCATGTTTGAACACCAAGTCAGGATTAGGCAATCATTCATATACTAGCAGATCCAGGAAAACAAGGCCCCGTGGGTGTATGCTGTCATGAAATTGGGCACTTAGGGAAATGGAAAGGTCACGAAGATGCAAATGCTGATTTAAGGAAATCCCTTGGCCCTAAGAACAAATCTCCAAAAGATAGCTGTATCGCTGAAGATTTTTAGTACTTGTGTCTTGCTTTCCTTCCTCCTCATTCTCTTTTTCTCCTCCCCCTCTTTTTCTTCTCCCTTCTCCTTCTCCATCTTGATTATAATAGTGATGTGTAGGTCACAGGATTAGACATGGAGGACACAAGAGGCAGTCATGCTTTCCAAGGGCTTAGTAAGTAAGATTTAGAACACTGAGAAGATAGCAGTTGGAGTAGAGTTGCCTTCTCTTTAACTAGCAACTCTGATATTTTTGTTGAGTGGCAGCTAAAACTATGAGTGGATGAATGAAAGTGAGGCTTTGAATGAGTCTCAGAGGGAAGATAGGGTGCCAGAATCCCCTTACCAATGACTATAAGAGAGACCACCATTGGGAATGCCCAGGGGTAGAACAAACTCAAAGCTAGGGAAAACTTGGCGCTGAGAGATCTTGTTGACCTTACGGATGAAGGCTGATTTTCCTGGTCTGAAGAAGGCAAGAAAGAATTGAATAATGAGCTGTACCTTCCTTGCCTCTAAGGCTGAGAGAATCTATGAAAAACAGGAAACAGTACATCTCCCTCCCTGCTTCAGTGAAGTCTTGTGGACAGCTTCTCTCCATACAGGGAGTTCAAAGAGAGACCACTTTGCCTTCCACAATATCTAAGGCTGCAGCCTATGAGGAAACTCAATGCCAGCCCTGAGCACCCCTGAATAAAATATGGACATAACAATAGTAGCAGAAAGGAGGATCAGTCAGAACAGACAAAGCATATATCAGAAAGATAGAAGTGCTGGGAAAAAGTAAGACCTCTGGAGCTGAAAGAGGGAGAGAGGGAGAAAGAGGGGAAAAAAAGCATAGGAGGGAGGGAGAGAAGGGGGGTAGAAAGAGAAAGGGAAGAAAACAAAATTTTCCAATTAAATTTTGTGCGTGAATGAAAGGAAAGAATGGTCACTGTTGAGACTAAATTAGTGAACTAGAAGAGAAAGTATGGAGAAAGTATCTCAGAGCGCAGAGCAAAGATAAAATGTAGTTGAAATCATGAGAGAACAAACGAGAAGGATAGCTCTGTTCTTGAGAATAGCTCTGCTCTTGAGGATAGCTCCAAGAGGCTTAGCACGTAATACTGGGACATCAGGATGAAGAAAAAGTCACACATGAAGGAAAAGCAATAATTAAATATAGAAAAGGAGAAAATTTCCTTGGAACAAGAAATAGCCTCAGTCTATAGATTGAATGGTCTAAGTTCCAAGCTGAAATGATGAAAACACACACACACAAATATCCTGATAAGATTCCTGAAATCTAAGGAAGAAAAGAAATGTTTACTAGCTTTTATGTAGAAAATAAAGGCTCCTTATTATAATGAAAATAGAATCAGACATTGTATCTTACTACCAACAGCTAGAATTTAGAGAATTAGCATCTACAGACGTCTGACAAAACAGGACTGCAACTAGAGAATTCCATGACCACCCAAGACAACATTCAGTTGTCAGGGTGAACGAATGATCCTTGCAGGTATGTAAGAAGTCAGAAACTAAATCCTTCATTTCCCACTAATAAAAATACTTCAGAAGAGGCTCCAGCCAAAAAACAGATTAGCCATAACAGAGAGCATGAGGTGATAAAGAAAGAAGGAGACGATAGTGAGCAACAAAACTTAGGATAATGGATCAGGATAGACGAAGAGTGAAAAAGTTGGCTTAAAACAACATTCCGAAAATAGATCATGGCATCCGGTCCCATCACTTCATGGCAAATAGATGGGGAAACAATGGAAACAGTGAGAGGTTTATTTTGGGGGGCTCCAAAACCACTGCAGATTGTGACTGCAGCCATGAAATTAAAAGATGTTTACTCCTTGAAAGAAAAGCTATGACAAACCTAGACAGCATATTAAAAAGCAGAGACATTACTTTCCTGACAAAGGTCCGTCTAGTGAAAGCTGTGGTTTTTCCAGTAGTTTTGTTTGGATGTGAGAGTTTGATGATAAAAAAAGCTGAGTGCTGAAGAATTGATGCTTTTGAACTGTGGTATTGGAGGAGACTCCTGAGAGTCTCCTTGGACTGCAAGGAGATCCAACCAGTCCATCCTAAAGGAAATTCAGATTGATGCTGAAGCTGAAACTCCAATAATTTGGCCACCTGATGCAAAGAACTGACTCATTGGAAAAGACCCTGATGCTGGGAAAGATTGAAGTCAGAAGGAAAAGGGGACAACAGAGGATGAGATGGTTGTATGGTATCACCAACTTGATGGACATGAGTTTGAGCAAGCTCCAGGAGTTGGTGATGGACAGGGAGGCCTGGTGTGCTGCAGTCCATGGAGTCGCAAAGTCTGACACAACTGAGCAACTGAACTGAACTGATGGAGACATATATAAAAAATAGAGATCATCACAGACTGAGAATGTATAAATGTATATACCCAACAACATAATAGTGAAATGTTGTTATATAAGATGTAAATATAACAGAGTTAAGTACTATCTAGTTACCTTAGCCATGATTTATGAAATCATAAAAAGATATATACAAGAGGAATTTAAAAAAACAATTATAGCAGAAACTTTAATACTTAATTTCAGAATTAGGCAAATCTAGCATATAACAAATATGGTATAACATAGGAGTTGAACAGTACAATCAATAAATTTGATGTAATACCTAGAGAATCTAATATTCCTCAAATAACAGCAACAAAACATTTTTGAGTACCCATAGAATATTTACAAAAATCACTCATTTGACTGCAGAGAAAACTTTAACAGATTCTAAAACTACATTCTCTGATATTAATAAAGTTGAAAACAAATAATGTAAGGATGACCAAACACCATACAAAGAGGAAATCAAAACAAAATTGTAAAGTATCTATAAAGTAATGAAAAAGAGAACACTTTATACCAAAACCCAAATGTCACAGTAGAAACTGTACTTAGAAGGAAATCTATATCTTAAATGTTTTAATTATTAAAGAAACTAATGTAAAAAATAAGGGTAGTTTCTATCTTAAGAAATTGGAGGCAGAGAAGAGTGACAAAGTAAACCAAATGAAATTAGGAAGAGGGAATTAAGATTTAAGCCAAATTAATAGAAAAAAGTAGATACTACAAATAAATATAAAAGCATTCCTCTGCAAAAGATGAGGAAGATCCACTCTGATTAAGAAAAACAAACCGAGCAAAAGTAGATAAAATTAAGAATTCCACAGAAAGAAAAAAAGAATTCTGTGGAAAATGACAAACAGAGGAGGAGAAATTTAAAGTATAAGAGAAATCTATGGCAACAAACTGAAATCCCAGATAAAACGGGAAATTCTCTAGTAAAAATACAAATTACCAAAATGGATCCTAAACTAAGATAAATATAAATAGACCACTTCACACAGAAAATCTTGAAATGTACTTAAAAACTTTGCATTGGAAAGACCCCAGGATTACATGGCATTCATAGTTGACCCTTAGTTGACCTTTTGTTAATTCTTATGTTATTTTAAATGGTCAAAACCTAGGGCAAAAATAGGACTCTTCAATTCAAGATTTATTATCAATGCTTGATATACTTGACATATTTCATCTAACATACCAATGATGGCAAAATTCACATTATTTTATGTACCATAACAAAAATACTTAGGACTTGGAATTTTTATTTTGAATTTACTCAAATTTAGGCTTTTTTAAAGGATTATCTTCTATCACTCTTGTGCATCCTAAAAAAGAAGGTATTCATATTCAGAGTCAAGCTCTTCTGAATCACTTTTCAATCCGAAGCTGATGATGTCTGTGTTTTCTGTAAAATACTGTACTACCAAAGCATTGGTAATACTGCCTTTCTCCAGAGAAGGGTCCATTGCTGTCTCTGGGTTTTTCCCCCCAAAATGGTGACATTGGCAAATTTTGATGCCACATCTTTCCTACTCTTGCTGCAGGTGTCAGTGGAAGGTTTCGGACAAGTTCACACAGGCAACAGCAATGACAGCTGTGTCACAACTTAGGCCTGGCCTATGGCGATTGTCAGCGGCACCTGGATTTCAGAGATTCTAAAGCATGAAACAATACGCATCATAAATTTGAAGAAAAATAGTACAAAACCATAATCTCGCATACGGAATACAGTGTAAACATTCTAGAACATCAGCCATGAGAATCCTGCAATGCATCAAAGGAATAATGACCAAACAGCAGACCTTCAAATCTGAGGAGCAGTGATAATAAACAGGAAGAGAAATTGAGTGAAGAAAGTCAAGTCACGACGAGAACAGTACTGGTATCACTTTTAGAAAAACAGTACCTGACCAAGGGCCCGGAGATCTGAGTTATAATCCTAGTTCAGTCACTGAACTTCTATGTCACTTGGACCAGGATATGTCACGCCCTGGTTTCAGTGTGCTAAAGTAAAAGAAGGCTCTACCCGAAGCCCTTTCCAGCACTGATATTCTGGGAGCTCATGAGTCTAGGGCAGTGTCTCATCCATGATGAATCCAGCCCCGGTTTTATACCCGACTTTGTATATGTCAAACCCTTGGTTACTCAGGTAGAAAACTGGTCACGCTGCCCAATAAATCCTCCTGCTCTTTAATTTCATACAACAGTGCAAAGTGTAACCACAACTCCTGTGAAAATGAAAAATCACCGGGTTCCCCTCCCCAACTTACTCCAGACAGATATTCATGTCCTGGCTCCTTTCTGAAACCCCTTCCATGAAAGCCCCAGG
The DNA here is from genome assembly GCA_007570785.1 of Antilocapra americana. Lineage (NCBI taxonomy): Eukaryota > Metazoa > Chordata > Mammalia > Artiodactyla > Antilocapridae > Antilocapra > Antilocapra americana. The sequence goes on from ML664161.1 coordinate 37,564,060, forward strand.
AGGCCTCCTGTGCAGGAGCCTTTAGTGAGAGCCCAAGACAAGGCACTGGACTTGTTTTTATTGCAAGCTCAGAGCTTTCTCACATACTCTCTCTTCTTGCAGCTCCTTATTCTCCTCTTGATATTTCTTTTATTTAAAATGAATTTACATTCATTTATTTACATTTTTATTGCAGAAAATAGGCATGACATAAAATATCTTTTTAACCATTTTAAGTGTGCAGTTCAGTAGCATTAAGTACATTCACATTGTTGTACAACCTATTTAATTTCCACATTAAAAAAATTAGTAACAAATTCAAATAGCACCTGAAGGTATCAAATGAAAAATTAGTCTTTGTCATCTGTGCCAAAAGAAATTACTCATATTTCTTGTGGATTCTTCCAGAATTATTTTTAATTTATATATCAGAATATATAGTATGTGGGGCTTCCCTGGTGGCTCAGTGGTAAAGGACCTGCCTGCCAGTGCAGGAAACATGGGTTCGATCCCTGTGCCAGGAAGATCCCCTGGAAAAGGAAATGGCAACCCACTTAGTATTCTTGCTTGGGAAATCCCATGGACAGAGGAGTCTGGCAGGCTACTTTCCTTGGTGTCACAAATGAGTGGGATACAACTTAGCCACTAAAAAAACAACAATATACAATATGTACTGTAAATTTTAAAAATATTTATACAAGCATATTTTTTAATTTTAAACATTTATGCCCATTGTGCTGCCTTTGCTTTTTTTACTTAAAAAATACCTTGGAACTGTTTCTGTGTCAACACATATAATTCTACCTCAATTTTTTGTTGTTTTTAAACGTGTTTATAAGATAATTGATTTAACAAGTATCCTATTGATAGTATCATATTGTTTCTAACTTTTTGTTGCAATTATTTTTTTCTTTTTGTAACTGCTGTTTTTGCTATTACAAATAATGCTGCCATAACCATCCTTGTATATATAATATGTCATATGTTAGTTACTATATCTTTAGTCTCAGTTCCTAACTGTGGAATTCCAGGATCAAAGGACATATGCATGTAATTTGCTTATTTTAAAGACTCTTCTTTGTAGAGTCTAAACATGAAATGGTTTTGTTTCTCAGACCATCATTTTCAACTATGTTATTTTGAATACCCTTTGGGCTTTTAAGGGCGTCTTGAGCAAATTCCATAATTTTCCAGGCCATTTAAAACTTCAAAGCTGATTCAAAGCTCTCCTTTTCCTTTGAGATACTTGGAAGGACTCCTTCAATGATAGAACAGAGGAGGAATGGAGGTGAGAAAAAAGCAAACCCTTCTTGACTTTAAGTATCTCTTGTTTGCTGTGCTGTTTCTCTGGCTGACCAGGTGGATGGTTGATGTTATTTGCGCGGCAGGCATCAAGATCTTCAGTTCTGTGGAGGTGTCTCACGAGGCCTCCTCTGTTGCACAATCCCCAATATGGGCAACATGGCTGTAGTTCAGCCTCTTCCTGAGCACCCACCACTGGACCACAGGGGTCCACTTCACAGCTATTGTTCCCTGAATGGGTGACCTTCTTAGATGAAGTACTGACAAGATAATTAAAGCCCAGAAACCTTCTGTAGGGTCCTCTCAACCCATGGAACAACCAAGTGTCCTTGCCACTCTTGGAGTTACATTCAGTTGGGTTCAGCGAAGAGGGAGCATCCTTCCTTCCCTCTCACAAATAAGAATGAAAAGCTTCTCACGGTGATCATAGTTGTCTTTTCTCACAAGACCACCAGTGACCGTTCCTCCCACTCTTTCTGAGTCTTCTTAAATCGACTCAGTATGTTGTTGAGGTGTGTTGATGGTAGGAGTGCCAGTTTTGCTTCCTTCCAGAAGCCCTAGGAAAGTATTTGACTCCCATCTCAAGGTGACTGATGGCTGTCTTGAAAACATATACATCTCTAGTTTTTCTTTCCTAGTGTCCAATAGTATGAACTCTGGGTTTAAAATGCAATTTAGGAAGAGGAAAAAGTCCCTCTCGATTTCTTGTTACATGCATTTAGTTATTTACACACTACTCTCCAAAAAGGTTATATTGATGTACACTACCATCAACAGCAAATGGGAATGCCTATTTGCCAAACCTTCCCTAACATTCCCTTTAACATTTCTTCTTCTTTTTTAAAAAAAGTTTATTTGTTTATTTTTGGCTGTGCTGGGTCTTTATTAATGCACTTGGGCTTTCTCTAGTTGGGGTGTACAGGCTTCTCATTGTGATGGGTTTTCTCATTGTAGAGCGCAGGCTCTAGGGTACAGGCTCAGTAATTGTGACCCATGGGCTTAGTTGCCTCATGGCATATGGAATCTTCCTGGACTAGGGATCAAACCCATGTCCCCTGCATTGGCAGGTGGATTCTTAACCACTGGGCCACCAGGGAAGTCTTGCTTCAACATTTCTGAAGACCAAATCTCCTGGTTGAACCAAGCTTCTTCAGTTTACTTTGTCTTCTATAGCAGCAGGAAGAAAAAGAAATCAGACTGGGAATACAGAGCCCCAATCTCCCTGCTATCATATTAGTATTTGCTATGTAGATGTTGGATTATTTTATGTGTATATAGTTAACTTCTAATAATTAGCTACAGAGTATGTCTTGCCTCTGTCAGCTCTGAGAACAGGTACTATTAGAAGGCAGTGGATCTGTTGTGAATGCTGGAGAGTAGAGGAGAAGCTAGCACCCTGTGAGGATAATGCTGAGGTGCTTAGGAAGGTATATATTTAGATATTTAGCAGTCTGAAGGTCCTGGGTGATTACCTCCAAATTCTTGAAGTTTTCAGTGATAAGTGTCTTTATTATTTGTGTTTGGCCCCTCAGATCATATCTGATGGTTTATGCTAATGAGGTGGCTCAGGATATAAGCTTCACATACCAGAAAAACTAACCATATGATTAGAGGATTGGGTTTTAAACGATATCAGCTCAACTTTCAGGTAGAAGTGTCTGGAGATGGAGTTCAGCCACATGGATGATATTTCAGTCAATCATACCTACATAAGGAAACACCAGTAAAAACTCTGGGAACCAAATTTCAGGTGAGTTTTATTTTGTTTTATATATTGTTGCACACCAATGTGCTGACCAGAAAGGCAATGCATCCTTGGAGATGATGGAAGTTTTGCTTTTGAAAACCTCCCAACTTTGCCCTGGGGCTTCCCTTGTAGCTCAGTTGGTAAAGAATCTGTCTGCAATGCAGGAGACCCTGGTTCGATTCTTGGGTTGGGAAGATATGCTGGAGAGGGAAATGGCAACCCACTCCAGTATTCTTGCCTGGAGAATCCCATGGACAGAGGAGCCTGGAGGTCTACAGTCCATGGGGTCTCAAAGAGTCAGACACAACTTAGCAACTAAACCACCATCACCACCACGAACTTTGCCCTACATATCTCTTCCTTTCATTGATTTTTATTTATATCCTCTTGCTATGATAAAATTATAACTGTAAGTATGTCACTTTCTTGAATTCTGTGAGTCATTCCAGAATATTATCAAACCCGAGAGGACAGTGGAAACTCCTAAATTTGCAGCCAGCAAGTAAGAAGGTGGGCTGGAGACCCCTGAACTTGCAGCTGGTGTTTGAAGTAAGGACAGTCTTAGAGAGGACTGTGCCTTTAACCTGTGAAGTCTGGCCTAACTCTTGGCAGTTGGTGTCAGAACTTCTTACACTGAGGGAGAATCTCTAGGCAAAAGTTAGGACCAAGAGGTCTAACCACTGTCACACTTATGGGAACCTACTTCCATGACAAAAAGAGTTAAGAAAATTAATTTCTACCTATGTTCCTTACTGAAGAGTCAAACAACCTTGTGGTCTAGCGAAGAGATTGTCCACCTGGAATGTCTTCATGTATCTCTGCTCAAAAGACTTGGTCCAGTGGGCTACTTCTACAGGTCAAGGGAAGAGAATAGTAGGTTCATCAGGGACCATAAGTTATACAACTATGTGTCCCTCTCTGATAACATATAATCGTGCTTCCCTATGAGAGATACTAAAATAATAACAGTGGTAGTAGTAATCACAATAAAATTTAGTGAAACGGGAATGTCCACTTCTAGTAGTCAAAAGACTTGAGAATCATCCATTGAATGGATTAAAAAGGAATAGACTAGGGTCTTCCCTGGCAGTCCAGCGGTTAAGACTGGGCTTCTAATGCAGGAGGCCTGGGTTTGATCCCTAGTCAGGGAACTAACTAACACATGCAGTGCTGTGTGGCCAACAGATAAAAAATAAACACATTTTTAAAAAATGGTTATAAACCAGGTCAAAACAATGAAGACTGAAAGGAGGTGGGATAAAAGTTTTCTTAAATCACGAAGGATCCTAAGATTAAGAATGCTTATTCTCCATCACATTTCAAAGTATTTGAATCTTGAAGCAGAAAAACTGAATACATGCAGTATATATAATGGGAAATGGAATGAGAGAATCCATTACTCAGTGAAACAGTGAAAGCTAAAAATATCCCAAAGGTTTAGAGGAAATTCAAGAGGGACAAGCCAAAATAGATTATTTCTTAAGAAAAAATAAATTTAGGCTGTTATAACTTTCTGAGGTCTTGGAACAGAGTCAAGCATTCACACAACATGTGCTTAGAATTCACTCCAAAAGTAGAGCCCTCAGCTGAGTGGATAATGAAGATGAGTCAGTCTCATCTCCCAAAGGAGGGGACCCATTACATCAGATCCTGGCTCAGCCCACTTAGGATTCTCAGGCTCATTCAATTGTCTGGTCATGCTGGAATTCTTTGTCCTGCCCACAGATGAAAAAGAAATCATTTCAGTCTTCTCTACCAGGTCCCTGACAGACTTCCATTTCTACTGGCACTCTTGCATACTCTGGTGGGGATGGATGCTGGACAAGTTTTGTCATTATTTATTGAAGAGTTCAGCTCCAGGCCAAAATCCTATGTGTGATACTTTAGAACTGATCATTGAAAATTACAGGGTTTTGCCTGGCAGGCCTCATGGACAGAAGTTGCCCTCCCCACACCAGACTGTACACTGCCGATCCACTGCAAGTTTCTGGAGGGGGTTGGAGTCAAGGACCCAGTCTTCCTTCTCCCTAATCCAACCATCCATGCTCATACACATAGCTACATTCCTAACCCAAATGTCTCCACTCAGTCCTCCTCGCTGGGGGCCTTGACTGAACTTTGGGCACTTTTCTCTGCTTTGACTCAGCACCTTTTTACTTTTAGCCCTTCTCTCTTTCTCCCTCCCCTGGCCCATAGTCCACGAACAGGCAGGAACTTTTGTTCAGGGCTTCTTGACAGGGAGATGATTGCTCCCATATGTTCTTCTCTGGTGGTTGAGATGGTAAACAATCTGCCTGCAATGAAGGAGACCTGGGTTTGATCCCCAGGTGAGGAAGATTCCCTGGAGAAGGGAATAGCAACCCTCTCCAGTATTCTTGCCTGGAGAATTCCATGGACAGAGGAGCCTGGTGGGCTACAGTCCATGGGGTCACAAAGAGTCGGACACAACTGAGCAGGTAACAACACATATACTGCATTCACCTGAAAAGTTTTCAAAGTATGTATGTTAAGAACCTAAATGCCCAGCAATAAGGATGTAGCAAATAAATTCTGGCTCATTTATAAGACAGAATACTGTGCAGATGTTAAAAGCGGTGATGGAGATAACTGAAACAATGCTTATCATAGATAATTCAAAGCAGCATATACTCTATATTTGCATTTGTGTAAAGAAAAAGTATGCAGACAGACCAGTTAACACTGGGGCTTCCCTGGTGGCTCAGTTAGTAAAGAGTCTGCCTGCAATGTGGGAGACACAGGTTTGATTCCTGGGTTGGGAAGATCCCCTGGAGAAGGAAATGGCAACCACCTCCAGTACGCTTGCCTGGAAAATTCCATGGACAGAGGGGTTTCGTGGGCTATAATCCACAGAGTCAGGAGAGTTGGACATGACATAGTGACTAAACCACCAACCACCACCACCTCCACATCATTACCAATGGTTACCTCTGGATAGTGAGGTTATTCATGTTTGATTTTCTTGCCTGTCTATATTTTTCTAATCTAGGATGACTATATATTATTTCTGTAATAAGAAAAAACAATAAAAGTTATTACTTTTAATATACATGCTCCTTGAAAGGGCAATTCTTTATCTAGGAATTCATCTTAAGAGTATAATTTTAAGCATGCATGCAAAGAGTTAACTAATGTTTAATGCTAAGTTGCTCATAATGAAACAATCTAGTGAAAATCTAGGAATAATTCCTTATGTTAGGATATTGGAAAAATAAATTTTAATACCTCCATAAATTATATTAGGCAGCTAAATTAAATATTTAATGACCTGAAAAGAGGTTCATAATATATTAATAGGGTTTTTTAAAACACAGATTACACAACACTGTATGTCCATAACCTTTGACTCAGAAATTCCACTTCCAGGAAATACTAGCACAAAGAAACAGTGTAAATATCTTGATTGCTTCATTTCAGTGAAAAAGTAGAAACTGCTCAAGTTTATCAATGGAGAATACTAAAACAAATAATGGCACATTCATATAATGGACTACTTAGCAACTGTTAAAAACAATGAAATAAACTCTTGTGAGCTAACATGAAAAATGTCATGATATATGGAGAAATTATGAAATACACTCTTAAATTTTTTATTTCTGTACTGTTTCAGTAACATTTCCACAGCATCTATCATCATTCTACTTTTGTCTCTATGAATTTGACTATTCTAGACCCTGCACATAAATAAAGTCATTTAGTATTTGTCATTTTCATTTCAACTGGCTTATTTCACTTAGCATAATATTTTCATCCATGTTATAGCATGTGTCATACTTTTATTCTTTTCTAAGGCTGAATAATATTCTGTTGTATGTATATACAATATTTTGTTTATCCATTCATCTGCTCATGGACATTTAGATTGCTTCCACCTTTTGCCTCATGTATAATGCTGCCATGAACATGAGTAAACAAATATCTGTTTGAGTTCCTGCTTTCAATTCATTTGGGCATATACACAGAATTACAATTGTTATATAGTAATTCTACCTTTCATTCTCATCAATTAGGGTTTCTTTTTGAGGTAATAAAATTATTTTAAAATTGACTATGATGATGGTTGTACATATCTGTGGATATACTAAAAACTACTGAATTGTAAAGTTTAAATTGGTGAATTGTATCATACATGAATAAACAAATTTGTCTCTTAAAAAAGCAAAACATGAGGGGGAGCATATGCAGACCCATGGTAATATCATGGCATTGTATGGCAAAAACAATAAAAGGGAGAAAAAATAAATTAATTAATTAAAAAAAAAACTATGAATGTAAAAAAAAAAAAAAAGCAAAACAGAAAAACGTTTGCTTAAGAGCACTAAAGCTGAACCCTTCTCAACTTCTATCCCCCAAAAAAAGGCTGGACAACGAGAAAGCTTCTCAGCCTCAAAGGACTGGCAGCTTGCATCAACTTTTTTGGATTCTGGACATCTAGTTTCAGGGAGTCTTGTGCACATTAAAACTCTCCCTTGGGCTATGTGGGCCCACAGTGCATTAAGCATTTGGTGACGAAAGTGGTTTGGAGAATGTCCATTTTATTAATTTAATTATTCTTAATATGATCTTTACTTCTGTTTCCTACAGATGTTCCCCTTTGTATCTTGTTTCTGCCTGTCCCATGGAACTGACTGTCTGACAAATAAGGCCTAGGAGACAGATTCCCTGCTAAGACTCATCATGGCAGCCCTTTCCAATGGCCTCCCATCATTCCAGCAAGCACCAACGAAAGATGTCTCTTACCTTTAAAGACTTGCTGGGGATTGAAAAGTTAACCTAAGAGTCATTTAGGGACATGACTGTAACATGAAAAAATCTACTAATTACTGTGACTCAGTCCTCCTGTTTCACTCAAGATCAGTATCCATACATGTAAGGACCAGAAATCTTCCAGCTTGCTTTATATGAAATTATTTCATTTGTGTTCCTGAAATAGTTCTTGTTGTTGTTGTTCGGTTGCTAAGTTGTGTATGACTCTTTTCTACCCCATGAACTGCAGCATGCCAGGTTTCCCTGTCCTTCACTATCTCTCAGAGTTTGCTCAAACTCATGTCCATTGAGTCAGTGATGCCATTAACCATCTCATCCTCTGTCACCCCCTTCTCCTCTTGCTTTCAATCTTTTCCAGCCTCAGGGTCTTTTCCAATGAGTTGGCTCATTGCTCAGGTGGTCAAAGTATTGGAGCTTCAGCTTTAGCATCAGTCCTTCCAATGAATATTCAGGGTTAATTTTCCTTAGAATTGACTAGTTTGATCTCCTTGCTGTCCAAGGGACTCTCAAGAGTCTTCTCCAGCACCACAATTACCTGTTGTGTTATTGGAATTCTGAAGAGCATTTCCCCTTCTTTTTCAAAATTGATGCTGCTGTTTTTAATTCTTGGAGTAGATTTCTCACATTAGCATCATCTTTAAGATTTTTAGGTATGAATATTAACTTCATTTCTCTGAGCTTTTTCATTTTAAAAATGAGAATTTTGATCTAGAATATTTCTAAAATCTTTGCCAGTTTTGATATTTCTGTATAACAAGTAAACTACAAAGGAAAGTATTTATTTGGGGGACAATTTTCCCCTTCTTAAGACACTCATCTTCTTTCTGTTGGGAGATTTCTACTTGGAGTCACTGACACTTAACCATTAGGCTCTAATGCCTCTAATTAGGCCAGAAATCAAGAAACCACACAGTCTAGTTCCAATCTACCTGTCCAGTTAACTTCCATTGCTTTCCTCAAAGATCCCTCCAGTTCTATCAAAAGTGAACTGCTTACCTTGATTCTTGCTTCTGAGTTTGTGTGTGCAAGCACGCTTAGTTGCTCAGTCATGTCCAACTCTGTGAGATCCTCCTCCCAGGCTCCCCTGTCCATGGGATTCTCTAGACAAGAATACTGGAGTGGGTTGCCATACCCTCCTCCAGGGGCTCTTCTTGACTCAGGGATCAAACCTGTGTTTCATGTCTCCTGCATTGGCGAGTAGATTCTTTACCACTGAATCATCTGGAAAGCCTTGCCTCTAAGTTCATGCTCATGTTATTTGCTCTACCTGGAATATCTTTTCCCATATTTGCCCTTTGAAATTGTATCCTTCTTAAATGAAGTCACGTTCCCTTTTCTTTGTGATGGTTGTTCTATATGGTCTTTGAAAACAGAAACCATAACATCTGTATCTTTACTATTGATTGCAAAACTAAAACAGAAAATGATTCCAAAGTATATGATGATGACATTCTCATTTGAATTGTTATTGTCTTAGCTCTACTACAAAACTGCAAATTTTTTAAAGGGCAAGGATCATGTACATAATCCTTTGAATTTCTCATAGCTCTTAGCAGTATGTTGCACAAAATGAACACCAATAATTGGAACGCTAGAAGGAGAATCATATCTGTTTTGCCTCTGAATTCTGAACAATAGAAATATAAATCCAGGAATCAGACTGTAATCCAAATATCAGCTTTTTTTTGGCTGCATTGTTCAGCTTGTGGGATCTTAGTTTTCTCTTGTCAAATTGAACCCTGGTGCTGAGCAGTGAAATCATAGAGTTCTAACCACTGGACCACCAGCGAATTCCCCAGGTATCAGTTTTTCATGGTAATGTTAGATTGGAGAACACAGCCTGGATCAGAAGTCAAAAAGTCAAAACCTTTCACACTCCTCCATCTCAAATTGAACCAAACCACCCAAGCACAGGCAGAATGTATACAAACATAGATGCAGTCTGTTCTAGCTAGTCTACTGCATGAAGACAAGAAGACTGCATATCCCCTGTGGGTAGGATCATTCCACAGAAAGTGAAGGAAGAACGTGGCTATGTATATGCAGTGAACCTTTTCCTAAAATAACAATCGCACAACATTGTATTTCCCATAAGAAACACTGGGAGGTGAAAGAACAAAAAGGATTGATGCTTCCTCCTTAACACTTCTGAGAAAGCAGAACTATGTTTTGGACCAAGGCAAGAAATCATGGAAAGGGAGAGGTTGTTATCTCTTACACTTGATAGATAATGAAAGTATGAATGCTATTCTGATAAGGTCCATTCTAGAATGTACCATTCACAAACCTGTTGAAGCCCTCTACCTGGTAATGCAAATTGAAGCCAACACTTGCAGGTCAATTTGAGGTTAGGCATGGAGCATCTTAAGAAACTGAGCTAGGTGCTAAGTCTCAATTCTTGATGCTACTAGTTGGGTAAAGAATGGAAAGTCTGAGAATTCTAATGGTTTCCAAGTCAATGTCAAGGTAAAAATCTAGGGCCTTCTTTTAAATTACAAGTGAAACAAAATTAAAAGGGAGACAAGATGAGACAAGAGGATGAAGTATGGAGAGCACCTTGTTTTTAAAGGATTAGCTGAGTGATAGGAAGTGGGGGAGCTTTAGGAGCTTAACTTGGTCAGAGTTCCAGTGCTAACGTCAATCCATTTTTTATCCACTACTAAAGATTTTTAAGTCAGCTATTACATAGTTACAGAATTAAAAGAAATCACATATAAAGAGCTTTTTAAAATGAATGAGAATGATTACTCACAAAATCTAGAACATCAATAAAGAGATTATCTTACAAAAAAATGAAGTTCAAAGTCTGAAGTTGCAAATTATAAGAAGTGAAATAACAAATTCACTAGAGGGGCATAACAGCAGATTTAACAGGTAGAAGAAAGAATCAGCACACTTGATGATGAGTCAACTGAGATAATGCAATCTGAAGAACAGAAAGAAGAAAAAAGAAAAAGAAAGAAAATCTCAGAGACTTGTATGACACCATCAAGTGTCCTGGACATAAGCATAATGGGAGTCCCAGAAGGAGAGGAGGGGGAGAAAAGGACAAAAATATATTTGAAGAAATGATAGATTAAAACTTCTAAAATTTGATGAAAAGAATTAACTTACATATCCAAGAGGATCAACACACTGTAAGTATGATTACCACAGAGACCCATAACTGGGCATATTAGAGTCAAACTTTAGAAAACCAAAGATAGAACCTTTAAAGCAGAAAGAGAAACATGGCTGTTCACATCCAAAGGATCATCAGTAAAATTAGTAACTGACTTTCCTCTGAAACTATGGAGGCCAGAAGGAAGTAGAATAATATATTCAAAGTACTAAAATCTTTGTCAACCAAAAATTCTATATCCAGCAAAGCTGTCTGTCAAAAATGAGGAAGAAATTCAACCATTACAAGGAAACAAAAACTGAAAGAGTTTGTGGCTAGCAGACTTGCCCACAATACTTGCTATGGGAAGTCCTTCAGGCTGAAATAAAAGGATGCTAGTTTGTGTGTTAGTCATTCAGTCGTGTCCAACTCTTTGTGACCCTATGGACTGTAGCCTGCCAGGCTCCTCTTTTCATGGAATTCTCTAGGTAAAAATATGGGAGCAGGTCGCCATTCCCTCCTCCAGGGTATCTTCCCGACTGATCCCAACAGGGATCAAAACTGTGTCTCCTGCATTGCAGGTAGATTCTTTACCATCTGAGCCACCAGGGAAGCTAGACAGTAGCTCAAATCCACATTGAGAAATAAAGAACATTGGTAAACATACTATACAGATAAATACAAAAGACAGTATAAATGTATTTCTTGTTTGTAACTCTTCTCCTAACTGATTTTAAAATAAACTGCATGAAAAACTCATTAATTATAAAACTGAGTTGATGAGCTTATAGTGCAAGAAGGATACAAATAATATTTGTGTGAAAATATCACAAAAAAGGGAGGAGGGAATGGAGTTACACTAGAGCAAAACTTTGTATGCTATTGAAATTAAGTTGGTATTACTTCAAATTAGATTATTTTAGGTGCAGATGTTAATTACAATGCCCAGGGCACCCACTAAGAGAATAAATTTTAGTTTTTAAATTCTAAATAAATAAGACTATATACAATCAAAAGAAACAAGGCAGAGCTGAGGATTTTAGTGGCTTGGATTAAGGACAGTCATTTTAAAACAGTGTCAGTCTAAAATTAAGGATTCAAATTCCTGGAGCATAGAGTCTATCTGTTCTAGTGTGGGTCATGCCCACTGTTATGGTCAAAAGAGGGGTTCCTAGCCTGGCATACCTTTAGAATTGCATGGGAGGCATTTTCCCAAATAAGTGGGTTTGGGCAAAAATAAACAAGTGATGACCACTAAATGGGTTAACATTTTATTAACCAGAATTTTAATGAATCAAAATGGTCTATTTAATGTGACTCTGCCAGATAACAATACATAGAAATTTATATTATACTATAAACAGAAGTATATTTGTAAATAGGGCAGTTTGGATTAATAGTGACTGGGTATGGAATAAGGATAAGAGAGTAGGATGGTATGTCAAATTTTTTAAATACTGAAATAGAAGGTTGATTTCCCTAAGAAGTTTGAAACTGTAAAGTCTATTTTAGTTTTCCAAGTCCTATGTTGACTCTTGAAATTAAGACATGTGGTATTAACTTGCCACAAACTGGAATAAGTTGTAGTTGGTTTTTAAATTCTAAACAAATAAAAAGTAAATGAATAATTGGGAAAAGTATTTGCAAAACACATGACATGTATGTATGTGACATACATACATAGTTACTACCTATAATATGTCTACTGCCATACCACCCTGAACACTCCCAAGAGTGTCTGATCTCAGAAGCTAAGCAGGGTAACATACAGGAAATTTTTACACTTTGAAAAGAAAAAGACCCATAACTCAAAAAGCAAAATAAACTAAGTATATGAATATACAATTCATAGAACAGAATATCCAAAAGGGGAAATGGAAAATGAGCAGCTTCACTAGTAGACAGTGAAATAAAAATTAAAGGAACAATTTATCACTATTCACTTAGCAGAATGGCTAAAAATAAGCAAAGTAAATTGTTATGGCCTTTTAGAAGGCAATCTATTAACATTTTAAACAGACCAACCTCATACCTGGAAATCAGTCCCTCAGAAATTAAAGTACCAGGGCATTTGGATATACATAAAGGATGTTTATTGAAACACTGGTGTCAGTGGCAATTTTTTTTAAAGAATTTGAATGTGATTTAAAAAAAAATTTTAAATTTTCATTTAATTATATTTATTTATTTTCTTTACATTATCGTGTTAGGGAAACGAGTTAATTTTGGTACATCCATACTGTGGAACATTATGCAGCCTCTAAAATAAAAGAATGAATCAGCTCTATACCAGTTAAACTGGAAGGATTTTTATGACATTGCTTAATGAGGAAAGCAAGAAGTAGAGAAAGGTTTGATTTCTCACTTTGTAAAATATACATATATATGGTTATATTAGCATGCTTAACTTTTTTAAATAGTTGAGAGGGGGAATAGTGAGGGAAGAGTCAGGTAAGAAAAGAGAAGACTAAAAAAGGGGGTACCCTAAACATACATGAGATGATTCCATTTGTGGATGGACATGTGCATAAATATATGCATGAAAATATGATCATCAAAATATTAACAGTGGTTATTTCAGCGTGTTGGGGGTTTATTTGCTTCCTTATACTTTTGCGTATTTGAATTTTTACAATAAGCAAAGTTTATATACAACCAAAGAATGGTTATTTATTTTTAAACGCAAGTTGCTAATTGCTATGGGAATGAAGTTGAGTCAGAAACATCTTCTGCCTTGCAGGCTAAGACAGTAGGGAGCCAAGAGGACACAGCCAGCTGCAACATACAGAGACCAACTTAGTAAGTGTTGTAACAGAAGCACACAGAGCGTTGGGAAAGAGAAGTTAATTGATCTCTCAGATCTGACTGGGAATTTCTGGAAGAACATTGTTAAAGGAGAAGGCATCTCAGTTGGCTTGGGAACAATTCAACAGGTAAAGATGGGGATGAAGAGAAATCCAGAATAAGAGAACAGAGTGAGCAAATCACACAGGCGCATTAAACACCCAGGATATATTCAAAGAACGACACTTGGCCCAACACAGTATAACTGGAACACAGGTGTTAAGCAGACAGAAAGTTAGAATGGTAAGCTGGTTTCCAACTGTGAAAGTAGTTTAAACTGTATTCCACTCGCAGAGGGGGCATACGGTGGCGGGGACGCGGGGCGGGGGGCGGTTTGCGGCAGGCCGCGGAGGTTTGTTTTTCAGGAAAGCAACATTCTTAGTTCTGTTTTGGGAGTGGGGACAGGCAGGAGACAAGAACACCAGTTAGGAAACTCTTTTGATTCGGGCCAAGGTAATCAAGTTTAACAAGAGCAGCAATATGGGAATGCAGAGAAAGGAGGAAGATTCCACAAATATTTTTGAGGTAAATACGGCAGGCCTTGGTTGAAGATGTTAAACCTTCTATGCCTGGCAGCTGAGGGCTTGGGGATACACCAATTTGAGAAAGAGAACACTGGAACTGAAAGTGGGAACCACACTGGGAGAAAAATTCCATATATCTTGCAGAATATACTGGGGCTGTATATAAAAGAAAGGAGAAATTCTGAGGTAAAATAAAACTATCAAATTGGTCCCTCTCACTTTCTGTATGTTCCACAGGAAAGGGTCTGGCTGTAGAGAATGAGAGATCCCAGGGAAAGTCCCGGGTAAAATCTCAGACGTAATTCCTGCTCTTGGGAACTGGAGCCTGAGCGTCTTTCTTTCCGCTCCGCCGCCGAGACCCCAGGGGAAGCCCCGGTCAGGCGAAGGCGGCGCGGGGCGCGGGTCCGCACGGCCGGGAGCCTTTCCCACCCTGCCCGCCCTCCCAGCCGCAGCGCGCGGGGCGGCGCCAGGGGAGGGGCGGGAGGCGCGGCCCCGCCAGAGCCCGGCCCGGGTGGCCCCTGAGGCACCCGACGTCCCGCGCAGACAGCGGAGCGGGCCGCCGCCGTCCCGCCACCTCCGCGCCCGCCTCCCGGCTCCCAGCGCGGTGATGGGCGCGGCGCCCTGCGGTACTGCTCCCGCCCCTCCCCGTCCCTTCCGGCCCCGCGAGCCCGCGAGAGGCCGGGGCACCGCCGGCGTTCTGCCGCCAGCCGCGGGCCTGGCGCTCCTCGGCGGTCCGGGACCTGGTGAGGTGAGCAGCGCGCCCTGGAGGATCCCGTAGTCGGGAGTTTGTAGGAGCGCTCTGTGGGCAAGATATATCCACAGAACGTCAAACACTTAAATTCTGAAGTAAAAAGTGGAAAGCGGGGGAAGGGCGTTCTCTCCTTGGCAGAATCTGGGCCGCTTCTTTGGAGACGGTGGAGAAACTATCTTAGAAACTGGAGGCGAACCCGGGGTCACTGACCAGGGATGCCCGTGGCAGTTTCCTGAGGAGAGAAGCGTACTGGTATTTGTCGGGAAGAAGGGCTGTGGCTGTTCTGTTTTGTTAAACAGGCGATAGCCTCCTGAAACGGAGGGATCCGGGAACGGCATTGTAGACCACCCCCCAGAGGCTCCTCACGGAGCTTATCTCCAAACCTGCCTCTGTGTTGGGGGGGTGGCACATGCACCCTAAGGGTGCCAGGTGGCGGGTAGGGTGGACTCCCTTACAAGGGTTATGAAATCCTGAATACAGAACGTTTTATTGCTCTGCTTTCTGTCGAACTCCCTTGTTCTGGGCAGAGAGCCGCCCAGGAGCTGCAGCATCCTTGTAACTCTATCTGAAACTAGAGGCCACTTGTTAGATTGGTATTTGAATGGTGGATATCCTGGTGTACTTGCGGCGCTGCGAAATATGAGCTTTGAAGTTTTTCTTTAAAATTGAGTTTTGTTGTTTTCATTTTGGAATAGGAATCTGTGGGGAGAGATGTTATGGCATACTCTAACTCTTCCCTTTGTTGGTTTCCTAGGTACGTGCGTTCATGAATAATAGACAGATTATGTCCTAGACTATAATGAAACATCTTTCCTGGTGTAGTCCTTTAACCAAGATATGGAGGGTAATATCAAATTATTCCATCCCTACGTGAAGTATGGATTAAAAGCTGGAAAATTTGTGATGTAATTGTATGAGGCAGCGAGACCTGCAAAGGGAAATTAATTTTTCTTTACCAATGGCTAAATGCAGCATTAGAAGGCTTCCCAGCCTGCAGCTGGGTAGCCTCCAGGCTTTCAAAAGAGTAAGTAGCGTCTTCTTTTGCTGCAGTTGGAGCCAATGGATATGGAGATAAATGGCTGAGGATGTGGTAGTATACAGTGCAAGGCAGTTTGAGGCTGGAGAATAAAATGCCTTGGCAGGCTTTGCTTGAGTTAGAGATCTCTTAGGAGGTGAGTGATGGTTCTCTGGTCCCAAATTTGCCAGCCTAATTCCACTTTAGGGCCATCACTGTCTCTAGAGTGCTCTCTGTATTTCCTCTTCTCTCACTCCAGCTTTTAGCTTATCCCTGTTCCCCAGTAAACTCTAGGGTTAAGCCTGGCAGACATCGAGTTATGGTGGCCTCAGGATAGAGAACTTCCAAGTCTAGTGAAAGCAGAATTGTGGCCCAGGGGAGACTTGGGGTGGGTAGGGTGAAGCAACTTCCAGCCTAAAAGACTCTCAAAAGAGTGGCAGAGTGATAAAGACAGAAGGAATCTCTCAAGTGGACAGTAGGTACTTAACAGTTTGTTTCCTGCTTAGAGTTTTAATATTTCCTTTTTTGTTGTTTGACCATAGGGCATTTCCAGATGGAGTTGGGGGAGTATAGAACTTCTCTGAAAAGTCCCTCCTTGTCCCAAATTTGCATTTCTTTCTACTCTCTTGTAGATTTTTAGAGAGTAAGTGGGAGCAGGCGGAGAGAGAAGAAAGAAGCAGTGAGGCTCTGCCTTCCCACAGAGACAATGGACCGTGGACTGACTTGGGCCCAGAAGTTGGATTTGAAAGTTGAAAAGAATGTTCCACATTTCATTAAAAATCAGCGCCTTTATTTTGCAGAAAGGCATTGAGAACCATAACATTCTCATTTAGTTACTGATGAGTTCTGCTTGATAAGGGATTCAAGTCTCTACTTCTCTCTTTTTTTTCCCTTCCAACATTTTATTGTGAAAAACTTCAGACATACAGAACTTAAATTGAAAGGTGGTCAAGAAATAGATGTGTGAAGGATATTAACATTTTGAGTGGGGGAGGAAAGGATTTTATTCTTCTGACTTTTCCCCTAAGAATCCTAGGCATATCTCTTCATTGCTTCCTTTTTCCCATTCTTAAAACATGTGTGTGCTTAGTCACTCAGTTGTGCCTGACTCTTTGTGACCCCATGGATTGTAGCCTGTTGGGCTCCTCTGTCCATGGGATTCTCCAGGCAAGAATACTGGAGTGGGTTGCCATGCCCTCCTCCAGGGGATCTTCCCGACCCAGGGATTGAACCCAGGTCTCACTTATTGCAGGCAGATTTTTTACCATCTGAGACACCAGGGAAGCATAAGTTGGATGATACCACTCCCCTGCTTAACACTCTCCAGTGAAATAAGATCCTTCACACTTGGAATAAAATCCAGCTCTCTACTGGGACTTATGAAAGCCCTATGTGCTCTGGCCTCTTTGACCTCATATCTTTCCCCTCACTTTACTGTCTTCCTTGCTCTTTTCTGCCTGAACACTCTTTCCTCAAATACTTACACTGCTTCTTTTCTCAGTTCATGCAGGGCTCTTTTCAGATGTGACCTCCTCCATCAGGTCTTCCTTGACCACCTAATCCAAAACCATGGTTTGTCACTCCCTGTCCTCTGACCCTACTTTGGTTTTCTTCACTACATTTACCATTGCCTGGCATTGAATAGTATATCTCTTTCTTTATTAATCATTTCTATATTCCACCCCTCAAATGTAAGCTTCATAAGGACAAGAAACTTTTTGTCTTATTCATGGCATATTGTAAGCAATTAATAAATTAATAAATAATTGTCGAATTAATTAGATAATTAAATGACACAGATAAGACATTGCCTCCCATAAGGGTGGCATAACCCTTGGTAAAATACTAGAAGTCCTTGTGATTCAGGTTAATCAATATTTTACAGGTAAATGATGATTCTGGAAATCAGTAGCCACTCTTATCCTCACAGTGCTTTGAAGTTGAATCCTATGTTAAGAAGCTGGGCTAGCTTTGACAAACCCTCATCCCAAACAAGATACAAAAAGTTTCAATCCTAGAAATTTCCCTCATGCCCCTTTCTAGTTACCCACCACCTGCCCCCCCAGAAGCAACCTTTGTTATGATTTCTTTTTGCTGGTTCCTGGACATCATATAAATGCATTCACACAGTATGTACTTTTATGTCTGCCTTTTTTCTCAGCACAGTGCCTTGAGATTCATCCTTGTGGTTGTATATTAATTGTTCATTTCTTTTTATTCCAAGATGGTATTCAGCTGTATGAATATCTACTTTTTATTTACCCATTCTCTTTTTCATGGATATTTGGGTGGTTTCCAGTTTGGGGCTATTTTGAACAAAGCTGCCATGAACATTTTATAGAGTCTACCTCATTTTAAGTCCTATGTACTTTATGTGAAAATCTTCATGCCACCAGTGCTGAGAGAAATATGGCAAGATTATGGTGGCTGTGACCAACATGGCAGCCTTCCCATACCCCAGCAAGCGCCTTCTCCAGACAGCCCCACTGGGTGCTGATCTCTCTCCCACTGCAGAGGGAGAGCACTTGAAGAATGAGTGTCCAGGCAAATTGGGGAGCCCTCAAGCATACTTTCAGTGTTTCTCAGTCCCTAAAAGAGACTGTAGAATGCTGCTGCCATTGCTGTTGTATTCCCCTCCTCCTCTCAGCTCCCCATCCCAGTATAAATTGATTCTAGTCAGCCACTGAGCATTCTGCTCTCAAGAGATTTAAATATTTAAGAGTAAGAATCTTGTTCAGAGCCTGATAAAATATTTATGTGTTTCCATGGGGCATTGGTTTTCATCTAGGCTTCTCAAGGTGTTTTTCTGAGACACTTGTCATAATCATGAGCTACTCAGACAGAGATAGATGATACAGCCAGAGAATATTGCTAATACTGAACCCACCTTGCAGAATGCCTTGCTTTCTAGGGATGGGGGGAAATGAGCATACAGAAGAATGGGCATTAATAGTATCTGGATAAGGAGAAAGGCTGACAACAGTGACTTGGAAAAAACAGAGTCTGTTAATGGAGTACCCCTGAGGGTGTGAGTCCAGAGGGGATGGTGGAAAAGAGCTTGTCAGCACGAGGAGGGCTTATTTAAGATGGAATTCATCCCAAAGAGAATAAAGGAATAAGCCTTTAAAGGACACAGTTCCTTTGACACTTATGTAGACAAGGCCTGTATAAGATAGCTATGCCGAGTGCTGTAATTAAGTTATCACACCTGCTATGAAAATACGAGAGAAGGAGTAGAGGCTAGCCCGTGTTTCCAGTTTGGGGGAAAGAACTAGCTATCTCAAGAGAAATTGTTATTTTCTTCTCCAAGGAAGAAGTGCTTTTTGAGTCAAGTTCTGAAGGAGTTATGGCTCTCTGACTGGCAGCTGTGGCATGGAGGGGCATTTCCAGGCAAAGTAACTTGAGCAGACATTTGAGTCAGGGCTACAGTGCTGGTGTGGCCTGAGTAAGGTGAAGAGAGGGTGTCAGGGAGGGTTAGGGCAGGTTTGCAGTAAGAGATAAAGCAAGAGAGCTAAAGGCCAACTTGTAAAGGACACAAGAGCATGGACTTTAGTCTGTTTGTTGTAGGGAAGCATGTAACTTTTGATTAGGTCAGATTTTGAGCAATTCTTGGGGAGTGCCTCTAGCCCAAGTAAGGCCTTGAGGTCTGCTTATGTCCAAGGCACTTCCAGAATATTCTTCTGTGTCTAATTCAGTCTAGAGCCTTTGTACAATCTACTCTAAAGGATGTAAACAGGAGGAGGTCGGATTCATTCAGTATACTCCTGGGACTAACCAGAAACAGGTCTCATCCATCACACAAATACTCCAAGTCAAACTGAATTCATAGGCTGTATGCTGCAGCTGGGCTGGAAGAAGCACAAGGTGGAATCAAGATTGCTGGGAGAAATATCAATAACCTCAGATATGCAGATGATACCACCCTTATGGCAGAAAATGAAGAGGAACTAAAAAGCCTCTTGATGAAAGTGAAAGAAGAGAGTGAAAAAATTGGCTTAAAGCTCAACATTCAGAAAACTAAAATCATGGCATCTGGTCCCATCACTTCATGGGAAATAGATGAGGAAACAGAGGAAACAGTGTCAAACTTTATTTTTTGGGGCTCCAAAATCACTGCAGATGGTGATTGCAGCTATGAAAGTAAAAGACACTTACTCTTTGGAAGGAAGGTTATGACCAACCTAGACAGCATATTGAAAAGCAGAGACATTACTTTGCCAACAAAGGTCTGTCTAGTCAAGGCTATGGCTTTTCCAGTAGACATGTATGGATGTGAGAGTTGGACTACAAAGAAAGCTGAGCGCCAAAGAATTGATGCTTTTGAACTGTGGTGTTGGAGAAGACTCTTGAGAGTCCCTTGGACTGCAAGGAGATCCAACCAGTTCATCCTAAAGGAGATCAGTCCTGGGTGTTCATTGGAAGGACTGATGTTGAAGCTGAAACTCCAATATTTTGGCCACCTCATTCGAAGAGTTGACTCATTGGAAAACACCCTGATGCTGGGAAGGATTGGGGGCAGGAGAAGAAGGGGACGACAGAGGATGAGATGGCTGGATGGCATCACCGACTCAATGGACATGGGTCTGGATAGACTCCAGGTGTTGGTGATGGACAGGGAGGCCTGGAGTGCTGTGATTCATGGGGTCACAAAGAGTTGGACTCAACTGAGCAACTGAACTGAACTGAACTGAAGTACCCCTTTATCACCTGAACCTAAATCTGAGTCAGTATGCTTCAGAGTGGGTTGCCAGGCAACAGAGAACCAAGTGATGAGACAGGCAGACCACCGCTACAGAATTCAGACTTGCTTTGACCCGGCTACCGGGCAGTAACTGGCAATAGAGGATTGAGGCCATGCAGATTGACAACCTATAGACAAGACTGCTCGGCCACCTTCCACACGTGTTTTTCCCTCAGATTCCTATTCAAAAGTGCCTCAGGATGTTTATTTTAATGCATAATAAAAATAGGGAGGGAGGAAGGGGTGTGAAACCTTTCCATCATTTCCACTTTATGATGTTTGTGATAAGGAAGAGATAAGTAGAAGGTCGAAGTGATGGTCCTGGGGAAATCAGTCCTCAGTGCAGCAGTGAGGAACTTTGCATATGTGTAGATTTAGCTGGAGAGCTCTGGAATTCTGATGGGGAGAAGCTATTTCTTGGTGTGAGGACAGAAAAAGGCATAGAGGACCCCATAGAGAAACTTCATGATTCTGCCCAGGGCCTTGCTATTTGGAACTTTTCTCTTGTGGTGGTGGGTACATGTTCCAGAGTGACATTGGAAACACCCAGAAGAGAATGCCCTGGGCCTTCCCACTGCCATCTGCCTATGCTGGAATGTCATCCTCTCAATCAGTACTGTCAGATCCCATGCTGATTTTCCAAGGGTAACTGGGAAGACCCTGAGAGAGGAAGCAGAAGTGAAAGTCTTAACTAGGGATATAACAAGACTTTAGACTAACAATATCCTTCAATATTTAAGACATTCTTAGTTTTCTGCATGAAGTGAAATCTCCCAAGGGCCATGTTTGCTGTGTATTTCCTCTGAACAAGTGAAGAGGGTTCATGCTTAATTGAGTGCCTTTTCGTAATGGACATTTCAGTGATTGTATTGTTGTTCCCTGGCCTGCTTTTGGATGTTGTTTGAAGATTGGAGTAAAGAGGGAACAGGAATGATAATGGCAGGAGACAGGAAAGGGAAGAGAGTAGTGACTGGCTGGGGTCCTAGGTACCCAATTATTTGCAAGTGAAAGACCGGGATGAAAGAAGATCAAATAACCACCCACGGGAATCTTTATGTGCAAATATTGCTGACTGCCAAAGTCAGTTGTGAAGAGACAAGAAGGGCTGAGACATGAGGCTCCTGTCAGTCAGTCTGAGGAATATTAATACAGGCTTGACACGCCAGAACACATAGCCACACCACAACCATGCAGATCCCAGCAGTAATATACTGTCCAAAACCCCTTCACCCTTCCATCACATTCTCTCATATTCATTTATAATATTAGTTATGTATGTAAGATATTTGTAAAGATATACAAATGCAGACCTACTTTCAAAAGTAAGTATAAAGAAGAAAGTATTCTAACATATTACCAGCAGTGGGATTATGAATGATTATTTTTCTCCTTTTTCTATCTTATCCATATTTCCCATGATTGCTATTATAAGCATGGATTCCTATGATACTCAGCAAAACATTAGGTAAAATAATCTTTCAAGGGGCTCAGTAGGGAGAAAGAAGAAGAGGCATACATGGAGGACAGTAGGATTTTACCAGAATAGAAAAAAAGATGTTGGAAGATGAATGAAAATCACAGAATTGATTTTGTCAGGAAGACAGAGGGGAGAGTAGGTGGAGATTAGTAATGTTTTCTCTATTTACTGTTATTTACTAGACTTGTTATAATGAGTGTGTATTACTTTTGTAATTAAAAAATGCAATACATTTAAAATATAAAAGAATTTATTGAGACTATTGTTTACAAGTAATGCCAGTGGAGTGTATAGTCACTTTCAGGCTGCTAACTTCTGCATATTTTTTGTTCATTGTTGAATATCCTATACTTCTTGCCACCCCACCCCCACCCCTGCCAAGGATCTAGAAGCTTTTATCAGTATGAAACCAAATTGCCAACACTAAGCCAAATGTCACACCTCCAAGGCCTTCATGCCATTCTCTGGGTGACAACTGGAAGTCCCATAATTGGCTTCCAGTGGTCCACCAAGGTGCTAACACAGAGCACTTATAAACTGGACAGCAGCATCTTTCCCAGAGTTTAATATTTATTCCTGAAGCTGCCAGGCCATCCTTACACATCACATCTCTGAAATATGGAACTGGAGCCAACAAAAGCTGTCAGTAGCTGGAGTAGTGGGATTTTTCCAGACAAAAACACTGTTCTCCTCTCATTGAGCATACTGACTCGAGGAGCCTCTTGGGAACCTGTGCGGCTGAGCTTCTGGAGAGGTAGATGTAGCTTTCATTTCACAACCACTGGCCTTTTCCAGAGGCACTGTCGAGTCTGTGCTTTAATTGGCTCCTTCTGAGGAACACGTGTTTCTCAGGAACAGAAGTTGCTGTCTACCTCTGTGTACCAGGATCAGTTTAAAGCAAATGCTGGAGAACTATACAGTCCACTGGCATTACTTGTAAATAATAGTCTAAATAAATTCTTTTTCTTCTGTCCTTTTCTACATTCAAACCTAGGCAGAGTTATTTTCTATTTCATATGTAAATGGGATCATATAATACCAGTTACTCTATGTTTCATTTTATTTATTTTATTAAGTACATTACTATAGGTACATACATATAATTGATCCAATTTTTAATAACTACATATATTCCTTTGCAGACATAATTTTTCCCATTATTTTTGTATTGATAGATATTCTAGGTTATCCTCCAGTGTTTTTTCTTTTAAACAAAACAAATTATACTGCAAAAATATTCTACATTTATCCTGACACTTTGGTTTTTATTTCCATAGGAAAATTCCCCAGATTGGCATTTCTGGGTCAATTTTCCTGCTCACTCTGGGTCTTTCCTCCAGCAGCCATTTCCCTCCCTCTTTGTCTTGCTCTCCACTCTCCCGCTGCCTTTCTTCAGGGGAGCCTGTGTATGTAGGCAGGAGAGCCCTGCAGTGAGAACTCATCCTTGCCAAGTGTGGATTATATCAGCTCGGTGGGGAGCAGGGTCTGCTGTGTCTTGGTTGCATTGTGTGTCTATTGCTTCTGGTTGGCCAGACTGTTTACAGTTCCCCTTGTTCATTTATTCCATGCTGAGGAATTATCCATGGTCTTCATCTGTGGCAGGAGCAGCCCAATCAGTGGGGAGGGAGGCGCTTTCAGAGAGGAAAGGCCGTTAAAATGCTTTCTCACAATGCCAAATCTGCTATGTTTTTATGTACTTTCCTTAATAGTTGGACTGAGAAAAGTTCTTTGGTTCCATCCCAGTCTTCTCCCTCTATTTTGAGGGATATGGAGATTTTTATGAGTATATAGTCAATCAAATACAATTGATCACTTGACATGAGGATAATTAGTTGAGAAGGTAGGGGTCTTAGAGCTTAAGGATCAGTGCCACTCAACAGATGTAAACATTTTTAAACAAGTGCCATTTTACTTAGCCTGGTATGAGTAGTGAGCTTCCCAGGACGGCTTGGTTTTCATTTTTAGTTTTGCTTCAGTCTAGCTCTCAAGACTGGAGAGGAGCAGGATTCCTCACCACACCAGGGCTAGAGAAAATATCAAAGAAGCATTAAGGGAAGCCAGTGAGTATGAACAAGGGAAATATAAGCAATGAACTGCCAAAGTAGCAAGAAGTATATGAGGTTTTTAAATCCTCAGCTGCAGGCTGCTATGTGGGCCTGTGAACTCTTGGACATGCTATGAAGGTCTGTGATCCTCTAATTTGTGTTAGAAACCCAACTGTGATTCTGTGTTCAGAATACAAACATTAACTAAGTCATCTTAGATGACTTCAGAATTATGAAGTCCTGTGACAGACATTTTGCTGTTGGCTTCTATAATACATGCTGCAATTTTTGCTTATTAGCTTTGAAATGAATTTTTATGTCCTAGATTGAAAACTAAAGAACAAAAGAAAACCAGAATAGAAGTTATTGTGATTAATTTCTAAGAAGAAATTTTAACTTTCATTTGGACATGTACAAACCTGAAGAATAAGCATCACTCTTTGTATTAATACATACTTTTTCATCAACTTTTAATTTTCAGATATGTACTGATGGATTAAAAATGATAGTTAATAATTGACTAGTTATAGTCAGTCACTATAATAGCTTTGTCTCATAATTTAGGTATTCTATAATGTATCTTAATTGGTCTCATAGTTAATAGTAGGATAGTTCTATTTTATACTTTTTTCACTGTGGTTTGAGTCTATAAAGATTATCTTTAAACAATTTTGTCTCCTAAGTAAAAAAAAAAAAAAAAAAAAACGTAAGGTGAAACATATTATAAGACGTTAAGCATCTGCTTCCAGCCATAATGAACCATCTGGTAGTAGACTGTTGGTCCCAGAGGGGACACCTAGAAAATTCAGATTTCCATAATCTGTTTAAAGGCATAAAAGACCTACTAATGCCAGTGCTTGAGATATAAAACCTCAGAAAGAAGAGAAATTCATTGAGTGCCCCACATTCTGGGTTGCATATTTCCTTGAGGCATTTGTCATTTGTTAAGTAGCATGTTAAGGAGGAAAAGCTAAGAACCCAAGCAAAAAGAGGCTACTAAGTCAAAGAAGCTGAGCAGAACATTCTGCAGCCTGATAGAGCTGGGGAGGGAAAAAAGGGGGAATTCAAAGATATTAAATGAGCTGGGACATAGAGGTCATGATCATGGAAAGAAAAGAGGCTCAGAGGAATTAGTGCAATAAATTTGAGCCATTTTCCTTACAAGTCATTCGCCAATGTATAAGTAGCACAGCTGTTGTTGTTTAGTCTCTAAGTCATGACCGACTTTTTTGCTACCCCATGGACTGTAGCCTGCCAGGCTCCTCTGTCCATGGGATTCTCCAGGCAAGAATACGGAAGTGGGTTGCCATTTCCTTCTCCAGGGGACCGTCCCAACCCAGGGGTTGAACCCACATTTCCTGCATTGGCAGGCCAGTTCTTTACCCCTGAGCCACCAGAGGAGCTAAAGTAGCATAGACCAAGAATTTTAAAAAAGCCAAACAGAAAGCAGTGCTAAAAAGTGAAACTCATCAGAGCTAGTGCAGTCTTACTGTGCTGGGGAGATTAAAATGGGAGTGTTGGGTCCACCAAAGTGGAAGGGCCTGAAAAACACTGATGGTTAATTTTATGTGTCTGCTTGTATCGCCCATTATTTTGGAGGTATATCTGTGAGAGTGTTTCTGGAAGAGATTAGCAGTTGTATTAGTGAACTGAAGAAAGCAGTTGGCCCACCTCAATATGTGACAAAACCTTATTGAGAGAAATTTAAGAAGACCTAAATAGACAGAGAGATATATCTTGTTCACAGGTGCTATGGATTGAATGTTTGTGTCTTCCCCAAAATTTATAGTTGAAATCTAGTCCCCAGTGTGATGATATTTGGAGACAGTGCCTTTGGGAGATGATTAGGTCAAAAGGGTGGGGAAACCTTCGTGAATGTGTAAGTGCCCTTACAAGAAGAGGCCCAAGAGCTGAATAGCTCTCTTTCCATCATGTTAGGATATAACAAGAAGTCAGCTACTGGCAGACTGGAAGAGGGCTCTCACCAGAACACAGTCATGCTGGCACCATGATCTTGAACTTCCAGCTTCCAGAACTGTGAGAAATAAATTTCTGTTGTTTATAAGCCACTTAATCTATGGCATTTTTAAAATAGCAAGTGAACTGAAAGACAATGGATTAGAACATTTATTATTAAGATGTTAATTCTCTCCTAATTGATCTATAGATTCAATATAATCCCAGTCAGAATCCCAGATGACCTTCTTGTAGAAATGATAGTCTCATTTTAAAATTCACTGGGAAATGTGCAGTGTCTAGAATAGCCAAAACAACTTTCAAAAAAAGAACAAAGTTGAAGGATTATCACTCCTTGTTTATTTTTGTGAATGCAAGAGTGGTTTCACAGGTATATGGATATGTCAAAACTTATCAAATTGACACTTTAAATATTTGCGGTTTAATGTAATTTATACCTCAGTTGTGGAGAAGGAGGAGAAGGTGATGGCACTCCACTCCAGTACTCTTGCCTAGAAAACCCCATGGACGGAAGAGCCTGGTGGGCTGTGGTCCATGGGGTCACGAAGAGTCGGACACGACTGAGTGACTTCACTTTCACTTTTCACTTTCATGCATTGGAGAAGGAAATGGCAACCCACTCCAGTGTTCTTGTCTGGAGAATCCCAGGGATGGGGAAGCCTGGTGGGCTGCTGTCTATGGCGTCACACAGAGTCTGACATGACTGAAGCGACTTAGCAGCAGCAGCAGCAACAGTGGAGAAGGAAATGGCAGCCCACTCCAGTATTCTTGCCTGGGAAATCTCATGGACAGAAGAGCCTGGCAGGCTACAGTCCACGGGGCTGCAAAAGAGTCAGATGAGACTTAATGACTAAACCACAACAATACCTCAAGAGAGCAGTTTAAAAGCTAATAGGAAAATGGGATAAAATACAATTGCAAAATATTTTAAAATACCAAAAAAAGAACATAGAACAGATTGGGAAAATAAATAGTGACATTTTAACTCATTTATGTCAGTACTTATCATAAGAATAAATAGAATACTCCAACTAAAAGACAGATTATTGTACTAGATAAAGAGTAGACATATTAAAAAGGATTATTAAAATGTTTTAATTGGTGACACAGTTTTTCATAGCCCTCATCCTTTTAATGCATCATGCTTTACTTGTGGGTAGCCACAAGTATTTGATTTATGAGAACAATATAAATAGGAACCTTAATTAAAAAAAAAATTTTATCCCTAGCTTCACCTGAGTTGTGGTTTGAAATGAGCCTCCTCACTGGGCATGAATGGGGTTTGTAGGAGAGGTTGATATGGGCTATGATTCCCCCTCTGATTTTATATGTAAAATATTACATATTTGTACATGTTTTTCAGAAAAGGGTCAGTAGTTTTCATCGTATTTCATGTCCAAAGAACTATTTAAGAATTATGGTTTGAAGAATGAATAAATTGAGTACTATTCTAGGTGTCTAATTTCTCAGTAGTATGTCTCAGATTAATTTTTAGTGAACAATTCAAATTCAGATAGACTCAGGTTCTCATGATATGAATGCCAAATCAACGGGTGCGGCATCACCTGGGAACTCATTAGAAATGCAGATTCTCAGACCCTACTGAATCAGAAACTCTGGTGGTAAGGGCCTGCAATCAGTGTTTTTAAAGGCATTTTCTAGGTGATTCTGATGTGCACTAAAGTTTGATAACCACTGGGTTAAACTGTTCTTAGAAAAGTCTATTCTGTACCCCATGCTTCCAAACCAAATTTAGGACATTTTGATAAGGAAATGGCTGCAGAATGAACAGTCTACTGTTAATAGCTTGTATTTTCCATCTTTTTATCCTCAAGGAGCCTGTATCACTCTCACACAGTGTCTTGGTTTGCACAACAACACTGAACAACATTTCAGAGAAATCCAGTGTCCAGATGAAAGTGGAATTTGGAGACACAGCATGTAAAGTGAAAAGTGAAAGTGTTAGTTGCTTAGTCTTGTCAGACTCTTTGCAATCCCATGAACTATATAGCCTGCCAGGCTCCTCTGTCCATGGAATTCTTGACAAGAATACTAGAGTGGGTAGCCTTTCCCTTTTCCAAGGGATCTTCCCTACCCAGGGATTGAACCCAGGTCTCCTGCATTGCAGACAGATTTTTTACCAGCTAAGCCACCAGGGAAGCCCACAACATGTAAGTTCACTCACAGAAATTCTAACAAAAAGGCTTTTCATGAGTCCCATTAATTTCAAGAGCCTTGGATCTCTGCTTCTTTTGAGGAGCTGGACATTGCTTTCTCAATAGACTGAACCTCACTTTTTTCACAGCTGTGTGGCACCTTCACAAACTTCTTTTGAAGGAGTGCTCAGTATTACCATGGCTCTATTTGAAAGTAGATTAATGAATTCACACAGCTTATGTTCTGGATACCCAAAAGGGCTGAGGTTTCAGCTAAAGCAGCATGAAACTTGAGCCATCCAACACCAGTCTCTGAAACCTTCCAATGATCATTCTGTCTGGTCCTTCTGTTGCCTGAAGCTTGATTTGTATGACACCTTACTGTTTCGCTGATGAGAAATAGCATAGAGCACTTCACAGCAGTTCTCATTAAAGGAGGGCAGCCAAGTGGAATTCATTCTTGGCTCTTAGTAGTTTTCAAATGAGAATTTTATTGCATATTAATGAGCACTAATTGACATTTGTGACTGGTTTTTATGGAAATCATGCATGTATAATTTGCATAATAGTACCTAAGTGCTTCTAGGTAACAGTGCAACTCTGGGAAGCTGGTGAGGGTTTTAGTATGTTGCTTTTTCTTTTCTAATTCCAAACTCCAGTCCCTGGCAATAGTGTGGAATATTAACAGGGTCTCTAAGATCCATCTATAAAACAGTAGTGACTCACAGCCCAGTTCATGTGGTTGTGCCACTTTATACCCAAGAGTTCAAAAAGAGTCAGCAAACCATATCAGGACAGGTCTCTGAAAGCAGGAGATGCTCCCACAGTAGTCAAGGGGATTTTCCAGTCCTTATGTATGAATCAAACCTCCTGTTTCTGCTGAATTATAGTAGATGTCCTGAGGGTTGTTCCCAGGAGTATAGTACTCCTATAGAGTTTAGAGTTTTCTAAACATCTCTGGGTTCACATCAACACATATGTACTGATCACCTGCTAAGTATCAGGCACTGTGTTAGGTGCTAGAACAAAACCTCGTTGTCTTGGTCCCTGTTGCATTCCTACCTCTTAGCATAGTGACCAGGACACAGTAGTTGATTGATCAATATTTATTAAATTATTGAACGTGGTCTCTACTATCAGGGATCTATAATTTCATTATTGTTACAAAATGTGGTTTTACATAAAATACAAAAATCATTACTTTTCCTGTTAGAAGAAACAATGATTAAGAACTCAGGATTCCATTAGAAACTTTATAACAGGAAAGATCAATAACCTTGATTATGTGACCCAAGTCTTCTGTATAGATGACCCTTTCTCTGCTGTGGAAATGAAAGAAGCCAGTACTTATTGACAATCTAGTATATTAGTTACGTTTACGAACATCTTGGACATCATATGACTTAATCATAAACAAAACCTATGAGGTATAGATAGTATTACCTCATTTCACTGAGGAGGCAACTGAAAAATTAAAATTAAGTGACTAACTTAAGGCACCATAGATAGAAAATGATGGAGCTGAGATTTAAATTCAGGCTTGGCTTTGTCCATTGCAATATCACTCACTATACCAAATAGTCCAAGGATGTGTGAAATAAAGCCAAACTCTCTGTACTGAGATGGAGGCTGAATTGGCCCAGGGACCCTGGGGTGTGCCCTGCATTCAGTTGACCTACTGTTTACAACAAACCTGGTGCTGACAGCAGTGTTTTTCAGATCCTATGGGGGACCCACTCCAATAGCCAGTCTGATTCATTTTAATTCTACCAAGAAGCCAGAAATGTTTAAACACTGTAAGCAAAGGGAGAAATCAGGTTTACTAGAAAAAAAGGTACAAGTTAATATCAAATTAAAAAGTTGAGTATGTTCTTCTGTAATCTTGAGCAAAAATTCTTCCAGATTCTGGAAAAATCATTGACTATGAGCTGGGAAGCCCTGGAGAGGAGAAGCTCTAGAACACAGGGATTGGGAAAGAATGGTGGTGTAGTGCAAGAATTCATAGAGCCCCATGATCCAAAAGCTTTGCTTCCTCTAAGTTTCATATTACAGTGGTGAGTCAAGTCTACTCTTCTTCCTCCCATCCTACCTCCCACCTCTGCCAAGGACACCCAGTGATTCCCTTCTGCTTCTAAAGCCCCCTAAGAGGGATGTGTTTGAAGCAGCCGTCTCTTCTCCCCTTACTCTTCCCTCTGGTGGTTCAAGATTACCTGCACAGCCCTGCTTCAGGGTCCTAGGGATGATTACTCAGAAACCATGCAAGTATGTGGAAAACTTAATTGGAGGCACTTCAAAGGCTTTACAAGGGAACTTTTATCATTTCACCTTCTTTTATAAGGCAAATCTGTGAAGCAGATTAATTCAGTCCATTTTACATTTTGGGTGAGAAAATATGCATGTTCCCAAACTTATACTGTCCCAGGAGAATAGTCTTTCCTCTTGCACATTGTTCCTTTTCTCTCTCAGACTTCCTCCACAAATGTCTATACCCCTAGAGCTGTTATCCTGTGGCCCAGCCTCCCCAATTGCCTACACTGATCCTGCACACATTCTGTGTATTCAAATCAAACTTGCCTTCCTTCTGGTCACCATTCTCATCTGGCACTCCCCATATACACACTCTTCATCTTCCCTTCCCCAAGTCTAGGCCTTTGCTCAGATGTTCCATATACATGAAAGGCTAACCATAGCTTCCTTTAAAGTCCTTTAGCTCAGTTGGTAAAGAATCTGCCTACAATGCAGGAGGCCCCGGTTCGAGTCCTGGGTTGGGAAGATCCAATGGAAAAGGGATAGGCTACCCACTCCAGTATTGTTGGGCTTCCCTTGTGGCTCAGTTGGTGAAGAATCTGCCTGCAGTGTGGGAGACCTGGGTTTGATCCCTGGGTTGGGACGATCCCCTGGATAAGGGAAAGGCTACCCCCTCCAATATTCTGGTCTAGAGAATTCCATGGACTGTATAGTCCATGGGGTCACAAAGAGTCGGACATGGCTGAGCGACCTTCATTTTCGCTTTCAAAGTAATACAGAAAAAGCGCTGAAGTTGGGAGACCAGAGCTCTGTTCCTACACTCACCAGGTGATCCTGAACCTCCCACCCTCTGTGAATCACTTTTCTGACCCATAAAATGAAGAGATTGGACTTTATTATGTCTAAGATTGCTTCTAGCTCCAGCCTTCTTTTCCTGACTGAACCATCTATTCACATTCATGGAATGTTTTCCCATCCTGATCTCATGTTCATGCTCTCTTAGAAGTTACAACTGTGAGCCATCTTCTATGTTGTAGATCTGTGTGGTGTGTGATCTTCAGGAGAGCTTTAATCTCTTCTGCCCTGCTTGTACCTACCTGTTGTCCTCATGAAGAGCAGTGTGTGTTCAGGAAATAGAAATAAATTTTACTGTTACTGTAAATGACCCATATTCAGCATGTTTGTAAATCAGCTGGCAGAACACAATACAGTGCAATCAAAAACAGTTAAAATGCATTTTGCATTCCCTGCTGTTTATAATTATCCATGTATCTGCTGCCTACGTTAACATAGTTAATGGGGAGGTACTACTTCAGACAATATTAGCGCCAGAAGGTTAGTGCCAGAAGGAACGTTAGTAAATATCTAGTACAATACTATTGGGGCTTCTCTGGAGGCTCAGTGGTAAAGGATCTACCTGCCAGTGCAGGTTCATGGGTTTAATTCCTGGGTCAGGAAGACCCCCTGGAGTAGGAAATGGCAACCCACTCCAGTATTCTTGCCTGGGAAATCCCATGGACAGAGGAGCCTGGCGGGGCTATAGTCCATGGAGTTGCAAAAGAGTAAGTCACTACTTAGGGAGTAAACCACATATTGACTAAACAACAGTGCTCTTGGTGGTGATTTGAATAGATACATTTTTTATTAATTTTTATGTGGTTCTAATTTACCTCTTTTTAGTAGGTAATCTGAGGCTGATATACTTCAAACACTGTATCTATTTGTTCACTTTGGATGGAAACATCCCTATTACTTCAGTTGTCCCTTCTCCTGTTTTTAATGTAATGGGTTGAAGGGAGGCGCAGGAGCGCCCAAGAGGAGCTACCCCACGTGCGAGATCAGGGGCGACGTCCAAGGTCAGGGACGGCAGCCCAGAGGAGCTACCCCATGTCCGAAGTCAGGGGCGGTGGCCAAGAGGAGCTACCCCATGTCCGAGGTCAAGGGTGGTGGCCAAGAGGAGCTAGCCACGTCCAAAGAGCAGCGGTGGTGCAGGCGCAGAAGCGGCAGACAGAAACTACTCCACATTCAAGATCAGGAGGGGTGGCTGTTAGGAGATACCCAGAATGAAGGGATGGAGCCAAAGCAAAAACAATATCCAGTTGTGGATGTGACTGGTGATAGAAGCAAGGTCCAATGCTGTAAAGAGCAATATTGCCTAGGAACCTGGAATGTTAGGTCCATGAATCAAGGCAAATTGGAAGTGGTCAAATAGGAGATGGCAAGAGTAAACATCAACATTCTAGGAATAAGCGAACTAAGGTGGACTGGAATGGGTTAATTTGGCTCAGATGACCATTATATCTACTACTATGGGCAGGAATCCCTTAGAAGAAATGGAGTAGCCATCATGGTCAACAAAGTCCAAAATGTAGTACTTTGATGCAATCTCAAAAACGACAGAATGATCTCTATTCGTTTCCAAGGCAAACCATTTAATATCACAGTAATCCAAGCCTATGCCCCAACCAGTAACGCTGACGAAGCTGAAGTTGAACAGTTCTATGAAGACCTACAAAACCTTTTAGAACTAACACCCCAAAAAGATGTCCTTTTCATTATAGGGGACTGGAATGCAAAAGTAGGAAGTCAAGAAACACCTAGAGTAATGGGCAAATTTGGCCTTGGAGTACAGAATGAAGCAGGGCAAAGGCTAATGGAGTTTTGCCAAGAGTACGCACTGGTCATAGCAAACACCCTCTTCCAACAACACAAGAGAAGACTCTACACGTGGACATCACCAGATGGTCAACACTGAAATCAGATTGATTATATTCTTTGCAGTCAAAGATGGAGAACCTCTATACAGTCAGGAAAAACAAGACCAGGAGCTGACTGTGGCACAGATCATGAACTCCTTATTGCCAAATTCAGACTGAAATTGAAGAAAGTAGGGAAAATCACTAGACCATTCAGGTATGACATAAATCAAATCCCTTATGATTATACAGTGGAAGTGAGAAATAGATTTAAGGGATTAGATCTGATAGACAGAGTGCCTGATGAACTATGGACGGAGGTTTGTGACTTTGTACAGGAGACAGGGAGCAAGACCATCCCCATGGAAAAGAAATGCAAAAAAGCAAAATGGCTGTCTGAGGGCCTTACAAATAGCTGTGAAGAGAACAGAACCAAAAAGCAAAGGAGAAAAGGAAAGATATTCCCATTTGAATGCAGAGTTCCAAAGAATAGCAAGGAGAGATAAGAAAGCCTTCTTCAACAATCAATGCAAAGAAATAGAGGAAAACAACAGAATGGGAAAGACTAGAGATCTCTTCAAGAAAATGAGAGATACCAAGGGAACATTTCATGCAAATATGGGCTCCATAAAGGTTACAGAAATGGTATGGAACTAGCAGAAGCAGAAGATATTAAGAAGAGGTGGCATGAATACACAGAAGAACTGTACAAAAAAGATCGTCATGACCCAGATAATCACAATGGTGTGATCACTCACCTGTAGCCAGACATCCTGGAATGTGAAGTCAAGTGGGCCTTAGAAAGCATCACTATGAACAAAGCTAGTGGAGGTGATGGAATTCCAGTTGAGCTATTTCAAATCCTGAAAGATGATGCTGTGAGAGTGCTGCACTCAATATGCCAGCAAATTTGGAAAAATC
Organism: Antilocapra americana; assembly: GCA_007570785.1. NCBI lineage: Eukaryota > Metazoa > Chordata > Mammalia > Artiodactyla > Antilocapridae > Antilocapra > Antilocapra americana. The sequence goes on from ML664161.1 coordinate 37,598,367, forward strand.
AGCCATGACCACAGACTGGAAAAGGTCAGTTTTCATTCCAATCCCTAAGAAAGACAATGCCAAAGAATGCTCAAACTACCACACAACTGCACTCATCTCACATGCTAGTAAAGTAATGTTCAAAATTCTCCAAGCCAGGTTTCAGCAATATGTGAACTGTGAACTTCCAGATGTTCAAGCTGGTTTTAGAAAAGCCAGAGGAACCAGAGATCAAATTGCCAACATCCGCTGGATCATTGAAACAGCAAGAAAGTTCCAGAAAAACATCTATTTCTGCTTTATTGACTGCCAAAGCCTGTGACTGTGTGGATACCAATAAACTGTGGAAAATTCTTCAAGAGATGGGAATACCAGACCACCTGACCTGTTAGAACAGGGCATGGAACAACAGACTGATTCCAAATAGGAAAAGGAGTACATCAAGACTGTATATTGTCACCCTGCTTATTTAACTTATATGCCTAGTATATCATGAGAAACGCTGGGCTGGAAGAAGCACAAGCTGGAATCAAGATTGCCAGGAGAAATACCAATAACCTCAGATATGCAGATGACACCACCCTTATGGCAGAAAGTGAAGAGGAACTAAGGAGCCTCTTGATGAAAGTGAAAGAAGAGAGTGACAAAGTTGGCTTAAAGCTCAACATTCAGAAAACTAAGATCATAGCATCCGGTCTCATCCCTTTATAGGAAATAGATGGGGAAACAGAGGAAACAGTGTCAAACTTTATGTTGGGGGGGGCTCCAAAATCACTGCAGATGGTGACTACAGCCATGAAATTAAAAGCCGCTTACTTCTTGGAAGGAAAGTTATGACTAACCTAGATAGCATATTTCAAAGCAGAGATATTACTTTGCCAACAAAGGTCTGTCTAGTCAAGGCTATGGTTTTTCCAGTAGTCATGTATGGATGGACTATACATGAGTTAGACTATAAAGAGAGCTGAGTGCCAAAGAATTGATGCTTTTGAACTGTGGTGTTGGAGAAGACTCTTGAGAGTCCCTTGGACTGCAAGGAGATCCAACCAGTCCATCCTAAAGGAGATCAGTCCTAAGTGTTCATTGGAAGGGCTGATGTCGAAGCTGAAACTCCCATACTTTGGCCACCCGATGTGAAGAGCTGACTCATTTGAAAATACCCTGATGCTGGGAAGGGTTGGGGGCAGGAGGAGAAGGGGACGGCAGAGAATGAGATGGCTGGATGGCATCACCGACTCGATGGACATGGGTTTGGGTGGACTCCGGGAGTTGGTGATGGACAAGGAAGCCTGGTGTGCTGCGATTCATGGGGTTGCAATGGATTGGACACGACTGAGCGACTGAACTGAATGGGTTGAAAAGTGAAGAGGTAATGAAATGCGGACAAAGAAAATTAGTCGTAGGATAATAAAAATGAGCCAGAAATGCCTAACCGAACCACATATTTGATTCCAGCATCCCAGCAGCCAAAAGAAAAAGAAACATACTATTCATGACATTAAAATGTTCCAGAAAAAGATAACTTCTCCTGGTATTTGAAAGAAAGAGAAATTTAAACCATCTGTCCCATGGAGGAGCCACCAAGTCAATGTCATCGACCACACCTTCAACAATATTTTACTAATACCTATACTGCTAAATTCATTTATGCAACAATCACTTATTGTGTGCCTTCTATATGCCATATATGTTTTACTGTATTACAGTTATTTTTTTGTTATTGTTCTGTCACTCAGTCGTGTCCGACTCTTTGCAACACCATGGACTGCAGCACTCCAGGCTCCCATGTCCTTTACCATCTCCCGGAGCCTGCTCAAATTCATGTCCATTGAGTCAGTGATACCATCCAACCATCTTGTCTTCTGTCATCACCTTCTCATGCCTTCTATCTTTCCCAGCCTCGGGGTCTTTTCAAATGAGTCAGCTCTTTGCATCTTGTGGCCAAAGTATTGGAGCTGCAGCATCAGTCCTTCCAGTGAATATTCAGGGTTGATTTCCTTTAGGATTGACTGGTTGATCTCCTTGCAGGCCAAGGGACTCTCAAGAGTCTTCTCCAACACTATAGTTTGAAAGCATCAATTCTTTGGCTGTCAGCCTTCTTTATGGTCCAACTCTGACACTGGAAAACCATAGCTTTGACTAGACTGACCTTTGTCAGCAAAGTAATGTCTGTGCTTTTTAATACACTGTCTAGATTTGTCTTAGCTTTTTTTTCCCCCAAGGAGCAAGCGTCTTTTTATTTCATGGCTGCAGTCAGTGATTTAATTTCATCCACAGTGATTTTGGAGCCCAAGAAAATAAAGTCTGTCATGGTTTCCATTGTTTCCCCATCTATATATTATGAAGTGATGGGACTGGAAACCATGATCTTTTTTGAATGTTGAGTTTTAAACCAGCTTTTTCACTCTTCTCTTTAGCCTTCATCAAGAGGCTCTTAGTTCCTCTTTGCTTTCTGCCATAAGGGTGATGTCGTTTGCATATCTGAGGTTATTGGCAATCTTGATTCCAGCTTGTGATTTATCCAGCCCTGCGTTTTACATGATGTACTCTGCATATAAATTAAATAAACATGGTGACAATATACAGCCTTGACATACTCAGTTTGGAACCAGTCTGTTGTTCCATGTTTGATTCTAACTTGCTTCTTGACCTGCATACAGATTTCTCAGGAGGCAGGTGATCTGGTATTCCCATCTCTTGAAGAATTTTCCACAGTTTGTTGTGAGCCACAAAGTCAAAGGCTTTAGTACAGTCAACAAAGCAGAAGTAAATGTTTTTCTGGAATTCTCTTTTCCAAAGATCCAATGGATTTTTTTTTTGATATTTAAATTTTCTTGTCATTGACAGGAAGCCTATTGACTCCTGCATCCATTTGACATGATTCTGTAGTCTCTGTAGTCTGATAATTTTTTATTTTCTAGCATGACAGAATATCCCCGTTTCATCTTGAGTATTTCCAATTCTGTAATTTAAACTGGCAATTTCACTAAAGGAAACTGATTCCTTTTTACTGAAAGTGTTTTGAGAGACTGCAGTCTGAACACTTGGAGGGCTTATTGTTACAGATTGTACTTATTTCTGAACTTTGGTTGACAAACTGGGAAATATGAATATTTTAGGAAAAGAGCACTTTGATTCCATAGTGATATTTCCCATTTAAATAATAGGTGGAAAGATTTTACTTATTTTATATGCTTATCTTTTTTCTCTTATTTTGAAAATCTTAGTTTCCAGTGACATGAACGTAATTACTTATTTGCTTTATCTAGTAGATAGATGTGTCTATATGTACATGTATGTATAGCCATCTCTATAAAATAGGATCAATATCCAATACCTACTTCATGTTGTTTAAGATTTCTTTGTGGTTATTTTTTGTCTTTTGATTTATAATCAAAATACTCGTCCTTAAATTAATTCTGGGCTCCCCTGGTGGCTCATATGGTAAAGAATCTGCCTGCAATGCAGGAGACCTGTGTTCAGTCCCTGGGTTGGGAAGATCTCCTGCAGAAGGAAATGTCTACCCACTACAGTATTCTTGCTTGAAGAATTCCATGGACAGAGGAGCATGGCAGCTACAGTCCGTGATGTCACCAAGAGTTGGGCATGACTGAGCAACTTAACACTTTCAAATTAACTCTTCGTTATGTGGTTATATCATCAACTTGTTGATAGATTAATTTGTTTCAGTTTGTTTCCTAAGTTTAGACATTGAATTTCTTTTTTCAATTTTGATTTTAAATTAAGTAAACTATTTATATGGTTTCAGAGTCAAAGCTATAAATATCGAGAGATCTATTTTGCCTCTCTGTCTCCTCCCTGTTGTTCTTTTCCTTCTCTTATAGGTAATGCTGGTAATGCTTTTATTTTTTCCATTGTTTCCTTTTGAAAGTGAGCCAATGACTTAAATGAGTTTCATCTCCTTTCTTACTAAAAAAGCAGCATAATATATGCATTTTGTTGCATCTTCCTTTTTTTAAATAATGTGATTTGAAAATCATAGTATATAGAAATTTATTCATTCTTTTTAAAGAATTGAGCTATTATTCATTTTTAAAAACCAAGTATTATTTGTAGGAAAGCAGTAGGGTGATTTTCTCAGGCAAGGGGGTGCTAGAATGAGACAGGTAGATTGGAATGAATATGCCAGGGTTTTAATGTGTAATTTTGGATGCTTATTATTGTCTTCTATGTACTTTTCTGAGTTTCAAAACTATCAATTAAAGAATAATTTTAAATACAACTTCATACCAGAGCAACAAAGGAAAATACTCAGGAATCACTGAGCTATAAACATTTAATGGAATTAGATCAAAGAGGGAAAATTTAGGTGAATATATACATGGGAAGCTTCTATAGGTGATAGTTGTTTTTGTTGAGTTGCTAAGTCATGTCTGAGTCTTTGCAACCCCACGGATTGCAGCATTCCATGCTTCCCTGTCCTTTACTATTTCCCAGAGTTTGCTCAAAAACTCCTGTTCATTGAGTTGGTGATGCTGTCCAACCATCTCATTCACTGTTGTCCCCTTCTCCTTCTGCCCTCAATCTTTCTCAGCATTAGAGTCTTTTCCAGTGAGTTATTTCTTTGCATCAGGTTGCCAAAGTACTGGAGTTTCAAATTCAGCATCAGTCCTTCCAATGAATATTTAGAGTTGAATTCCTTTAGAATTGACTGCTTTGATCTCTTTGCAGTCCAATGGACTCTCAGGAGTCTTCTCCAACACCACAATTCAAAAGCATCGATTGTTTGGTGCTCAGCCTTCTATATGGTTCAACACTCACATCTGTACATGACTACTGGAAAAGACATAGTTTTGACTAGACATAGTTTTGTTAGCAAAGTGATGTCTCTGCTTTTTAATCTGCTGTCTAGGTTTATCATAGCTTTCCTTTAAAGGAATCACAGGCTGGAATCAAGATTATGGAAAGAAATATTAACAACCCCAGTTATGCAGATAATACCACTCTAATGGAAGAAAGAGGAGAGCGAAAAAGCTGGCTTAAAACTCTACATTCAAAAAAATAGATGATAGAGATGGACCTAAACAGAGAGCTCTCAGTACTCTATGCCAGTTACCTAAAATATGAGAACTTGCAGAAGAGAATGGAAGATGCATATCCTCCCCAAATTTAGTTTGCCTAATTGATCATTATTGGATGACTGCATAGAGCCATTCTTTTATCATCAAAACCACTCATTCCCTGCAATAACAAGAGGGAGGTTAACGTGGAAAGCTCTCATAATTTTCACAGTAGAATTAGACTTTAATTTTTTTTAGATTTACATAGCCAAACCTGATATTCTCATTTAAAATTGCTTAACTCCTCCTCTGGCATTCCCAAACACTCTTGCCCTGATCTGCCTTTTCCTCCATTGTCCTTAATATCTTCTAAATTCTATGTATATATGTATTATGTCCACTGATGACTGTTTTATTCCCCTACTGTAATATAAATTCTTTAAAGGTAGGGATCTTTTTGTTGTTGTTGTTCATCAGTGTATTTAGGAGCCTAGAATGGTGCCAGTAGTGTTGTTAGTACTCTTAAAAGATTTATTAAGTGAATGGATATTGGAAACAGTGGTGTTTTGGAGGAAAAGGGAGTGCGTAACCATGAAGTTCAGCATTATCTAAATCAGCATTCAGATTTATTCATTATCCCCTTATACATTAATATCATCACTTCATGGCCCTGGACACCTTTACTAGTTCAGTTCAGTTTAGTTGCTCAGTCGTGTCCAACTGTTTGCAACCCCATGAATCACAACACGCCAGACCTCCCTGTCCATCACCAACTCCCAGAGTCCACCCAAACCCATGTCCATCGAGTTGGTGATGCCATCCAGCCATCTCATCCTCTGTTGTCCCCTTCTCCTCCTGCCCTCAATCCTTCCCAGCATCAGGGTCTTTTCCAATGAGTCAGCTCTTCTCATGAGGTGGCCAAAGTATGGGAGTTTCAGCTTCAGCATCAGTCCTTCCAGTGAACACCCAGGACTGATCTCCTTTAGGATGGACTGGTTGGATCTCCTTGCAGTCCAAGGGACTCTCAAGAATCTTCTCCAACACCACAGTTCAAAAGCATCAATTCTTCAGTGCTCAGCTTTCTTTATAGTCCAACTCTCACATCCATACATGACTACTGGAAAAACCATAGCCTTGACTAGACGGACCTTTGTTGGCAAAGTAATGTCTCCGCTTTTCAATATGCTGTCTAGTTTGGTCATAACTTTCCTTCCAAGAAGTAAGGGTCTTTTAATTTCATGGCTGCAATCACCATCTGCAGTGATTTTGGAGCCCCCCCAAAATAAAGTTTGACACTGTTTCCCCATCTATTTCCCATGAAGTGATTGGGAAATCCAGATGCCATGATCTTAGTTTTCTGAATGTTGAGCTTTCTTTGCATTGATTGCTGAGGAAGACTTTTTTTTAATCTCTTCTTGCTATTCTTTGGAACTCTGCATTCAGATGGTAGTATCTTTCCTTTTCTCCTTTGCTTTTCGCTTCTCTTCTTTTCTCAGCTATTTGTAAGGCCTCCTCAGGCAGCCAATTTGCTTTTTTGCATTTCTTTTCCATGGGGATGGTCTTGATCCCTGTCTCCTGTACAATGTCATGAACCTCCGTCCATAGCTCATCAGGAACTCTATCTATGTTCAGCTTTATTGTTGGTAATGCAGACATCAACTGAACTATCAATGAGAATATGAACCAAAGCAGTTGTTTTTGAAAAATAAAAGGATATAGGTGATTGATACGAATGTAAAGAATTTTGTATGTGTGTGTTTTTCTAATAGGTACAATCTTATTAGCATAACTTAAAAAATTAAGAAGCACAATTCTTTTTCATTTGCCCACACACAATTTCAAGCATCCTTTATTCCAGATTTACATGTGGTATCATTTTCCTTCAGCCTGAAGGACTTCCTCTAACATTTCTTGTAGTGCATGCCACTCAGGTTTTCTTTTTCTGAAAATATCTTTATTTTACCTTCATTTCCTGAAGACTTTTTCAGTGGGTATTGTATTCTGGATTGACTTTTAAGATGTCATTCTGTTCTCTTCTGGTTTACATAATTTCAAATTAGAAATCTATTATAAGCATTACTATTGTTTGTCTATACAAAATCTGTATGCATCAAAGATTTTTGTCTTTATCATTGGTTTTCAGTGATTTCTTTGTAATGTGTCTTGGTGTATGTGTGTTTGGGTGTTTCACTATCTATTCTGCCTGAGTTTGATTGAGCTTCTTGAACCTGTAAGTTTACTTTTTTTTTTTAAATGTTTAAAAGGTGTGGTCATTATTACTTTCAAATATTTCCCCTCTATTTTTCCCAGAGCTCCAATTACATATATATTAGACCACTTGCTATTGTTCAGTATGTCACTGAGGCTATATCCATATTTATCAATTATATACTTCATTTTGGATAATTTCTTTTCTTTTTTTTTTTTTAATTTTTTTATTTATTATTATTTTTTTAATTGTTTTTGCCATACATTGTCATGATATCACCATGGGTTTACATATGCTTCCCCTCCGGAACCCCCCTCCCTCTTCCCTCCCCCCCCCCGGGAAATCTCACTGCACCAGCCCCGAGCACCAGTCCTGGGCTGGCGGTTGACTAGACATATGCAAATTAACATGCTTCA
>ML664161.1:37606116-38042582 GCA_007570785.1 Antilocapra americana
TGAAAATTAACATGCTTCAATGCCCTTCTCCCATATCATCCCACCCTTACACTCATCCACAAAGTCCACGAGTCTATTCTATACATCTGCGTTCCTTTTGCTGTCTCGTATGTTGGGTTCTCGTTACCGTCTTTCTAAATTATCCATTTTGGATAATTTCTTTTCTTTTTAAGCTAACCAGTGTTTTATTTTTGCAGTGTCTAATCTACTGTATTTTCAGTTTTACAATTGTGTTTTAACCTCTAGAATCCTATTTGGCTATTTTTTTATATTCTCCATTTCTCTTTTCATTTTGTTTCTGTTCTATTTTATGTCTTTGAGCATATTTATAATTAGTTGTTTTAAGGTCCTTGTGTGCCAGTTATATCATTTCTATTATTCCTGTATGTTTTTATTAAACTTTTTAAAATGTATTGTTATAGGTTTTTGTTTTTGTTTTTGCTTCTTTGCATGCCTGGTAATTTTTAACTGATGATGGACATTTAGAATTTTATGCTACTGAGTGCTGGATCTTGTTGTAGTCCTTTAATGAGCATTGTGTTTTATTCTAGATTGCAGTTAAGCTTTTTGCAAATAAATGTGATCCTTTTTAAGATTTACTTTTAAATATTATGAGGGAAGGTGTAGAGTAGTTTCTAGTCTAGGGTTTATTCAGTCTATTTTTTTCTGAGAATTGTATCTAATATCCTGTATATCATGAGATCTGTCCCCTCGTTGGTGGGAATACAAAGTATTTTCAACTGTGTGTGAACTCCAGGAATTGTTCAGCTACTGTCTATCAGTGGTTATTTCTTTCACTTCAGATAGTTTCCTCTCACTTTTGCCTAGATCAGTACTCAGGAAAAGACTGAGAGTCCCCAGCAGATTTCCAAAGCACACTCTTCTTTATTACTCTGCCTCATAAATTTGTTTGCCTTGATGTCCCTAACTCCAGTCTATTCTCCTTACCTTAACAAGTCTTTAGGCTCTCTTTGAGTTTCCCTTCTTGTGTCATGGCTTGGAAACTGCCTTCAGGCAGTAACTTGGGGTCAGTTATAGTCATTGGGATAATGTTTATTTATATTTCATTTTCTGTCAGTCAATTGTAGGTTCACCTCATTTGTTTTCGGAAGTCCTGTGAAATCTGTTTTCCAATATCTGAAAAAAGCTTTTTGGATATTTTGTCTGGTTTTTGAGTTGGTTATAGCAGGAAGGCAATTCCAATAACAGTTAATTCTTCATGAACAGAAACAGAAGTTCTACCAACTGCAAAACAATTTTTTAAAGGACAGTAATTGTAGGGCTAGTTTTTCAATAGCCATAAATAATGTGTCAAAGGATAGAGCAGATTTTTGTGGAAAGATATGAGGGCTGTTGTGGAGAAGGAAATGGTAGCCCACTTCAGTATTCCTGCCTGGAGAATCCCATGGACAGAGGAGCCTGGTGGGCTATAGTTCATGGGGTCTCAAAGAGTTGGGCATGACTGAGTGACTAATACACACACACACGTGGGGCTGTTGAGAGTTGTAAACCTATAAAGGACTGTCTTGCTCTTGGGAGCAGCATAGCTGATGCAGTGTCTATTTGCCTAATGACTGGGCAAGATTCTACATTTTGTCAGATAAATTGAAAGTCCTGCCATGGTCTTGGATCTGCTACCGTCTGTGAACGAGACAGTTTACCTCTATAGACTTAGTGGGAGAGGCAGGGAAGAGGGGTGTTCTTGGAGGAGCCTGGCACACCTTTCTCTTTGTGCCTTGGATTCTTTATCTCTTTTGTGGTCAGTTGCCTTACTGTTATCCCCTCTGACACACTACTTCCCACCCACTTTCCCAATCACTCAATACGTTTTTGAAGTTATTCAACTCTCTTCTTTCAGTGACTAAGCCATTCACTGTTTCACCAGCTCCTCATGTGTGAATCTTTGTGAATGTGTGCTATGTGCTAATGTTGAAATTGAAAGCCTGCTCCATGGTGGAGCCTAGTATCATGGTTTATAAAGCTCGTACACTGGATAGCCATTGACTGTAGGGGGGCCTAGCACTCAAATTTCCATGCCATTGTGTTAGTCTGTCCACAAGTGACCTTTAGAATGTACTCAGAAATCTGTTCAAATAGACAATTCCATCATGTTCACAAAATCTTCCAAGGATGATTTGGGCTTAAGGTTGTTATTCCTTCTGAGATCCACAGTGTTGACCATGGTTTCTCTACCTTAGCATTATTGACATTTGGGAATAGATAAGTCTTTGTTATTTGGACCATTTTGTGAATTGTAGGATGTTTAGCAGCATCCTTGGCTCCTACCTACTAGATGTCACTAGCACCCTCCTCTGTTTTGACAACCACATCTGCCAGATATCCTCTGGAGATGCAAAATTGCCCTAGTTGAGAGTCACTGGTATACACATGCTATTGTGTGCCACACTCCAGAGAACCCATAGATATGAAACTATAGGAACTAAACATGAAGAAACTTAATACGTTGGTGTCCTCTTGGGTGAGCTCAGTCCAGAGTGTCTGCCCCATCCAGGGTATATACCAGGAGGACACTGACCTTGCAATGTAAACACCAGTATTTGAGTCCTATCTCTGTAGATTTGGAGCAAGTTTCTCCACTTTTCTGCTCTTAAGTTTCCTTTTGTGAAAATGAGGAATGGTATTGTTACTTCACATGACACAGTTGTGAGAACAAAGTGAGGTTTTATGTATAAACACACATCTATATGATATAAGGATACACAAACAAAGACTTAATAATGGTTCAAATATAAGTGTACCTATTTGCAAGTATGATTAAAAGGGTGATATAGGAAAAATGTCTCTTTCAATCCATCATGCAGTATAGTCTTTCCTGTGGCTTCTAATATTGCTCTATGCTAGAAGACATAGTAGGGGATGTCTAGCTTTTAAGAAAAAGAAAAAAAGTGTCTTTTCAGCAGTTAAAATTTCAACTAAATTAAGATGCAAATAGTCATGTTTTTATATATACTTCTAAATTTTCCATTCAGTAATGTGACCAGTCTGCACAAGAATTTAAATGTCTTGACAAGAGGTAGTGGCTTTAGTTCTCTTGGGATTTCATTGTAATGAGCCTGGTAAATAATTCAGGAATATATGAGAGGCCAATATATGGGCAGCACCTGGTGCTATATTGTTCATGTCTAAGTATGCAGAATACAAAGATGGCATTCTACACCTGTCACTATTATTCTGTCTTAAACACAAGTCCTATATTCAGTGGCTATTGAAATAATTGATATTTTTTCCTCTTCCAATTTTCCTCCATAGTAAAAGAGGAAACACAAACCAGAAGTGGCATCCTCTTTAAAATTCCCACTGGTAAAATTTCAAATCTGTTTTTCTTAAGAAATAGGTGCTTTAAAGAATTGGGACATGTCTGCCTTTTCTGCTGGAATTAATTTGAGCCTTTCTGCATTTCTACTTTTGTTCTGCAAAGCAGAGCTTGTTTTTGGATCACAGTGTTCATATTGTAGTCATCTTCTGAGAAAAGATGGTTACTTGCTCACTCTGTGGGAATTTTTAGAACCCTCAGTTTCTCTCCCTACTACCTGAGTAGCCTTTCTAGTAGTCTGACAATTTTAAAAATAAATGAGTAAAAAACTCTCGATAAAGTGTTTGCATATCCTTCTAAGATTTCATCTGCCTAGACATAGAATGTTCCTCCATTCACTGAGCGAATAGGAGATCACAGGACCAACCAACAGATAATGTGTGCAGACACTATGGGGCACCTGAGCCCACTGTCAGCCAGTACCAGACAGAGCTTAATCCCTGAGGTGCATAGAAAGATCTTGGAAGGCCAGGGGGCGTTCCTAGTAGGGAAAAAAAGGAAGACGTACTCACATATGTAAACTAAAATTTTTGTAGTGCTAGGCCATGAAAGGATCTGAAGAGGGACTGTGGAGCTTTATATCTATAAATTGTCAGATGTGCTTTATCTTTGTTTTTAAAGTATTGTTTATTAAAGAGGTTTTGAAATTTATTTATTTAAATATAGTGTTTCAAACTTTTGTTATATATAAGAATGTTTTGTGTATAATTATATATAATAAAAATATGCTTTCCTGGTGGCTCAGACAGTAAAGAATCTGCCTGCAATGCAAGAGACCCAGGTTTAATCCCTGGATCAGGAAGATTCCCTGAAGAAGGGGATGGCCACCCACTCCAGTATTCTTGCCTGGGAAATTCCATGGACAGAGGAGCCTGGTAGGCTGCAGTCCATGGGGTTGCAGAGTCAGACACAGCTGAGTGACTTTTACTTGCTCACTCGCCTAAACCATTGTTATATCTAAGAATGTATTATGTATAACTATATCTAATAAAAATATAGCTATTGTAGTTAAATGTATAAAATATTTAAAAACCTCTGTAATAATCCACTTACATATATGTATGTGTTTGTGTTTATTTGAGTAAATTATATGTATATAAATAAAACATTTATTTATTAACAGGTTTAATTGCTTTCCTCTCCTTCAGGACCTGTATGAGAGTACTTGGAGCAGTGACTGCCATCTGCTGGCAAGCTAGAATCATCACTTTGCGTGACCTAATGGTTACTAAGATGTCCACTCTTGACTCTTGTGGTCTGCACTGGCAGCAGGGGACCAGGAGACCCTGGAAGGTGTCTGTTGTAGGAGCCTAAGTGAAATAACTCTCCGCTTCCACCTGAATGGATTGTTCATCCCAGATTCTGAGCCAGGGTCCAGCTGCAAAATGGCGCCTCTGAAGAAAAGATCTGAGTTGCTGTTGTGTTTTAGTCAAAGATCTGCTGGTTACCTACCAGTGGGTAACCAAGACTGTGAATAGGCACATACCAAGAGGGGCATATGATGACATGGAGCCTGAAATAAACTGCTCTGAATTGTGTGATGGTTTTCCTGGTCAGGAGCTGGAACGTAGACCCCTTCATGATCTCTGCAGAACTACAATTGTAAGTGAGCAGCCATGGGGTGTTAGGGCTACTGCTTAGATATACATGTTGTTGTTATTGTTGTTAATGATAGTAGTGGTGGTGGGGGGGTGTAAATGCTTATGCAAGACACTTGTGTTCCAACTCTGGAGGTGATGGGGGCAGTTCATATTTGATCTATAAAAGAGCTTCATTTCTAATAGCTTCTCTTCATTCTGTTCTCAGACCTCTTCCCACCACAGCAGTAAGACCATTTCTTCATTATCTCCTGCCCTCTTGGGTATTGTTTGGACTTTCCTAAGCTGTGGACTTCTCCTCATAGCCTTCTTTCTTGGCTTCACAATTCGCTGCAGAAAGAACAGGTAAGCAGCCCATGCCTAGTTTCTCATGTCTCATCACCTGAAACATAAAACCCAGAGTGTTGGTGTCATTTTGGCACTATGAGCTGCTGGCTGGCATCAGAAAAGCTTGTGTCCTACTGTGGCATTAAGCTGTGTGAGACACTCCCCCTGACGGAGGCCTGGCCTTGCAGTACAGATCCATCTTGAGAAGGTGATCTTCCCAGTATTGTGTTAACTACAATGATATCCAAAAAAGCAAATCCTTCTGGAAAGATGTATTTGTATTAAAAACAGAGATCATATAGAGAAATATTCTAAAGCAACATTAAAATTTATGGCAGCAGAATTGGAACCAGTCTGGGTAAGCTAAGATTCTGCAAAAATAGTGAAGCCCCACTCCTGGCTATTATGCTAGACAGTTGTGACTAGTTGGAAAGTCACTGGTTCATCCAGGTAAGTGTGTATGGCACCCAAGACTAGCAAAAGGGACTTGAGGAGTCTTGCCTTCACTGCCATCCAGTCATTCCTTCAGGACCCACGCCATCTCTCCCGTTCTGTACCATCATTCTGCTCCAGCTGTCCCAGGCTGCCTCCTGAGAAGCCTCACTCCAGCCCTCTCTCGCTGGCCCATAGGCCATTTCTGGTTGGATCCTGTTGTCAGATTTCAGCAACTCCCTCAGAGATGCCAAACTCATCTGGCTCAATACCAGCCTGGCATTTTGTGGTAATCAGTGTGTTTTGCTCCATTGCCTGGGCGTGGCACTCAGATGAGGGTCATTTAGTTGGATTTGTCGGTAGGCATTTGGGGTGCCTCTGGCTATCTGAGGCATGGAGGATGTGAAACTGTTAAGCAGCAGTGGCTTGATCTGCTGGGTCAACCTCAGCATGGCCATGAGGCATGGCACTCAGCCCTGGGGGTACCCCTGAAGCTTCCCCAGCCACTTTTCACTCTATTCCTTAGATACACTAAGCCTGCTCTCATCTTAAGGCCTTTGACTTACTGTCCCTTTACTGTTCCCACTGCTTGAGAGTCTTCTCCAGATCTTCCCATGACTAGTTCCTTCTCATGTGATTGGTCTTGGCTCAAATGTCATCTCTTCAGAGAAGACTTCCTTGATCATCCTATCTAAGATTACCTCTTTGCAGAATGGCCACCCAGCCTCTACACCTCATGCCTATCACTCACTTATTTTCTTCATAGCAAGTCTCACTCTCTGACATTTCCATATTTGTTGATTTACCTGTTTATTGTTTGTATCACCCACCAGAATGTAAAATCCATGAACACAGAAACCTTCTCTGTCATGTTCACCACTGTCTCCAGTACTTAGAACAGATAGGAATGTAATAAATGCTCAATATATATGCTTTTGCTTCCCTGATGGCTCAGTGGTTAAGAATCTGTCTGCCAGTACAGGAAACATGGGTTCAATACTTGGGTCAAGAAGATCACCTGAAGAAGGAAATGGCAGCCCACTCCAGTTTTCTTGCCTGGGTGATTCCATGGAGAGAGGAAACTAGCAGCATATAATCCATGGGGTTGCAAACGAGTCAGACACAACTGAGAGACTAAACAACAACAAAATGTGCTTTCAGTCATCCTGGAAGGAAGAAGATTTAAATCCCAGCAGTGTCTGCTGCCAAGAAAATGACTAGGAAAATCACACATTTCAAGGTTAAAAAACTATGGAGTATCCCGTTTTCAGCTGCAACATATTTCTGTAATGCAAATTAGTGCCCAGTTGGCAAATAAGAAAATAACATCATTGGTTCATATGTAACATTTTCCCCCAGCAAATCAATAGTTTAAAGCATTGAGGGCCAGTTTTTCTTAAGTTAAAGAAGGAAGCCTTAAGTTAAGGATACTTTGGCAGTGCAAGAAGTGGCTGGTTTAATGACTTCAAGAACTTTAAGAACTACCTTACAATATGACCCTATCTGATGAAGTTGTGGGAGCAGATGAAGACATGGAAAAGAAATTTCTCTTGTTTTTAAAAACAATGTGCTGTTGAAGAAAATGTAGATTCAAATTAGATTTTGATGACAATGTTATCTATTGGAGGTAAATGCCCTTAAGGACCTATCTATTCCAGATTTAAGGCTATAAAAATCAACTGTGATCCTGGGTACAAGTGGTAGTGGACATCTACTGAGTACTAAGATTTTAATTGAGATAATTATTATTTTATTAGTATTCTGGTTACAAAGTTAAATGTGTTTCAAATGTAATGGTCCAATACTATTTTTCCCATAACCCATTATTTTTATACACAGTTTTGTGGAATGCAAGGTTTTTTTAGAAGCATTTATATGTCCTATTAAAATAGGAACACTTATAAACAGTGTTATGCTAGAAGCACCTATATTTCTTTCATTCTGTTGAAGGTTTTGTTGCCTGTCTTGCCTGCAGCAGGAGCGTGACTTGGCATAAAGAATAAAATATTAAGAGACACTGAATAAAAACACATTTTGCAATTAAGTAGCTTACAAGGTCAGATAGGGAAAGATAAAATAACCCAGTTTCAAGAGCACTTTCTTAAATAGCAAAATTTGTTCAGAGGTGCAGCATCACAGTTCGATGCCTCATTTCATTCCATTTCTATGGTCTCTTAATTTCTGCCTGTGATTCTGTGTGTGCCATAATAAGAAAAACATTTTAATAAAATAAAAATAGTTTCAGTTCAGTTCAGTTCAGTTGCTCAGTCGTGTCCGACTCTTTGCCACCCCATGAATTGCAGCACGCCAGGCCTCCCTGTCCATCACCAACTCCCGGAGTCTACCCAAACCCATGTTCATCTTAGTAATGTTCAAATTCTGTCACTGATATTGCATTTTTATAACATTTTTAAATGTAGTTTACACGAGAAAATCAATAAAGATATAGAAGACTTGAACAATCCTATCAACCAACTGGACCTAATTGACATTTGTATAATCCTACACCCAGCAGCAGCAGCACCCAAACAGCATTCTTTTCAAGTACGCATGGAACATTTACCAAGATAAATCATCTTCTGGGCCATAGAGAAGGTCTTATTACATTTAGAAAGATTCAAATCATAAAGAGTGTGTGACCTTCAATGGAATTAAACTAGAATCCATAATAGAGAAGTCTCTGGAATATTCTGAAATATTTGGAAACTAAATGTTGTTGTTTAAATGCTAAGTCATGTCCAACTCTTTTGTTAGTCATCAAGAGACTCTTTAGTTCCTCTTCACTTTCTGCCATAAGGGTGGTGTCATCTGCATATCGGAGGTTATTGATATTTCTCCCGGCAATCTTGATTCCAGCTTCTGCTTCCTCCAGCCCAGCATTTCTCATGCTGTACTCTGCATATAAGTTAAATAAGCAGGGTGACAATATAAAGCCTTGACGTACTCCTTTCCCTATTTGGAACCAGTCTGTTGTTCCATGTCCTGTTCTAACTGTTGCTTCTTGACCTGCATACAAATTTCTCAGGAGGCAGATAAGGTGGTCTGGTATTCCCATCTCTTGAAAAATTTTCCAGTTTGTTGTGATCAATAAAGCTATTAAAAGACTCTTATTTAGAAGCATTCTTATTTATCTGAGAAGGTTCTCACGAGTGAGAGAAATATACCATATTTGGTGTCCTTTTCCAAAGGGCCCTGTTAGGTAACCTAAAACCCAGCTGATAACTGTGCTAGATATTAATGACTGCTATGAAAGAATGCACTCTTTTTTTCTAGATTCCTCATGCAGTTTAATAAGGACCAAATTAACCCTTGGAGCAAAACACATCTTTCATTTTCAAAGGAAGGCTCTCCTGATGCCGCTTCTGAAATGCACAACACAATAGCAATGTCATAAGTTCTGTATGAAGCTAAACTTGTTCAATTAAAAGTCTATCTTTTATTCTAAAACCTTACCTCACTGTCATTTGTGATAATGATTTTTGATGGTAGTTATTTACATATTATTATTTCTCAGAATCAAAAGTAACATTCCTATAATAATCTGGGATAATTATAGTGTCTGGGATTTGACTTCCTGAGATATCGAGAAGTTTGAGAATTGAGTATGAGATTTTGAGTATGAGTATGGGTGTGAGATTTTGCCCTGCTTATAAATTAACAACTTAATCTGTTACTGTTTTATGTTAAAAGACAGGAGACTCTTGAGTCAGAAACAAAGTAGCTTATTACTGGTGGTAAAAAGTAGTCGGGAGAGCCTCATGTTGACTTGTGCTGGTTCTCATGCCCCTGGTCCCATGGGGATGATTCAGGGCCCATGATGGATGATGCTTGCACACTCAGGGGGCTGCCATTAAAGGAAAGCAACCTAAGCCTAGGGAATTCATCACTTTTATAGTGAGTCATAACAAGCCTTTTCTTTGGAAGGGAGGGTATATGAACTCATCCCTCAAGGTTGCTCACTGCAGACATAACTCTGCAAAATCGTCTGAGTAAAGAGCAGTCAGGGCCTTTCCTGTGGGCATAACCAGCAAGAATGTGTGGAGCTGCTCATGCACATGGCAGATTGCCTGTCCCAACACTGGGAACCCTGCATGGAGGCATCTGCTACCTCTGCCTGTACCCCAGGCTGGAGTGTCAGCCAGACACCCAGATGCTGGTAAATGGCTGAAATACATTCATCCCTGTGGCCTGCTCACTCTACCATATCTCCTTCCTGAGTAGGGTCCTCATGCAGGTCCTCTGGCAGAATCTGGCAGAGTTGAATTACATTCAGCATTCAATGAATTCAGGCAGTTCATTCATGAGTTACTTCATGTACCCTGCTCTATTTGTTCTCTGCCTTCAGAAAGTCCAATGTACAACATGAATCATGGTTTTCAAGCATGTTATTGTTGAACCTTTCTGAGAATCTCTGACTCCCCAGGTTTCACATTATATTTCCTTATCATGAGAAGGCCTTAGTATCCCCACACTTTTGAAAAGGATTAGACTCATCCTCAACTTTTCTTTATCCTTTGCATCCCTGAGCTCTCTGTATTATCACCTTAGTGAGTTTTATCTATCAACGTCAATAGTAAATGATTGCTGAACATCTACTGTGCTCAAGATACTGTGTAAAATGTGATTAAGGATTCCTGGGAGCGTCAAAGGATCATGTGGGTGGGAAAACACTCACAAGTCCAAAAGTACATTCTATTTTTAAAAAATAGCTTTTCAAAAAATAATGCTTTGTGGCAGAGATGGGAGCTGTGCTCCTCTCATATCAGTTGTTTCAGGTCTGTTTTCTGAGTGGCTTGAATAATTAACGATGAAGGGGAAGTGACTGGCAAGAAAAGAAGGCATTGCTAATCTTCTGGGCTTCAACAAAGTTTGCTTTCCTACTATGCCCTACAGGGCATTTCTGGGACATTTCTCTATAATACTCAATTTGGTGGTTATTGACCAAGAAGGAAGGAGAGCCAGGCAGGCCTAGAAAAAATACCACCCATATAGCTCGTTTGGGAGATAGTGTGGCAGGGCCATGAATGAATGAGGCAGAGTGACCAGGGACAGATCCTATGAAGCCTTACCAAAAAGACAGTTAAAATTTGTAGCTGGGAAAAATTATGTCAGTCATCACATCCAAAGGATTGAGCATAGAATCAAAAATAGGTGGTGTATCATGTCAGAAGCCACTGGATTGCAGCAATAGTGCTGGAAAAGAGGTGCAAAGCTGAAATGAGGTGAAAAAATCTAGGATTGTGATCAGAGATGATGTCTTCTTTGGGTACCAGCTATGAGTGAGTCAGCAGAAGATAATGAGGAAAAATAAAGATTAATGCATAGGAGCAGTTTCTATAAAGTCCTTTCATGCCGTTTATCCTCCTTGCAGTCAGGCCTAAAATATCATCTCCAGATGAAGTAGACACACCCTCCTTTGTGTTCCCACATTTATAGGTAGGTACACAGTTACCCCATCACAACTTACTGGTTTGGGATGAAGAGGGAGCTTTGTCTCTTCTACCAGGTAATAAATTCCATATCTTATTGATCTTTGTATCTTCGTTGTGCCTGGATTATACTCCATGTTTCTTAATGAACAAATTAAATAGCCTAGAATATAGACTATGGTGATAAAGGTAACTTCTTAGAAGACAGATATCTTCATTCTTCAACTTTATTACATTATCAATTCTATATTAAATTGTGCCATAGATAAGCAAGTGCTTTCCATTGTTCTTTCTCTCTCCTGGTGGTTGATCCCTCCAGGAGCCCAGGGAGTGACGTCCAAAACCTCAGATTTCCAGTTCTCCTGGTCGTGGCCCTTCATTCTGAACTATTCTTTCTGTCTTGTCATACCACTAAAATCTGTCTGATTTTGATGCCCCGTTGGTCGCAGAGTTCTGAACTTTTAGAAGCCATCTCATAACTGTTTTGTGGTTGAGTTGCCAAGTCATGTCTGACTCTTTTGAGACTCCATGGACTGTAGCCTACCAGGCTCTTCTGTCCATGGAAATTTCCAGGCAAGAATGTTGGAGTGGGTTGCCATTTCCTCCTCCAGAGGATCTTCCTGACCCAGGGATTTAACCCATGTTTCTTGACTCTCCTGCATTGACAGGCAGATTCTTTATCACTGCACCACCTGGAAAGCCCTTTAAATATGGATTGAAAGACATAGAAAACAAGTTATGAGGTAAAGACTTTTTCAAGCAAAAGGAACAGAATATGCAAAGGCCCTGAGATAGGAACATACCTAGTGTTCAAGGAAAGCAAGGAGGCCAGTGTGACTCTAGCAGAGTAAATGAGGCAGTGAATAGAAGTCGGAGAGGTTGTAGAGGCCAGATCCTGTAGGCTCTTGTAGGTCAAATGACTTTGGCATTTACTTCAAGTGTTATGGAGAGTCACTATAGGGTTTGGAACTGAGGAGTGACATGACCTGACTTACATTTAACAGGAAAACTGGCAGCCCTATTGAGAATAGACCTTTAACATTTAAAAGTACCCATAGCATTCTCTTATCAACAACCTCAGATATGCAGATGATACCTCCCTAATGGCAGAAAGGGAAGAGGAACTAAAGAACCTCTTGATGAGGGTGAAGGAGGAGAGTGAAAAAGCTGGCTTAAAGCTTAATATTAAAGAACTAAGATCACGGCATCTGGCCGCATCACTTCATGGCAGATAGAAGGGAAAAAGGTGGAAGCAGCGACAGATTTCTTCTTCTTGGGTTCTAACATCACTGTGGATGGTGACTGCAGCCATGAAATTAGAAGACAGTTGCTTCTTGACAGGAAAGCTTTGACAAACCTAGACAGTGTGTTAAAAATCAAAGACATCACTTTGCTGACAAAGATCTGTATAGTCAAGACCATGGTCTTTCCAGTAGTCACATATGGTTGTGAGAGTTGGACCATAAGGAAGGCAAAACCAACACGATAATGTAAAGAAAAATAATAATAATAATATAAATAAGTAAATAAATAAAATAAAAACAAATAATAATCTTAAAAAAAAAAGAAGAAGGCAAGTGCCAAAGAATCGACGCTTTTGAACTGTGGTGCTGGAGAAGACTCTTGAGAGTCCCTTGGATAGCAAGGAGATCAAACCAGTCAATCTTAAGGAAATTGACCCTGAATACGCATTGGAAGGACTGATGCTTAAGCTGATGCTCCAGTACTTTGGCAACCTGATGGCAAACAGCTGACTCATTGGAAAAGACCCTGATGCTGGGAAAGATTGAAGCCAGAAGAAGAGGGCAACAGAGGGTGAGATGGTTGGATGGCATCACCGATGCAATAGAATGAACTTGTGCAACCTCTGGGAGATGGTGAGGGACAGGGAGGCCTGGTATGCTGCAGTCCATGGGGTTTCAAAGAGTCTGACATGCCTTGGCAAATGAAAAACAATAGCACTCCCTTAAATAAAAGCATGCTCCTTGGGATACCTTGAGTCAAGAACAGAAGTGGCTAAAAATGGAGTTTAAGCTGAATCAGCCCCCAAAATTGCATAAACCAATTGTCTGACAAAGCCATATATCACTTACTAGTTTTGTTTCTCTGAACCCTGACTAATACACTAGGGAAAGATATACAGTATCTCTACATGGAAAAGCATAAAATATTTTGAGAGAACTTAAGTTCTAAATAAGTCAAGGATATATTATCTTTGATATAAAAAGGTCCAATACTGTCAGGATATAATTGCTCCCAGATTAGTGTATGGTTTCAGTGTAATTGCAATAAAAATTCTGAACTTTTTTCCTTTTCTGGTGAAACTCAACATATCAATTCTCAAATTTATATGGAAATTCGAAAGGCTAAAAATAGCATGGAAATAATGAACAAGGTGAGAAAACTTTGTCTTTTGGATGTTAAGGCTTATTATAAAGGTAGTAATTAATAACAGGCTCAGTCTGCTTTGGGGGCAAGGTAAACAGACCAGTGGAACAGAACAGGGAGAACTCAGGAACAGAGCCAAGCATGTATAGACTTTTTAATAAATGATGCTAAGTCAGTTGGCTATCCACATGGGGAAAATATGCAACTTGTATCCTACCGCAACAAAATCATCTTCAGGCAGGCTGTAGATCTAAATATAAAACAAGCTTCAGGAAGGTAATGTAGGAGAATATTTTCATGAACTTGAGTCAGGAAAACATATCTTAAATAGAACACAGAATATCCTGTTCATAAAAGAAAGACTATTAAATTGGTTTATATAAGTATCAAAAATATTTTCTATTCACTAAAAGACACCCCTAAGAAGGAAAAAAGCAAGCCATAGAATGAGAGAATATATTCACAATGTGTATATCATCAGAAGAGTTTTATCCAGAATAAAAAACTATGATCACTAAGAAAAACACAGAGAAAATAACTCTTAAATGAGCAAAGATATAGATAGCCACTTCAAAATAAATTTTACCAAGGCAGCCAATGTAAAAATGAAGAAGCGCTCTACCTCCTTAGACAGTCAGTTCAGTTCAGTTCACTCTCGCAGTCGTGTCTGACTCTTTGCGACCCCATGAATCGCAGCATGCCAGGCCTTCTTGTCCATCACCAACTGCCAGAGTCTGACCAAACCTGTGTCCATTGAGTTGGTGATACCATTCAACCTTCTCATACTCTGTCATCCCCTTCTCCTCCTGCCCCCAATCTTTCCTAGCATCAGGGTCTTTTCCAGTGAGTCAGCTCTTGGCCAAAACATTGGAGTTTCAGCTTCAACATCAGTCCTTCCAATGAACACCCAGGACTAATCTCCTATGGGATGGACTGGTTGGATCTCCTTGCAGTCCAAGGGACTCTCAAGAGTCTCCTCCAACACCACAGTTCAAAAGCATCAATTCTTGGGTGCTCAGCTTTCTTTCTTTCTTTTTTTTATTTTATTTATTTTTAAAAAATTTTCTTTACATTATCGTGTTGGTTTTGCCATACATTGACATGAATCTGCCATGGGTATACATGTGTTCCCCTTCCAGAACCTCCCTCCCACCTCCCTCCCAATTCCCTCTCTCTGGGTCATCCCGGTATACCAGCCCTGAGCATCAAACCTGGGCTGTGATTGATTTCACATATGATGATTAACATGTTTCAATGCCGTTCTCCCATATCATCACACCCTTGCCCTCTCCCATAGAGTCCAAAAGACTGTGCTATACATCTGCGTTTCTTTTGCTGTCTCACATACAGGGTTCTCGTTACCATCTTTCTAAATTCCATATATATGCATTAGTATACTGTATTGTTGTTTTTCCTCCTGGCTTACTTCACTCTGTATAATAGGCTCCAGTTTCGTCCACCTCAGTAGAACTGATTCAAATGAATTCTTTTTAATGGCTGAGTAATATTCCATTGTGTATATGTACCACAGCTTTCTTATCCATTCGTCAGTTGATGGACATCTAGGTTGCTTCCATGTCCTGGCTATTGTAAACAATGCGGCGATGAACATTGGGGTACACGTGTCTCTTTCAATTCTGGTTTCAGCTTTCTTTATAGCCCAATTCTCACGTCCATACATGACTGCTGGAAAAACTATAGCCTTGACTAGACGGACCTTTGTTGACAAAGTAATGTCTCTGCTTTTTAATGTGCTATCTAGGTTGGTCATAACTTATCTTACAAGAAGTAAGCGGCTTTTAATTTCATGGCTGCTAGCACCATCTGCAGTGATTTTGGAGCCCAGTAAAGTAAAGTCAGCCACTGTTTCCACTGTTCCTCCATCTATTTTCCATGAAGTGATTGGACCAGATGCCGTGATCTTAATTTTCTTAATGTTGAGCTTTAAGCCAACTTTTTCACTTTCCTCTTTCACTTTCAAGAAGCTCTTTCATTCTTCACTTTCTGCCATAAGGATGATGTCATCTGCGTATCTGAGGATATTGATATTTCTCCCAGCAGTCTTGATTCCAGCTTGTGCTTCATCCAGCCCAGCATTTCTCATGATGTACTCAGCATATAAGTTAAATAAGCAGGGTGACAATATACAGCCTTGACATACTCCTTTTCCTATTTGTCCATGTCCAGTTCTAACTGTTACTTCCTGACCTGCATATAGGTTTCTCAACAGACAGGTCAGGTGGTCTGGTATTCCCATCTCTTGAAGAATTTTCCAGTTTATTGTAATCCACACAGTCAAAGGCTTTGGCATCGTCAATAAAGCAAAAATGGATGTTTTCCTGGAATTCTCTTGCTTTTTCGATAATCCAGCGGATGTTGGCAATTTGATCTCTGGTTCCTCTGCCTTTTCTAAAACCAGCTTGAACATCTGGAAGTTCATGGTTCACGTATTACTGAAGCCTGGCTTGGAGAATTTTGAGCATTACTTTACTAGCATGTGAGATGAGTGCAATCGTGTGGTAGTTTGAGCATTCTTTGGCATTGCCTTTCTTTGGGATTAGAATGAAAACTGACCTTTTCCAGTCCTATGGCCATTGCTGACTATATTTGCAATGTAAATATACTGACAATGTAAAATATAATAAATTTTCTGACATATTGAGTGCAGCACCTTCACAGCATCATCTTTCAGGATTTGAAATAGCTCAACTGGAATTCCATCACCTCCACTAGCTTAGTCATTAGGGAAATGCAAAGGCACAATGAGAAAACACTATATACTCAGTTGAATGTCTACAATTTTAAAAACACTGAAAACCTGAGTGTTGGGAAGGATGGAGAGCAGCTAGAAGTCTCATGGATTGTTGTAAGAATTTACACACTGTTATGATTTTAGAAAGCTCTTCAGAATCTACCAAACCTGAACATAACCATGTCCTATGTCACAGCAATTCCGGCAATTCCAGCAAAAATTACATATATGTTTTCATAGATAAAACAATAGTATTCCAGAAAAACATCTGCTTCATTGACTACACTAAAGCCATTGACTGTGTGGGTCACAACAAACTATGGAAAATTCTTCGAGAATGGGGAATACCAGACCACCTTACCTGCCTCCTGAGAAATCTGTATGCAGGTTGAGAAGCAACAGTTAGAACCAGACATGGAACAATGGACTGGTTTCAAATTGGGAAAGGAATACACAAAGCTAGCTATTGTCACCCTGATTATTTAACTTATATGCAGAGTACATCATGCAAAATGCTGGGCTGAATGAAGTACAGACTGGAATCAAGATTGCAGGGAGAAATATCAATAACCTCAGATATGCAGATGATACCACCCTTATGACAAATAGCGAAGAGGAAAGTGAAAAACCTGGCTTAAAATTCAACATTTAGAAAACTTAAGATCATGGTATCTTTTCACCTTGCTTTTAGTTTCCTTTGTTGTGCAGAAGCTCTTCATTTTAATTAGGTCCCATTTGTTTATTTGTGCTTTTATTTCCAATATTCTGGGAGGTGGGTCATAGAGGATCCTGCTTTGGTTTATGTCGGAGAGTGTTTTGCCTGTGTTATCCTCTAGGAGTTTTATAGTTTCTGGTCTTATGCTTAGATCTTTGATCCATTTTGAGTTTATTTTTGTGTATGGTGTTAGAAAGTGTTCTAGTTTCATTCTTTTACAAGTGGCTCTCCAGTTTTCCCAGCACCACTTGTTAAAGAGATTGTCTTTTCTCCATTGTATATTCTTGCCTCCTTTGTCAAAGATAAGATGTCCATAGGTGTGTGGATTTATCTCTGGACTTTTTATTTTGTTCCATTGATCTATATTTCTGTCTTTGTGCCAGTACCATACTGTCTTGATGACTGTGGCTTTGTAGTATAGCCTAAAGTCAGGCAGGTTGATTCCTCCAGTTCCATTCTTCTTTCTCAAGATTGCTTTGGCTATTTGAGGTTTTTTGTATTTCCATACAAATTGTGAAATTATTTGTTCTAATTCTCTGAAAAAGACCTCTGGTAGCTTGATAGGAATTGCGTTGAATCTATAGATTGCTCTGGGTAGTATACTCATTTTCTTCAGAATGGGAGAAAATAATAGCAAACGAAGCAACGGACAAACAATCTCAAAAAATACAAGCAACTCCTGCAGCTCCATTCCAGAAAAATAAACGACCCAATCAAAAAGTGGGCCAAAGAACTAAACAGACATTTCTCCAAGGAAGATATAAAAATGGCTAACAAACACATGAAAAGATGCTCAACATCACTCATTATCAGAGAAATGCAAATCAAAACCACAATGAGGTACCACTTTACACCAGTCAGAATGGCTGCCATCCAAAAGTCTACAAGCAATAAATGCTGGAGAGGATGTGGAGAAAAGGGAACCCTCTTACACTGTTGGTGGGAATGCAAACTAGTACAGCCACTATGGAAAACAGTGTGGAGGTTCCTTAAAAAGCTGCAAATAGACCTGCCATATGACCCGGCAATCCCACTGCTGGGCATATACACCGAGGAAACCAGAATTGAAAGAGCCACGTGCACCCCAATGTTCATCGCTGCATTGTTTACAATAGCCAGGACATGGAAGCAACCTAGATGCCCATCAACTGACGAATGGATAAGAAAGCTGTGGTATATATACACAATGGAATATTACTCAGCATTAAAAAAAAATTCATTTGAAGCAATTCTACTCAGATGGACGAAACTGGAGCCCATTATCCAGAGTGAAGTAAGCCAGAAGCAAAAACAACAATACAGTATATTAACACATATATATGGAATTTAGAAAGACAGTAACGAGAACCCAACATGGGAGACAACAAAAGGAACGCAGATGTATAGAATAGACTCGTGGACTTTGTGGATGAGGGTAAGGGTGGGATGATATGGGAGAAGGGCATTGAAGCATGTTAATTGTCATGTGTCTAATCAATCGCCAGCCCAGGATTGATGCTCGGGACTGGTGCAGCGAGATTTCCCGGGGGGGAGGGAGGAGGGAGGGGGGACCCGGAGGGGAAGCATATGTAAACCCATGGTGATATCATGACAATGTATGGCAAAAACAATAAAAAAAAAAAATTCAAAAAAAAAAGAAGAAAAAAAAAAAGAAATTCACAGTAGCATTATTTAGTCACCCTAACTGTCCTTTAGTATTAAAAGGAATAAATAAGTTATGGTATTTTCTTGCAATGAAGTACTATTCAGCAATGAAAATGAATAACACCCAGAAACATAGCCAGATCTCACAAATAAAGCCAGCCACAAAAGAACATGTATTCCTTTATGATTCTCCTTAAATAAAGTTTAAAAGCAGGCATAACTAGTATTAAAAGTCAAGCTAGTGAAGAAAAAAGGCAGGATAGTGGTTTACTTTTAGGGAGGGATGAAAGAATAATAATTATGAGTGAAGGTTTTGAGGTATTAAAATGTTCTTCTTGACTTGGGTGATAGTTACAAAGATGTTGTCTTTTGTGATAATTCACTAAGCTAGACATTTATAACATGTGCACTTACAAAATACCTTTCCTAGCCCAAGATTATTTTTTAAAAAAGTCAAACTGTCAGGGATCTACAAGTGTAGGAGTCACGAATAGGAAGTGGCAGTGTCTTCAGGGGAATGTTGAACATGAGGACAAAGAGTCAGCTTCCTTCCATAAGGCCAGATGTCCACATGTGTTCAACTGTTTCACCATAATAGCCTTTCTTACTTTGATTGAATTACTGTATCAGGATTTGTTCTTAAACTTCCTGTTCCTTTTGCTTTCATAATGTAGCTGAGCATCAGATTTTCACTTAATTTGGATGTTAATAAGATTAGACATAATCTGACATTAATCAGTTGCTGATCCTATTCTATTCCACTCTATCCTACTAAAGAGCTTGCTTTCTGAGGAGAGGGAGGTTTTCAGATAGTAAACATTTTTCAGGAATTTTGAATTTTGCCATGATCAATGAAAAAAGATGCTACTCTTCAGCACGCATGTGCGTGTGCATGTGTTGGGAGGAGGTGGTGATCAGGATGCTAATCTATGCACAGTGACCTTTGTTTCTATCTGGCTGAGCAGATGTAGGAATTAATCATTGTCACTCCTGGATGCTGCAGCTGCAGCTGTCCCCCACTGCCTCTCTGCCCCTGATAGATTTATTAATGTATTTTGTTTGCTGGAAAACATGCCTCAGCAGAGAGGAACTGGCAAATTTAAAAAGCTTATCTCTGAGTATTGTTTTATAGAACATGTATTTTTCTGCACATCTTACTTATATTCACTAAACTCTTTAAAAGAAGACAGAGAAAAGAAAAACAAACTGGTAATATTGTTTATGTAACATCTGAACAATTACATCTCATCCTGAGAAATTTCTCAGTGGACCAGTAACGTAACCATAGGGCTCGTAGAAATGCGAAGAACTGATTGTCTTCTAACTTCTGTACCCTTCTTTTTGTAACTGTCACCCCACCCCTTTACTTTCAATTTGTTCCTACCCCTGGAATCTAGGCAATCTTTGGGTCTAGGCACAAGAAAATAAGTGGTCTAGATTAATACCAAATTCATGCTATAGCAGCTTCCACTAATAGCTTTCAGATTATAACTAACAATATCTGAACTCCAAGCAACCCCAGTGTGTAGATATCCCTAAAGTCTCACTAAATCCAACCCGATATTTGCACCAGCCTGAATGGAAATCAGAGTAGCCACACCATTTTGGATGTTGGAAGTCAGTTTCAGAATTTCCTGGGTCTGGCTTATCTATTTTCGTTTTCCCCATCTCTCTATCAAATCAGCATACCCTAGGGCAGAGGCTAAGGGGGAGCAGCCTGTTCCTGTTCATAATCTGTTAATTCCTCTCTGGTGGCGCACTGCTAGCCGGAATCCTAGACCTCTCCCATAGATACCTGCACTAGCCTGCAGTATACACTCCCTTTCTGGTACCACCCCTCACTCACTGGGTCCTCTCCTGATTTTCTGAACTTCCTGACTTGGCTTGACTGACTGAGTCTCACGCACAGCTCACTATTTTGTTGACTTTTTCTGTATTTATCTTCCTCAAAATGTTCTTCTGATTTTAGACATTCTTGCATGTTCAATTCCTAAGTTATCATTGCTTGTTCTTCCTTTCATGTTCCCAGTATCTGGTTTATGTGTCTTATGAGTCTGCCTAGATTCCTGAATTCAAATTCTTCTGGTCTTACTATTGGCTACCATTCGAGCCCCAATTCTGACTATCTTTCTGTCTCTGATAGTGATACTAAGCACCTTATTAGAAGATAGGTTAATCCTCTGGCTATCTACTTTAGTGTTTAGCTCCGTCATCCACCCTAAACTCCTCACCCAAAAAACAAGCCATCCAAGTGTCCACTGACAGATGAATTGATAAACAAAACATGAGATATACATGCAGTCAAATATTAGTCAGCTTAAAAAGGAAGTAAATTGACCTGTGTTACAACACAGATTATCTTGAGGACATTAAGTGAAACAAGCCACTCAAAAATGGCAAATGCTATGTGCATCTACTCATAGAGATATTAAGGGTAGTCAAACTCATGGAAATAGAAAATAGAATGATTGTTGCTAGGGGCTGAGTGGAGGGAGGGAGAAATGGGAAATTATTGTTTGATGGATATAGAGTTTCAGTTTTGCAAGATGAAAAAGTTCTGGAGATTTTTATACAACAGTGTCAATATAATTAATATTACTGTGCTGTACACTTTAAACATGTTTAAGATGGTAACTTTTATGTTGTCTTATTGTGTGTAATTTTATTTCCACTTTAACATAATTAAAATCTTTCTAAATGTTAAGCCAAAAAGTAAAAGCTCCTATTAGTAGTGACTTATTTTGAAAAAGTAAGCTATTATGGGACCATTTCTTTAAAACTATATTTTATTGCCTAGAGTATCTCTCAGGGAAATGAGAAGTATCTTCCTTAGATCACTCCCTGTTTTGTGAAGTTGTTGCTTTGTTTTCATGTCCTAATCTCGCACTTCTGAAACTTTAAATGGTACTCTGTTTCACATATTCCAGGATTTCCCTCCACTTTACACAAGATCTCTTTGTGATTAAATAGGTTTCAATCACATCCCCATTGGTGTTCCCCTTTCCAGACTGCAGAATGGTCTGTCTTCATTCTGTGGAGACTGTGCCATTCGGCTTTCCTTCCCTAGATTCTGTTTTTCTCATATCCTTCTTTAGTAATGGTGACCAACGCCAGATGTTTTGTTCTGACAACCTGTGAGACTTTACCTTGCCTTTTGATTCTCACCAGAAAGGGAAGGAGATGCAACATATACAACAAATAATAGTAACATAGAAATGTTATTGGCAAGGAGAGGCTTCCTCAAATCTCCATGGGTAAGAATTCCTCAAACACATAACAATAAGACTGTACTTATTCTTTTGAGATATAATTCACATACCATGAAATTCATCTTTTTAAAGTGTACAGTTCAGTAGTTTTTAGTTCATTCACAGGTTGAATAATCATCACTAATTCCAGAATAATTTCATTACCCTGAGAAGAAGCCTCATGCCTGTTAGCAGTTCTTCCTTATTTCTTCCTCTCCTAACCTCTAGCAACTATCAGAGATAGATAGTCTACCATCTATCTCTATGAATTTTGCCTGATCTGGACAATACATATACATGAAGTCATACAGCATGTAGCCCTTTGTATCTGGCTTCTTTCACTTAGCATAATCTTAGCATAATG
Organism: Antilocapra americana; assembly: GCA_007570785.1. Classification (NCBI taxonomy): domain Eukaryota; kingdom Metazoa; phylum Chordata; class Mammalia; order Artiodactyla; family Antilocapridae; genus Antilocapra; species Antilocapra americana. The sequence continues at coordinate 37,628,348 of ML664161.1, forward strand.
ATTCTAAGAAGGCAATGGCAGCCCACTCCAGTGCTCTTGCCTGGAAAATCCCATGGACAGAGGAGCCTGGTAGGCTGCAGTCCATGGGGTTGTGAAGAGTCAGACACAACTGAGCGACTTCACTTTCACTTTTCACTTTCATGCATTGGAGAAGGAAATAGCAACCCACTCCAGTATTCTTGCCTGGATAATCCCAGGGACGGGGGAGCCTGGTGGGCTGCCGTCTGTGGGGTCGCACAGTCAGACACGACTGAAGCAACGCAGCTGCAGCAGCAGCAGCATAATGATTACAAGATTCATCCATATTGTAGTATGAAGCAGCACTTAATTCCTTTCTATGGCTGAATAATGTTCTGTTGTATGGCTGTTTTACATTTTGTTTATCCATTCATCAGTCGATAGATATTTGGTTATTTCCTTTTTTGGCTATTATGAATAGTATACTGCTGTGAACATTCATGGATAAGTTTTTGTGTGGACATTATGTTTTCCTTTATCTTAGGTGTATATCTAGGAGTAGAATTTCTGGGCCATATGGTGGCTCTATGTTTACATAAGTGCTAAGCTGTTTTCCAGAGTAGCTTATTACAGTCTCACTAGCAATTTTTGTGGGTTCCAGTTCCCTCCACATCATTGCTGACACTTTTTATTATCTGCCTTCTTTACCTCTAGCCATCCTAGTGTGTAAGAAGTGGTTTTCATTTGCATTTCTCTGATGGCTAATAATGTTGAGCATCTTTTCATGTATTTATTGATCATTTGTGCATCTTCTTTGGGGAAATGTCTATTCAAATCCTTTCACTATTTTTAAAATTAGATTATTTGTCTTAGGAATGTACTTAAACCAGTGATATGTCAAACTTGGATTGTATTAGAATCTCCTAGGGAGCTTTTAAAAATCCTGATACCCAGGCTTCACCCTAGACCAGTTAAATGAGAATGTCTAGGGGTGGGACAGTAGCAGCAGTTTTTTCCAACTTTCCAGATGATTTCAGTGTTTGAAAACCAGTGCCTAAGACTAGGTAACCAAGCTGTTGATACCAATATAAAAAATTTAGAAACTTAGAAATTATGCCAGGTATTAAAAACTGAACTAAATAAAAGCCTAATCAGGTCAAGAGATGGAAGAGAGCTTTTTAACAAAAATTTTTGCTGGAATGAACTTTACTATAACAGAAGATTTCAAACCACCTACAGTTAGAAGAATGTCCTGGCTCTGGTTCTTATCTTGTGACTAGGAAGAACTTGGTCTTAGAACTTATCTTGGTTTTAGGAAGTAACCATGTGTGAGCCAATTATTATGAGTTATCATGACACATTCAATCCATAAGCCAAAAAAAGTGTCCTAATTATTCAGGGTTCAAAGGGAAACTGACAAAATTTGAGGTTATTAGCTAGGAGAAAATTGAAAAGTAGGCTTTTGAAAAGTCATAAGAAGATTGGAGGCTATTTTAAGAGATTTTATTAGAAGTGTTGGAAAAGAGTAACTGAGAATTAAAAAAAGAAAAAATCTAAGCACTTAAAAAATGCTACAGTCATAGTGGCTATTGTGGAGGGAAAAAGACATCTCTCAAAGAATGTAAAAAGCTACCCAGAGATCAGGGAGCCCATAGAGTGTCTGGTTAGGTACAAAATAGGAAAAAAGACTTTGAGAAGCACCTTTGAAGAGAGTCCAAAACACATAAAGGGGTTATTTAAATCTATTAAAAGGAAAGAGCTTGAATAACAGTCAGATCTTTTGCTATTGATAATGGGGCACAGAGAGTGCTCAGAGACCAAAAGACAATAAGTCTAAACTAATTATGTGCCTCTGAATTTATTGAGAAAGATACCAGAGTGATTACTACTCTCAAATTGCCTCCTATAAATGGATCAGTAGTAGTTGATTAAATAGTTTTCTGTGTTTTGTGTATTTCAAGTCAGGTAGACAAATAAATATTGATTAGCCACAGGGAACTGTTGACATTCCTCTTGAGACTTTTAAAGGCCTCCAGAAGAAATTTTCCTCTTGGTCATGTCTTTCTCTGAAGCTATTGCCTCATCCCTCTCCCTCCTATTTCCTCCAAGCTTCTTGAAAAAGTGGCCTTCACTAGGTGCCTCCAGTTCCTCATCTCCAGTTCTTTATTCAACCCATGTCCTAATTCCACTGAAATGACCCTTGACAAGGTCGTTATATCAACTTGTCTCTTTTTAGACACCATCCTGTTTAGCTTCAAGCCACATAACACTTAACTATCTCCTCTGTTCCTCTGAAACCTTCTCTGTTCTTAACTTTACCATACCTAATTGTCCTGGTTTTACCTCTCTGCTTCTTACCAGGTGCTATCACTGACTCCTGTATTCTACCTACCCATTTGCTATTGATATCATCCTGGGTGTGTGTGTGTGCACTCAGTCATGTCCACCTCTTTGTGATCGCATGGACTGTAGCCTGCCAGGCTCCTCTGTCCATGAAATTTTCCAGGCAAGAATCCTGGAGTGGGTTGCCAATTCCTATTCCAGGGGATCTTCCCAACCCAGGGATTGAACCCACATCTCTTGCATCGGCAGGCAGTTTCTTTACCACTGTGCCACCTGGGAAGCCCATCATCCTGTGTGTCAGTCTTACTTCTTATGCTCTGCTCCTCACCTGGCCTTAATCCCTTTTATGACATATCCCTAGCCCCTGCCTTTTTCAAACCCCACATTCTAACTTCATAATTGATATTGTTAGATGGGTGTTGCTCAGTCAGTTCAGATTCAGTGACCAAAAACCAGATTCACACCTTACCACTAATCTTTCTCTACCTCCATGTCTTTCTTATCTCAATTAATGGCATTACTATCCATCCATTCCTCCTTCTGGATTTCCTTGTCTCGGTACACATCCAGTTAATCTCCAGGTCTTAGACATTTAATCTCTGAAATGTCTCTCAAATTGGCCTCCTATTATCCATCTCTGTTGCTCACATGTAGTCCTGATCTACTTTTTATCTAAATTCTTGCAGTAGCCCTCTAACTGGTCTTGTCCATTTCCAATTCAACTTCTGCCCTCTTGCCAGCATTTTTTTCAAACATAGACTCTATTGCCTACTTAATTCCTAAGGTAAGCATTTTTTTTTTGTAATCCAGCTTTAATCTATAATTTCTGTTTATTCCTTTTAAATAAGGTTGCATTTTAATCATCTGGCCTTTGCTCATGCTCTTCCTTATTTCATGACTCTTCTCATTTTTCACCTGATAAACTCCTTTTCATTCTTTGTCTTAAAATCTAGTCCAACAAAATGTGGGCCCTGGACGAGCATTATCAGTAGCATCTGGGAACTTGTTTGAAATATAAATTCTTGGGGCCCTACCATAGACCCTACTAAATCTGACACTCAGGAGGATGATGACCAGTACTGTACTTTAAACAAACTCTTTTAAGTGATTCTTATCAATTCTGAAATTTCCAGAACCACTGTTCTAAGGCACAATTCCTTTATCAATGCCTGCAGCACTTTGCCTATACTCTTAGTACTTAACTACATTGTTTCATGATCTTATTTATGTATTCAGTTATCTATATCCTCTGCTTCATACCGAGTTCTCAAATTCAAATACAAAATTTTTGTTTATTTCCTGGCGCCTGCCACAGTGTCTGGCATACAGAAGATGCTTGATAAGAATTCAGAACCTAAAATATATTCTACTCCCCTCCAGGATTCAGTCTAGTTAAGAGTGCCTACAGACACACAGCACTGATATTCAGAAGGTGTCCAAAGTTTCTACTCTAAAGGTTGACATGTGCCACACTACCCAAAAGCACACATACTGACAAGACCGAGAGTCAGCAAGGATGCAGAAAAACTGGGTGTCTCATACATTGCTAGTGGGTAAAATGGCATTACTACTTAATCAAACATACACTAACTATGTAATTCAGCAATCATACTCCTGGGTATTTACCAGAGAAATCAAAACTTATCTTCACACAAAAACCTGTACACAGATGTTTATAGCGCCTTTATTTGTAATAATCAAAACCTAGAAACAACCCAGACATCCTTCAACAGGTGAATGGATAAACAAACTTTGGTACACCCATATACTGGATCACTACCCAACAATAAAAGGGAACAAACTGTTAACACATGCAACATCTGTGTTGATGCACCCCAAGGGCATTATGCCAAGAGAAAAAAAGCCAATCTCAAGATGTTACATACTGTAAGAATCTATTTATATTGTATTCTCAAGAGATGAATTTATAGTAGTGAAAAACAGGTTAGAAGTTGCTATGGGTTCTGGTTGGAGGAAGGGTGTGACTCTAAACAGGGTAGTTGGAAGGAGGTTTGGTTTTGTTTGCATAATGGAACAATTTAGTATCCTAATTATGGTGGTAATTACATTAATCTCTGCATGTAATCAATTTCATAGATACACACAAACACACACTCAGAGTACATGTAAACACTACTAAAATTCAAATAAGGTCTATAGTTTAGTTGATTTAGTATTGCACCAGTGTCAATTTCCTGATTTTGATGATATACTCTAGTAATATAATATGTTATCTTTGGAGAAGGCTGGGTGAAGGGTACACAGAAATTCTGTTCTGTTTTGCAATTCCCTGTGAGTCAAATAATTTCAAGAGAAAAAGTCTTTTGAGAAAAAGAAATTCTGAGGTTTCTGGTGAAAGCTAAATTAGAAACACTGCTTGACACAACACCAAAGTCGGACCCAGGGAGGGAGGAGAGTTCACTGCCCAGTAGAGATGGGAAAGGAGGGATGTGGAGTGGAAATTACCTTTGAGACCATTTGATAGAACATGGCCTGGGCCTGTTTGCTTCTCTCTAGCCTTACTAGGGACTCCTGCTTGCTCGGGGAAGAGTGAGTACTGGGATGGAGAGGAAGGTGAAAGCTTATTCCTCAGCAGTTTCCGACCAAGGAGGGTGGGAGGAAAACCTTTCCTCAATAGGCCTAGGTAGGGAAATGGAGAGTGGGATTAAGAAATGTTGACCTTTAGAACTTCCCTGGTCCAGTGGTTAAGATTATGCACTTCCACTGCAGGGGTTGCAGGTTTTATCCCTGGTCAGGGAACTAAGGTCCCTCATTGTTGGGTGACATGAACAAAAAATGAAAATTAGTTTTTAAAAATATTTTAAATAGAGTAATGATACTATGTATCTCAGAATGCTGTGAAGATTGCATTAGGTAGTATAGACAGAGCACAGCCTAGCACATATTAAATATATAATTGATAATCCCTACTCTTTTTAATATTATTCTGTATAGTTATCAATGTTCTAAGAAGTAGGGAAAATATGTATTCAGATAATTTTGACCATAATGTAATTTTTGATGATTCAGAGATGCTTCATGATCCTTCAGTACTTCAAACATCATGAAATCAGCATTTAGTCAGATAATATAAAAATAATAGTTTTTACTTTCTATCACTGGTTTCTTCTCTGCTTTTTACTTTAGATACATTATCTCTAACCATTATAGCACTCAGAAGGATAAACATTATTTTCCCCAGATGACATGAAGAAGCCACCCCACCTTGGTTTGACAGATCACCCGTCACACATAACTAGTCCATCTAGTCAGTCTGATTTCCAAGCCTTTTCCACAACATTATGTTACCTTGGTATTAACCTCAGTGTTAATCCATGAAAGCTGCTTAAACACACACACAGCCTACCTAACAGTTGTTCCTTTCACGTCAGATTACAGGACAGAAAATGCAACTCCTGTCACAGCCTAGGGCAAACACTTCCAGGCCATTGCTGGGGCCAAGACTTGGAGACACTAGACAATGATGGAAACCAAGAGACCAAAGTCAGCTGTCACAAGAATTCAGTCTGGGGTTCCAGCCAGTAGGTCGAGCCAGGAGTCATAAGGGAACCCTGCCAAGGTTCAAGGTCCAGGCCAGCAATCAGAATTGGAAGACGCAGGCAGTGTCCCAGCAGAAGGTACTCCAGGGGGCCCAGACTTCTGGCTCTGTCTCCTCTGTATGGTAGACTCCAGCTGAAGGTGAGAAGACAGATGAAAACCCTGGGCCAGCCAGAGCTCCTGCAGGACCTTAGAAATCAGGGTCAAGAAGGCCCTCGGAGAAGTTTGTTGATCTGTAGGAGGGACTCAGGGCCCAAGTGGCTGGGGTAGACTGAGGGTAAGTGACAGATCACTGGAAGGAACCAAGAATCAGGACTTCTGGATTAGCCATCCCTGTGTGGTCCCTATCTGGCTGTAAAATTGTGTAGAGATCCCTTCATCTTAAAATGAAGGAGTTGGGTTCACTCACTAGTTTAAGCCATGTTCCTTAGTATCCTAAGACTCAAAACCTGTCCTAGGCAAGTTGGGCAAGGGGCTGTGGTAGGGAGCAGCAAGTCTTGCCTCTAAAAGTCTCCTTTTTTACTTTTTGGAGTATCCTTACAAGACTCATGATTTATCCAGGACAGCAGACATTTAGTAGGTTTCTGCTAGGTTCAGAGCTCTGTAGACAGTGCTAGAGGCAAAGTTGAGTAAAATCCCAGCCCAGCATCATGAATTCCCAGATCTTGGCCCAGCAGGGATTGATTCCAGCAGTTGTAGTGGGGATTTTGCTCAGATTCACTAAGGCCCGAAGTTCTCATACCACAAACCTGAGGATTGGAAAGAAGGGGAGGAGGGAAGAGAAACCTCCCCAGCACTGCAGGCCAGTCTGCCTCAGAGAGATCAATTACATGTCACCTGGTAAATGATAATACTCTGGTTCACAGCAGACGCCCTGTGATTGGTGTTTCATGTGGCCGACTGTGCTTGTGCTTTTTGCTCTACTTAAAATCAGGGCATCTGCTCTCTCCTTTGGGAAGTGCTACAAGTCTCCTGTTAGGAATTGCTCAAGGCCTTTCCCACAGCTAAGGGGAGATAGGAAGCTGAAATCCCTGCCTCATAAATTACCATACATGCCTACCCTCTCAGGTCTGAGGTATTTGACAGAAGAGAATTTTTTGTGTTTCTAGTGTTCCCTGCCTCTGTGGCTTTTAAAAATGCATTTAAAATATAACTACATGAGACATGGAAACTAATTTTGTTAAAACCTACATGAATGTGGCCATAATACTCCTAATTAAACCCACTCAAGCTCCCTTCTAGTAAGGATACTTTTTGGTACCCTTTTTTCCTCTCATCACCATCTTATCTTAAATTTATCAGTATGCATTTTCACCACTGTCCTAAACTTGAGCTCATATAATGAAGTACTTAATAGACATTGAGTCTTATATCTAAAATCCACATTTCAGGTTTAAAAATGTTTGTAAGATTGCATTTTAAAATTAATCTTTAGGCCTGTTTATAGTCCCGGTGAGCTATGCATTCTGAAATTTGTATTCTAGAAACTTATATTCATAGTACATAAAAAGATCCAAAACAAGCATGCATTCATATACATAGGTTTTGTAAATGTCCCAGTCTATACTGAGAAATAACTGGTACAATTATTTTTTATTCTATTTTAAAACATGACAGAATAAGAAAATTGTCTTTGCAGTGAAAGCATTAGAAACCAGAGAGGTGAAGTCCTAATGAGCTGAGGACAGAAATTACATCTCATTTGCTTTATTGTCTCCAGTTCTTCTTCATACCTTCACAAGTGGATATTTAAAAACTGGTGAATTAGTGTCTGATGCAGAAAGTTCATTAAGAAGATAATAATGAATAAAACATGGAGACAGTGAGATCATCTGTTAAAGGGAAATTTGGGGGCAGGATATTTACCAAGTTTTCTTTTGAACTTAATAGCTAAATATTTTGATTGATTGATTAAGATGTAAATTCTAATGCATCTTTGGTAACCAGGTCAGCCTATTGTTCCTACTTAAGGTAGAGAAGCAGAAATGCAAAGTATGACTGGATGTATTAATAAGCCAGAAGCAAGGAAAAGAAATTTGCTTCTGGAATAAGTTGAGAAGGAAGAGCTGAAAAGGGCCTTAGATTTCATCAAGTCGAAGCAGTGCTAACCATTTAGCTCTTCTGCAGTCAGGATGTCCTTATTTATCCAGTTCCTCTCTAGATTCAGTGCTGAATACAGGTCTGAATTGACAGAATTGTCTGTAGGGAGTTCTCTCTCGTCAGTAGGGAGTTCTCTCTCTCTGTGTGAAACAAGCCTTGGAAGCACTTATGACTACAGGAAAGCAGGCAGATTTAGGGAGGCCAGGCTCACTCAGGACAAGCAGCAGGGCTGAGTGTTTAAGTTCATGACAAAACACCCTTGACTGCCTGGAAGGATGTAAAGAGAAGACATGCACTGCAGCCTAGCTAGTTCAGTTCAGTTCAATTCAGTCGCTCAGTTGTGTCTGACTCTTTGCAACCCCATGAACCACAGCACACCAGGCCTCCCTGTCCATCACCAACTCCCAGAGTCCACCCAAACCCATGTCCATCGAGTTGGTGATGCTATCTAGCCATCTCATCCTCTGTCCTCCCCTTCTCCTCCTGCCCCCAATCCTTCCCAGCATCAAGGTCTTTTCCAGTGAGTCACCTCTTCGCATGAGGTGGCAAAAGTATTGGAGTTTCAGCTTCAACATCAGTCCTTCCAATGAACACCCAGGACTTTAGGATGGACTTGTTGGATCCCTTGCAGTCCAAGGGACTCTCAAGAGTCTTCTCCAACACCACAGTTCAAAAGCATCAATTCTTTGGTGCTCAGCCTTTGTCACTGTCCAACTCTCACATCCATACATGACTACTGGAAAAACCATAACCTTGACTAGATGAACCTTTGTTGGCAAAGTAATGTCTCTGCTTTTCAATATACTATCCAGGTTGGCCATAACTTTCCTTCCAAGGAGTAGGAAATCTTTTGATTTCATGGCTGCAGTCACCATCTGCAGTGATTTTGGAGCCCCCCAGAAATAAAGTCTGACACTTTTTCCACTGTTTCCCCATCTGTTTGCCATGAAGTGATGGGACCAGATGCCGTGATCTTAGTTTTCTTAATGTTGAGCCTTAAGCCAACTTTTTTACTCTCCTTTTTCACTTTCATCAAGAGGCTTTTTAGTTCCTCTTCACTTTCTGCCATAAGGGTGGTGTCGTCTGCATATCTGAGGTTATTGATATTTCTCCCAGCAATCTTGATTCCAGCTTGTGCTTATTCCAGCCCAGAATTTCACATGATGTACTCTGCATATAAGTTAAATAAGCAGGGTGACAATATACAACCTTGACGTACTCCTTTTCCTATTTGGAACCAATCTGTTGTTCCATGTCCGGTTCTAACTGTTGCTTCCTGACCTTCATACAGGTTTCTCAAGAGACAGGTCAGATGGTCTGATATTCCCATCTCTTTCAGAATTTTCCACAGTTTATTGTGATCTACACAGTCAAAGGCTTTGGCATAGTCAATAAATCAGAAATAGATGTTTTTCTGGAACTCTCTTGCTTTTTCGATAATCCAGTGGATGTTGGCAATTTGATCTCTGGTTCCTCTGCCTTTTCTAAAACCAGCTTGAACACCTGGAAGTTCATGGTTCATGTATTGCTGAAGCCTGGCTTGGAGAATTTTGATCATTACTTTACTAGTTTGTGAGATGAGTGCAGTTGTGCGGTAGTTTGAGCATTCTTTGGCATTGCCTTTCTTTGGGATAGGAATGTAAACTTACCTTTTCCTGTCCTGTGGCCATTGCTGAGTTTTCCAAATTTGCTGGCATATTGAGTGCAGCACTTTCACAGCATCATCTTTTAGGATTTGAAATAGCTCAACTGGAATTCCATCAACTCCACTAGCTTTGTTTGTAGTGATGCTTTCTAAGGCCCATTTGAAAGAAGCAGCAGCAAATTAAGATCAGCAGATTTTCTGAAGTCAGAATGGGATGCGTGTTGTTAACCTCTGAGCAGATGTCAGCTGAGATCCTGTAGTCTGTGTGGGCATGAAGATGAGGTCTTACCCATCAATTTCTCGACAAGGGCTATCATCATATCACTAGGCCTACATGGCTCTCGACACATGATGTAAGAGATATATCGAACAAAAGCATTTCCTGGGGAGATTCAGCCAATGGAAGGGAATCTTTCAGGTGGCCTGATTTCACTGGAGACAAGTGAACAAACATGTGTGTTCCTGTGTGAGTATACACACCTCCAAGATGCTGCACTTTCCTAGAAAGAAAGATTGGAAGAGCAAAAAGCTTTACAAGCACCCTGTTAGGATCCTTTCTCTCATTTATTTGTAGACTCCCTCAGCATCATGCTGAGAGGGGAAACTGAGGAGAGGCTCACCCAGATGACAAGGCTTTTCAGTGAGGGTTTGGTATCCAGGATTTGCCAAGTGGTTAAAACCCTGTGTCTGTGGCAGTCCATAGCACCTAAAATATCTTGTCCCTTTTGTGTTCAGTAATGCCAGAGAGTTTTCAGCCAATCTAGGAGGGACTAAGGGAATTCTCCTAATGCTCCTACCTTTACCCAGAATGTACTCCTCTTATCTTAGCATACAGCTCTAGACTCTCCCTCTGACTGTCAGAGATCTCTGCTCTTTATGGCCATTTGACTCACTTTCAGATGGATGAGAGCCTCATCCATCCACCTAACAGAGGAGAGAAATGCCAGGGGAAAATGAGATGAAGGAAGAGGATAATGGGTTTTCCATGTCCATCAGTGAATTCATTCATTTGTCTAACAAATGGTTATGGAATACCTGCTGTTTTCCAAAGTCTATACTAGGGACTGAGATAGAGACAAATATGAAACAGCCTGGATTTTGAGGAGCAGAAATTGTCTAGTGGCACAAACGAAAAGGTTGTAACATAACACGACAATTGTATTGGCGTACATATACCCTGGGGTAGTATAAGGACAAAGAGGAGGGCACCAAGCCTAGACTGAGGACATCATCCAGACAGGCACATGCTCTTATTTTTTTGAATCCACTGAAGTGAGTCACTCACAAAGGAAATATGAAGAAATACCTCATAGAACAAAGGATTGACTGGTAGTACAGTAAGCTTGGCTGATTGATTTTGGTGCCAGCAGTCTACAAGGTTATACAATATTCTCCCCCAGCAGTCAGCTGCCTAGATATAAAACAATGGATTGTAATTTTTAAATTTAACTATAGTTGACTTACAATTTGTATTAGTTTCAGTGTACAGCTTCAGATTCTTCTGCATTATAAGTCATTACAAGACATTGAATACAGTTCCTTATGCTATACAGTAAATCCTGTTGTTTATCTGTTGTGTGTATAGTGATGTATATCTGTTAATCTCATACTCCTAATTTATCCCTCCCTCACTTTCCCCTTTAGTAACCATATGTTTGTCTTCTATGTCTGTGAGTCTGTTTCTGTTTCATTGATAGGTTCGTTTGTGTCCTATTTTAGATTCCACATATATATGATACATGGTATTTGTCTTTCTCTGTATGACTTACTTCACTTAGATAACTCTCGGTCCACCCATGTTGCTGCAAATGGCAGTATTTCATTCTTTTTATGGCTGAGTAACATCAGTGGATTGTATTCTTGATGCGAGTTTTGTTGAGCAGGTTGCTCCAAAAGATCCTTTTTGGAAAGGAAATTGAGTGTTGTTGAGAGTGAGTTCAGATAGCTAACCAGAGGTCTGAAATTGAGTAAAGAAAGGAAGAGAGACTGTGAGGATACTAAGGAACCAAGGAAATGGCAGCCCAGAGGCTTCAGTGGGGAAATGTATTAGATGTAAGCTTATGAGAGTAGAAGGCTGAGGACAAGAGACTCATTCATTCATTCATCAAGTATTTATTGAGTAATTTCAATATTTGAGGTAGTGTTACAGTGCTAGGAGTACATCATGAGCCGTTCTAATTGGCAAGTGGTAGTGTTAGTAGCTCAGTCGTGTCTCTTTGTGACCCCATGGACTGTAGCCCGCCAGACTCCTCTCTCCATAGGATTGATTCTCCAGTCAAGAATACTGGAGTGGATTACCATTCCCTTCTCCAAAGGATCTTCCCAACCCAGGGATTGAACCTGGGTCTCCTGCATTGCAGGCAGATTCTTTACGGTTTGAGCTACTAGGAAGACCCAATTGGCAAGAGAAGACGTTAAATAAGGAGAGTTATAATATGTAAATTATGGAACATGTTAGAAGATGATAAGGACTATGATGGGATGGGGTTGGAGAGAATGGAGTGGGACAAGAAGGATTTGGAGTCTAGTGGAAGAGTGTTATTTTAAGTGGGATTGTCATCATAGCCCAGGTTGAGAGGGTGACGTTTAAATAAAGACATGAAAGGAGAGTGGGAATGAACCATGCACATATGTGAATTGAAATATTCCAGGCAGGGAGAACAATCACTTTGAAGCCTTAAAGTGTGAGAATGCCTGGTGTTTTCATGGAATAGCAAGGAAGTATGTGGCACTGAATGGACAAGGGGAAGAAGTAGGAAATGAGGTAGAGAGAGAGCAGGGACCAAATGTGAAGGCATTGTGACACTGGTAAAGACTTTTGCTTTTCCTCTGAGTGAGATAGAAAGCCATTGCAGGGTTTTGAGCAGAGAAGTGACATGATCGGTATGGCTGCTGTGTTGAAAATAGACTTTGGGAGGATCCAGAGTAGAGGCGGTGGGAGTCCAGTTAGGAGGTTGGTGCAGTAGTCCAAATTGCAAAATCAGAGTTTGATTAGGGTGATGGCAACAGAGGTGGTGTGAAGTAGTTGGATTCTGGATATGTTTTAGGGATATAGCCAATAGGATTTCATGACAGATTGGGTGTGGGAGGTGAGCTAGAGTTAAGTATGACTCCAGAATTTTTAGTCCAAGCAGATATAAAGATGAGGTTGTCATTATCTGAATGGGATAGGGAAGAATGTAAGAACCAGTTGAGAGGAAAACTAGGAGTTAAATTTTGGACTCATTGAGATCAGAGAGTGGAGTATCGATGTTTAAACTTTCTGAAGTGGAACCATTTTGAATGATCATAGGACCCAGGGTGTGACCCTTGGGGATGGATATCTGAAAGTGCAATAAAGTGCAGTTGTTATAATTAAAGAATTTAAATTCTTAAAATTGAAAGGTTAATGAAATCTCTTAGGATGGTCTCCTAGGATGGTGGCCCAGGCAGGAGAGAAAGAAGAAGGGCCAGGCTACTCTCACCCTTATGATACAAAGTTTGACTATAAATAGCTACAAGTCACACAAATATTAGTTCGACATGTCCAGAATTGGGTTCAGATTTTAAGCTTAATACATTAGAGATAAATGATCACATTTGTTGAAACACAACAGATAAAATTATGATAAAGTTGCTTGGAACATACCCAGATGAATTAGATTTATAATCCCATTGTAGCATGGATCAAAAACAGTGGATTAAAAAAAAATTCAATGAATTTCACAATTTAATCTTAATTGTTTTGTTAAAAAGCTTTTGGGAAAGATATTCATATTGGTTTTAGATATATTTAAAGCTCAATACCATTTATGTAAATTCATGTAGCATTTTAGAAAGCATGGCTCTGTGACATTATAGGAAGGTTTTCTTATTGTCACAGCAAGCTCAGAAGTAACCTTAGCTCCTTTCACAGGCTATGTTTCCAAACTCTGTCCTTAGCTTCAGTAAGAAGAAACCTCAGGATGACCAATCAGTCTCCATAATGCCAAGTGTAATGAAACTCCAAGGTCAGACACTGATATTTGATTAAGATTTTTAAAATATCATACTCTGAGCTGGTAGATGCTGTTTATACATCTAAATTCGTTAAAGATTATTGAAATGGTAATCCCGGTTTATACTGGTTCTACAGATATAGATGGATATTTACCTCTATGTACTGAGACCTTGCTTGAGAACTGAGAAAACTCTTGCCTTGTACTGCCAACTAATAAATGAAAAAAAAAGATAATGAGATAGTTATAAAATCCTTTAAAAAATTCCCACATTGTTTCTGTCAGTAACCCCATCTGGGCTTTTTATCTCTTTATAAATGAAACATAGGTAATCTAGATGAGACTGGCTATTTATAAGTAGATAATAGTTAAATCTTCTTGCCATGTAGAAATTAACGTTTGTGGTTGATTAAAATATTCAGCATATGCAGGCTTCATCTTTTAGTTCAATAGAAAAATATAAATGATATTAGCGGTTGAATTCCTATTAAAGTATCAAAGACATTCTCCAGACTTACATAATTCACCTGCTGAATTGGAGATGATTCACCTTTCAGTGGCTTCACACGTGTTAACTCAGCCAAACAAAACAGATAAATTGTCTTCCATTCATTTTTTTTTTTCCTGAGGTAAGTTTTCAGTAAAACTATTTAGGAAAATTATAAAAATGTACAAATATAAGTCTATAACATGTCCATTTGAAAATCAATTCGCATCAACTTTTGAGATGTGAAGACTATGTAGTGTATATTTTGCTTGTTTTTTTTTTTTGAAAAAGAAAACACTAAAATGAGTTCCTCCTAACTAAATCAAGAGGGGGAGGAATTCTAAATTAGGATTCATGCAGTACTGAACTACACAAAAGAGACCTGATTGTGTAGTGGTGTTCACATAAAATGGTCCAGAGAGGAGTTAAGAAAGAAACCTACCAATCAGTAATCTAGACAACACAGACGTGTGGCCGTGAAAGCTGGACATTTGGTTGGTGAAAATCTCCTCATTAGATATTCATGGCTGATGCTTAGGAGCTTGTGAGAGGCTATGGGGAAGAACAGCCTCATTTCTTGGTCTTGCAGGAGACACCCAGTGGTTGTATCACTGCCCAACCTACTGGCTGCACTGAGTGGCCAGTCCTGGTCAACAGTGCCCTGTTTTCTAAGTCAGTATCAGAACTGGTCTCTCTGATGTATTACTTTTCTTAACAAACGCTTTGTGAAGCTGCTGATAATCATAGTTACTTTGTAGTCAGTATTCATCACATGGGCTTCCTGGGTGGCGCTGGTGGTAAAGAACCCAGCTGCCAGTGCAGGAAACATAAGAGACATGGGTTCAGTCCCTGGATGGAGAAGGTCTGCTGGAGGAGGGCATGGCAATCCACTCCAGTATTCCTGCCTAGAGAATCCCATGGCCAGAGGAGCCTGGAGGGCTACAGTCCATTGGGTCACAAAGAGTCGGACACAACTAAAGCAACTTTAGCACACACGCACACTCACTACATATTCCTCCTTCTTATGGCAAAAGACAAAGAAACTAGAGACAATTACTCTCTTTCAGCCCCCAGTTTAAAGACATGATGACTGAGGATGTAGACCTATTAGTAAGTGGATAGGTAGGATAAGGCTAAATCTTAAATGGGGATACAGGAGACTTAAGGCGAACAATAGAAAATTGTTCTTTATACATGTAGCTCTCTTGCTAAGTGATGAAGGTGATATTTTAAGAAGATAAATGTGAAAATAATGTACAAGATATGTTAGGACAGGGAAAAACTGGTGTTACAGAGAGCTGAAGCTTATACCAAAAAACCTAAAAATTAATGTCTTTGCATTGCCTTAAGAGTATTCAAGAAGTTTTAGTACAAACCTCATTTGATCTTCACAATACCCTGTAAGTACATAAGAAGGAAGATATTATCTTCATTTCGCAAATGAGGAAACAGAAACCTAGACTAGTTAAATGACTCAATGAAAGTCACACAGCTGTAATTGACTGAGCCAGGATTCCCATCTCACACCTGACACAAGTTCCGTTTCTCCTAACATGACTGTAATCTGGATAAATGTGACAGCAATAAGAATTGAACGTGAGGGATGGCTCAGAGAGATTTTGAAATAACAACTGAAACGCAACAGTTGAATAGAGGTGATGAAGAAAGAAGTGGAGAAGGAAAAGGAATAAGCAAAAGGTGATTCCCAGGTTTCTAAAGCCTGGAAGACTATGAGATTAATAACATCATCAGCTGTATTTGTAACATGCTTGCTACATACTGAGGCCTGTCCATGCTACCACACACTTGGCTGTATCGCCTCGTTGAATCCTCAGCCCTCACAACTCTTTGGTTTGGGAGGAGGAGAATGTGTATTATTATTATCCCCTATTTACAAGGGGAATACATGAAGGTTGTTTTCACTTTTAGAGGAAGAAAAAAAAATCAGGGTTTTTACTCTAAGACTAGGTAGAGCTCAACTAGAGTCATTGGCCTATGATAACTATATTTGGGGCTCGAGTCACAGGCAGAGGTTCGGTATTCTTGTGAGTGTGTACATAATTATGTTGCTGACTATGAAATAATCAAACTGGGCTGGTGGTAGTTGTGATGGTTTTAAGTCCTGCACTGCCAAACTGTTTGTTTAATGCCTCCCAGATAAATAACTTTGCCTGTCTTTAAAATAGGCTCTAGTACATAGCTGGTTTTGCCTCGGCTCTGGCCTTCAAGGTGGTCAGTCAGGGAATCCAGCTACATAGATATGAATGTTTTCCCCCTCAGTAATTATTTTAAAATAAAGGTATAAATACTCAGACAGTAAAGAATCTACCTGCAATGCAGGAGACCCAGGTTCAATCTCTGTTGGGAAGATCCCCTGAAGAAGGGAATGGCTACCCCCTCCAGTATTCTTGCCTAGAGAATTCTATGGATAGAAGAGCCTAGCAGGTTACAGTCCATGGGGTCTCAAAGAATTGGACACAACTAAGCAACTGAGCATAGTAAGTATAATTACCAAATGACTAATAGTATAAATATTGTGTTTATACAGAATATACTATGAAAAGCTATGACAAACATAGACACCATTTTTAATAAACAGAGACCTTACTTTGCCAACAAAGGTGCATATAGTCAAAGCTATGGTTTTCCAAGTAGTCATATATGGAAATGAGAGTTGGATCATAAAGAAGGCTGAGCACTGAAGAAGTGATGCTTTCAGACTGTAATGTTGGAAAAGACTCTTGAGAATCCCTTGGATTACAAGGAGATTCAACTAGTCAGTCCTAAAGGAAATCAACCGTGAATATTCACTGGAAGGATTGGTGCTGAAGCTGAAGCTCCAGTATTTTGGCCACTTGATGTGAAGAGCTGACTCACTGGAAAAGACCTTGATGCTGGAAAAGATTGACGGCACAAGTAGAAGGGGTCAGCAGAGGATGAGATAGTTGATGGCATCACCAACTCAATGGACATGAGTTTGAGCAAACTCTGGAAGATGGTGAAGGATAGGAAGCCTGGCGTGCTGCAGTCCATGGAGTCATAAAGAGTCAGACACAACTGGACGACTGAACAA
This sequence comes from Antilocapra americana, assembly GCA_007570785.1. Lineage (NCBI taxonomy): Eukaryota > Metazoa > Chordata > Mammalia > Artiodactyla > Antilocapridae > Antilocapra > Antilocapra americana. Next base: position 37,645,489 of record ML664161.1, read on the forward strand.
CGGAATACACTATTTAGACTAAAACCCTTAAGTGTTACATTACTTCTTAATTGTTACTAGTTATTTTCATTTCTTAATTGTTACCAATCACAGTCCAGTTTAAGTCTGGTTTTCCCCTTAGGTTAACCAGTTCACTCATTTGTCCCTGTCTACAACCTCTATTGGTGCTGAGAGTATGTCTCAGACTCTGTCCACCTTTCCCTATAATCTTCAAAATGCTCTGAAACCTCAAAAATCAATCAAAACCTCCAACCCTAGTGGAAGAGCCACTCGGGTCTTCCCTAGTGGCTCAGTGGTAAAGAATTCACCTGCCAATACAGGAGACAGGGGTTCTCTCTCTGATCTGGGAAAATCCCACATACCATGGGGCAACTAAGCCGATATGCCACTACTTTTGAGCCTGTGTCCTAGAGCCTGGGAGCCCTACCTTCTGAACCCACATGCTGCAACTCCTGAAGCCTAAGCAGTCTAGCACCGCTACACCATGACAAGAGAAGTCACCACAGTAAGAAGCCTGAACACTGCAATGAAGAGGAATACCCACTCCACAACTAGAGAAAGCCCTTGCAGTTACTGAGACCCAACACAGCCAAAAATAAATAAATAAGATTATTTTTTAAAAAATCACTCGAGAAGTAGTCCTCCCCAGATTTCCTGCTTTCTTTTTCTTTCTCTTCTTGGTCAGACAGAGAGGAAAACAGTTTACATGTCAAATAAAGTAAATAGTACATGAAAAACTCTCCAGACTTTTTTCAAATAGTATTTTACTGTAAAACTAATTTTATTTTTAATTTAAATTTTCATTGAACTATAGTTGATTGGACTTCCTTAATGGCGCAGATGGTAAAGAATCCACCTGCAAGGTGGGAGACCTGGGGTTCGATATCTGAGTTAGGAAGATGCTCTGGAGAAAGGAACAGCTACCTACTTCAGTATTCTGGCCTGGAGAATTCCATGGAGAGAGGAGCCTGACAGGCAACAGTCCATGGGCTTGCAAAGAGTCAGACACGACTGAGCAGCTTTCACTTTCACTTCACTTTCATAGTTGATTGACAGTGTTGTGTTAGTTTCAGGTGTACAGCAAAGTGATCCAGTTATACTTACACGTAAATATATATATGAAACAACAGACTGGTTCCAAATAGGAAAAGGAGTACGTCAAGGCTGTATATTGTCACCCTGATGATTTAACTTCTATGCAGAGTACATCATGAGAAATGCTGGGCTGGAGGAAGGACAAGCTGGAATCAAGATTGCCGGGAGAAATATCAATAACCTCAGATATGCAGATGACACCACCCTTATGGCAGAAAGTGAAGAGGAACTAAAGAGCCTCTTGATGAAAGTGAAAGAGGAGAGTGAAAAAGTTGGCTTAAGGCTCAACATTAAGAAAACTAAGATCATGGCATCTGGTCCCATCACTTCATGGCAAATAAATGGGGAAACAGTGGAAACAGTGGCTGAGTTTATTTTTGGGGGTTCTAAAATCACTGCAGATGATGATTGCAGCTATGAAATTAAAAGACGCTTACTCCTAGGAAGGAAAGTTATGGCCAACCTAGACAGCATATTAAAAAGCAGTCCATAAACATCTGTCTAGTCAAGGCTGTGGTTTTTCCAGTAGTCATGAATGGATGTAAGAGTTAGACTATAAAGAAAGGTGAGCACCCAAGAATTGATGCTTTTGAACTGTGGTGTTGGAGAAGACTCTTGAGAGTCCCTTGGACTGCAAGGAGATCCAACCAGTCCATCCTAAAGGAGATCAGTCCTGGGTGTTCATTGGAAAGACTGATATTGAAGCTGAAACTCCAATACTTTGGCTATCTGATGCAAAGAGCTGACTCATTTGAAGAGACCCTGATACTGGGAAAGATTGAGGGCATGAGTAGAAGGGGACCACAGAGGATGAGATGGTTGGATGGCATCACCGACTTGATGGATGTGGGTTTGGGTAGACTCCAGCAGTTGGTGATGGACAGGGAGGCCTGACATGCTGTGCAGTTCATGGGGTCACAAAGAATTGGACACAACTGAGCAACTGAACTGAATTGAAATACACACACACACACACACACACACACACACACACACATATGTATTACACATATTTGTTCTCAGATTATTTTCCCTTATAGGTTATTGTAAAATATTGAGTGTGATTCTCTATGCTATACAGTAGATCCTTGTTGGTTATTTATTTTATATATGCTTGTGTGTGTGCTCGAATCGCTTCAGTCCAACTCTGTGATCCTATGGACTATAGCCTGCTAGGCTCCTAGAATGTCCATGGGATTCTCCAGACAAAAATGCTAGAGTGTCTTTCCATGCCCTCCTCCAGGGCATCTTCCCCCATCCAGTGATAGATCCCACGTCTCCTGTGTCTCCTTCCTTGCAGGCAAATTCTTTACCACTGAGCCACCTGGGAAGCCCATTTTATATATAATGATGTATATATATTTATCTCAAACTCCTAATTTATCCCTTTCCCCTTTCCCTTTTGATAACCATAAGATTGTTTTATATTTTTGTGGGTCTATTTCTGCTTTATATCTAAGTGAATTTGTATCACTTTTAATTAGATTCCACATATAAGTGATATCTTCTGATATTTGTCTTTCTCTTTCTGGTTTACTTGCCTTAGTGAGATAATCTAGGTCCAGCCATGTTGCTGCAAATGGCATTATTTCATTCTTTTTATGACTGATTAATATTCCATTGTATATACATATCACATCTTCTTTATCCATTCAGCTATCAATGGACATTTAGGTTGTTTCCATGTCTTGGCTATTATAAATTGTGCTTCAGTGAGCGTTAGGATGCATTTATCTTTTCAAATTATGGTTTTCTCCAGGTATATGCCCAGGAGTTGGATTGCTGGCTCATATGGCAATTCTAGTTTTTGTTCTTTAAGGAACTTCCATACTATTCTCCATATTTCTGCACCAGCTTACATTCCCACCAACAGTGTAGGGAGGTTCCTTTTTCTCCATTTCCTGTCCAGAATTTATTATTTGTAGACTTTTTGATGATGGCCACTCTGACTAGTGTGAAGTGATAATGCATTGTAGTTCTGATTTGCATCTCTTTAATAATTAGCAGTGTTGAGTATCTTTTCATGTGCCTTTTGATCACCCTTATGTCTTCTCTGGAAAAGATGTCTATTTAGGTCTTCTTCCCATTTTCTGATTGGGTGTTTTTTTTTGTTACTGAGCTTTATGAACTGTTGTATATTTTAGAGATTAATCTCTTGTCAGGTATGCCATTTGCAAATATTTTCTCACATTCTGTAGATTGTCTTTTTTGTTTTGTTTATGGTTTCCTTTGTTGTGAAAAATCTTTTTAGTTTAATTAGATCCAATTTGTTTATTTTTCTTTTTCTTTTCATCACTCTAGAAGATGAATCCCAAAAGATATTGCTACAATTTATATCAGAGTATTCTGACTGTTTTCCTCTTGGAGTTTTATGGTATCTGGTTTTACATTTAGGTATTTAATCCATTTTGAGTTTAATATTGTGTATGGTGTTAGAAAACATTCTAATTTCATCCTTTTACATGTAGCTGTCTAATTTTCCCAGTACCACACTTTGAAGAGACTGTTTTTTCTGTTGTATATTCTTGCTTTCTTTGAGCCTATGCTTTGCAACAAGAGAAGCCACCATAATGAGTAGCCCAAGCAAGGCAACTAAGAGTAACCCCTACTCACTGCAACTAGAGAACACCCATGCAAAGCAACAAAGACCCAGCACAGACAAAAATAAATAAATACAAATTTTAAAAAAAGAAACTTATTAATTAATTTTGTATTAATTTCATATCCTGTAACTACCAAATTCATTGATGAGCTTTAGTAGTTTTCTGGTAGCATCTTTAGGATTTTCTGTGTAGAGTATAATCATGTACAAATAGTAACAGTTTTACTTCTTTTCCACTTGGATTCCTTTTATTTCTTTTTCTTCTCTGATTGCTGTGGCTAGGACTGCCAAAGCAATGTTGAATAAAAATAGTGGCCATCCTTGTCTGATCTTAGAGAAAATGCTTTTAGCTTTTCACCACTGAGTACAATGTTAGCTGTGGGTTTGTCATATATGACCTTTATTTTGTTGAGGTAGGTTCCCTCAATGCCCACTTTTTGGAGTGTTTTTATCATAAATGGATGTTGAATTTTGTCAAAAGCTTTTTCTGCAGCTATTAAAATGATCTTATGGTTTTTATTCATCAGTTTGTTAATGTGTATGGATTTGCAGATATTGAAAAATCCTCGCACCCCTGGGATAAGTCCCACTTGATCATGGTGTGTGATCCTTTTAATGTATTGTTGGATTTGATTTGCTAGTATTTTGTTAAGGATTTTTGTACCTATGTATATCAGTGATATTGGCCTGTAATTTTCTCTTTTTTGTGGTATCCTTGTCTGTTGTTTTCTAATAGTTTACCTTACAGCTCACTTTTAAAAGTTCCAAACTGTATCTCCTTAGGTATCTACCTGCTAGTTATTTATTCACTAGGCTGCATAGAGCAGTCTCTTAGCAACCATAAACTTTAGGGAAAAATTCTAATTCTTCTGTGATACCACCTGTTTGAGGGAAGTTGGCCTTCTTTTAAGACTTGGAGTTATATAAGCAAGAAATGCCAGAATGTAGTTCTTTCTGAAAATAAATTTAAATAAATCATAACAATTTTTCACAGGGTTGTAAAGTAGTCTTCTCCATGACCTTTTACTCTGAGACTGCATTGGAGATTTTGCTGGCAGGGAAACTTTGTCCACTCCCAGGACAAATGCCATGACTGTAGGTGTCTTTCTTCCTGGTTTCCCATAGGATTGTGAAGATGTCCAGTCCCAATCTGAACATTGTGACCTTATTGGGCAGTTGTCTGACTTACAGTAGTGCTTACCTCTTTGGGATTCGCAATCAAGGTGCTTTAGTGGGAAGTTCAATGGAAACTCTCATTCAGGTAGGTGAAATCTTCAATTTTATTTTGAATATCATGCATGTTTTGACAGTTTTTAAAATCATCTGCTCCTGTTGGTGTTGGTCACCTTTATCCTTGTGTGGGCTCTTTCAGAGGCGAACCCTGGAACCCTGAGTCAGTAAGGTCCACTTTCTGCCCCAGGTCCTCTGTGGACTGAAGCTTTGCCAATCAGAATGTATGGAGAACCACAGAGGTTTCTCTCATGGCTCTTTCTTCTGTCCCTTTCCATCTGTAGATAAGACTCTCCATGTTGTGCATTGGAACCTCCCTGGTGTTTGGCCCCATTCTTGGGAAGAGCTGGCGACTCTACAAGGTGTTTACCCAGAGGGTTCCGGACAAGAGAGTGGTAAGTAGGTAGCAAGTACACATTGCTTGATCACAGACAGTAGCTCCATTACTGATTAAAAGCTAGAGCAACTTGTACCAAATTACTGCATCTGGCCCTTTTATGATGATCTGAAGTTCCTGCCCCTTACTTCAAACCTTGGAGTCATGTGGCCCCATAAATTCCAAGGCTGGAAAGCTGTTTGTCAGTGCTATTGGGAGACAAGTCTTTAAACAAAAGTTCTGCTTCATATGCATCCCAGGCCCTGGTACTACTCTGGGGGATGTGTGAGCTGGCCCTTATCTGGCACCAGCCTGAGGGAGAGCAAGATGCCCAGAGGAGCTGTTGCTTGGCATAGGTGTGAGCTAAAAAGTGGGCAGAGGGATAGTGATTTCAGAGAACGTATAGCAAGTAAGCAATTATTCCCCTCTTTGGAGCCCAGCTCTGTACTAAGAAGGATGGGCCTGTAACAAGGAACAAGGAAGAACATATTCATTCAGACAGAGTCAACCCTAGCAGCTGTGCAGTAGCCAGATTACCTATGTGTCCCTGACATCAGGTGGCATCCTAACCATGTTCCCTCATTTTATCATGTTTCCTGATGGAGCTGCCCAAACCTCAAAGGCTGATCATCAAACCCTTAGTCTATATTGATCCTGTCCAGATCCAACGTATTACTCAGCTGGAGTTTACTTCTCTGGACTGACAAGATTTTCTTTTAGCAAATGTTATTAAATTGTAGTGAATATTTATCAAAAAACTCTGCTGTGAATAACCATACATATGAGAAACATTGCCTAAAGGGCAGTAAGCTCATCCATGCCTCTAGAACACTAATTCCTTTTTTTTTTAAAAATAGCTTTGTTGTTGTTATTCAGTCACTAAGTCATATCCGACTCTTCACAACACCATGAACTGTAGCACCCAGGCTTCCGTGTCCTTCACTGTCTCCTGGAGTTTGCTTAAACTCACATTCATTGATGGCAGTACCATCCAACCATCTCATCCTCTATCACCACTTTCTCCTCCTGCCCTTAATCTTTCCCAGCATCAAGGTTTTTTCCAATGAGTCAGGTCTTCGCATCAGGTGATAAATAACTTTATTTAGAGATAACTGACATGCAATGAACCACATATATTTAAAGTGTATGATTTGCTATATTTTGACATATGTATATGCTATGAAACGTGGGTTATAATCTGTAAGTCTCCTCATACACCCTTGTCATCTTCTTCTCTTGTCGAATTCTTATGTCCCCTATTCCTGTACCCAGGCAACCATTGACCTGCTTTCTGTCATTGTAGATTAGTTTGAATTTTCCAGAATTTTATATAAGTGGAATTATATAGTGTATATTTTTATCTTTCTTCTACTTGGCCTAATTATTTTGAGATTCATCTATGTTGTTACTTGCATGAGTGGTTCTTTCCTTATTATTGCTGAGTAATTTTTCAGTGTGTAGATATAACTGCAGTTGGTTTATCCATTTACCTATTGGTAGGTGTTTGGATTGTTTCCAGTTTGGGGCTATTAAGAATAAAACTTCTGTGAACATTTGTGTATGAATCTTTGTGCAGACATATCATACTTTCATTTCTCTTGTTTAAAAACCTAAGCATAATGTGGCAGCCTGGATGGGAGGGGAGTTGGGTGGAGAACAGATATACGTACATGTATGACTGAGTCCCTTTGCTGTCCACTTGAAACTGTCACAATATTGTTAACCAACTGTACTCCAATCTAAAATAAAAAGGTTTTTAAAAAACCAGGCATAGAGTGATTAGATCATATGTAAGTATATGTTTAACTTTTAAAGAAATTGCATGACTGTTTTACAAAGTGGTTGTACAATTTTACATTCCCACCAATAGTATATGTGTCCCTTTCCTCCACTTTCTTCCCAATATTAGACTTGGTTTGTATTTGTGTCACTCATTCTAATAAGTATGTATAGTAGAATCTCATTGTATTTTAATTTAATTTCCCTGATGCAATGTTGAGTGTCTTTTTATATGCTTATTTGCCATCCATATATCTTCTTTGGTGAAGTATCTGCTCAAATCAATCACCTGTTTTTTAATTTAGTTGATTTTTTTCTTATTATTGAGCTTTGAGGGTCCTTTTTACATTCTTTATATAGTCCTTTATCAAATATATGATCTGTAAAGATTTGCTTCTAGTTTATGACTTTTCATTCACTTAAGAATGTCTTTCAAACAGAAGATATTTTTAATTTTGATGAAGTTCAGTTTCCTACTTTGTTCCTTCATGGATCATGTTTTGGGTATTAGACTTAAGAAACCTGCCTAACCCAAAGCCACAAAGGTTTTTCTTTTGTTTACCTCTAGAAGTTTTAAGAGATTTTTTTTTTTACATTCAGGTATATGATTCATTTTGAGTTAATTTTGAAATATGATGTGATCTATAGATTGAAGTCCATTTTTTTATGTATGGATATCCAGTTGTTCTGGCACTATTTATTGAAAAGACTGCTTTCTTCATTGAATTCTGTCTGTTTGATGTCACTGTTTGACACCAATACCGTATTATTGTAGGTTTATATTAAATCTTGAGTCAGGGAGTGTTAGTTCTCCCTCAATGTTCTTTTGGCTAATCTGGGTTCTTTGAATTTCCATATAAATTTTTGAATCACTTTGCCAATTTCTGCGAATTTCAGCAGAGATTTTGATTGAGATTGTATTGAATTTATAGATAAAATTGTGGATAACTGACTTCTTAACAATGTTGTATCTTTTAACCCATAGACACAATATATTTCTTCATTTATTTAGGTCTTTTCTAATTTCTCTCAGCAGTGTTTTTTACAGCTTTCAGTGAAGGTCTTTCATATCTTTAATCAAATTTATTTCTAAGTATTTTATATTTTGTGATATTATACATGTTACTGTTCTTTATTTCACTTTACAATTTTTGTTGCTAATATATATAATATTAATGCAGTTTATTTTTTAAGCTGATCTTACCTGCTGCAAGTCTTGCTAAATTACTTATTAGTTCTAGTAGCTTTTGTGTAGATTCTATCAGATTTTCTGCATAGATGACAATATCTTCTGTAAAAGACATTTACTTTCCAATCTCTATGATGGCACAGTAGAAACCCTAGCACAATGTTTAATAGAAGTGCCTTGAGTTGTTTTTGATCATATGGGGGAAACATTCATCTTAGTCAAAACTAATGTTTGTTTTATCATAATGTTAGCTTTATGTTAGATGTTAGCTGTAGTTTTTTCTTAATGCCCTTCATCTAATTGGGGAAGTTCTCCTCAATTCCTATTTTATTGAGTTTCTATAAAGAATTAATTGTAGATTTTGTCAAGTGTGTTTTCTGTATCTATTAACTATATGGTTTTTTCTTTGCTCATATGGTGAATTATATTAAATAATTTTAGGCTCTCAAACCAATCTTGCATCCCTGAAACAAGCTCCACTTGGTCATTATGTATTATCCTCTTACATTGTTAGATTTAGTTTCATAAAATTCTGTTTATAATATTTATATTCATTTCTTAAGGTATGTTGCTCTGTAGTTTTGTTTTCTTCTAAAATCTTCACCTGGTTTTGGTAACAGAGTATTTGTAGAATAAATTGGAAAGTATTCCCTCCAATTCAGTTTCTGGAAGAGTTTGTGTATAATTATATAATTGGCATTTACTTATAGCATAAGTATTTTACAGTGGTATGCCTCCATTTCCCCATCTTCTAATCTTTGTGTTGTTTTTACTTTTACATATATTATAAGCCCCATACAATTGTTATTAATTTTTGTTTAAACAATCTGTTACATTTTAAGGATATTTAAATAGTAAATATCAGTCATATATTTTTCTATGAAGTTAACATTTCCAGAGCTCTTGATTTCCTTGTTTAGATACCTATATTCATCTGATATTTTTTCCTTTTGCTTCAAAATTATCTCCCATTCTCATGCAGGTGTGCTAATGCTGAATTCTTTCAGCTTTTATCTGAAAAAAAATCTTTATTTCACCTTTGTTTTTGAAAAATACTTTTTCTGAGTATAAGATTCTAGGTTGAATTTTTTTTTCCTTGAGTACTTTTGAAGATTTCCACTGTTTTCTCACTTGACTTTGTGTCTGATGAGAAATCTGATATCTTCCTTATTTTTTTTCTTCTATACATGCTGTGTCATTTTTTGCTGGTTGATTTGAGAATTTTCTCCTTATCACTAGTTTGGAGCATTTTAATTCAGCAACTGATTCGTTTTTCTTATAAACACCATGAATCATGTAACTATTTGTGCTTCCTTCTTTTCATTGGTTTTCAAAAATGCAGAATTGCATTTCTGCCCCAGTTCTTGAATGCTATGTGCTCTCCTCACCAGAACATTCATCATAATTGTCCTTATTATCTATTTTACCTAATATTTTTCATCCTATTGCTAAATACATTTTAAAAATTTTATTTTTTTAACCACAAAAATAACAGTCTCTTTATATTAAATCAAATGATTCACATCTGTTTGTAGGAAATGCTAGTAGTCTCTCCTCCACCACCATAATCTCTCAATCTGACCTTCCAGGTTAATGGTTGTTCATAGTTTTATATGAAAGTTTCCACATCTCGTTATATGCTTGTATAAACATATTTAAAAATAATAGTGTATTTATTTTATAATATTCCTTGAATCCTTTGTGGGAAAGTCAGGATATGCAAAGAGCAAACAAATGAAGATGATATGAATATAGAATCACTGAGTATGTTTCGTGTCTGTATCATCTTTGATGGCTGGTTTGAAGTCCATTTGGAAGATTAACCCAGGAGCCTTTAGCTCAGAGCACATACAACACTCTAGACTCCGTGTTGTATAGCCAGTGAGCAAAGGATAGTTATGACCTTGACTCTTTTGCAGATAATCAAAGACCTGCAGCTTCTGGGGTTGGTGGCAGCCCTGGTGATGGCTGATGTGATCCTGCTCATGACTTGGGTGCTGACTGATCCCATCCAGTGTCTCCAGATTCTCAGTGTCAGTATGACGGTGAGAGACCCAACCCCTGGAGAATCTAGTTTCTGAACTGGAGGGACTGGCTTCTGTGAGTACACAGAGGTCATTCTCCCAGGATCATTCACTGTGTGGACAGACATCCTCCCAACAAGAAGATACATGACCCCAAGAGGATGGCGAGTCAGGAGCTGTGGCTGCCCTGAACACCTGCCCCTTGTCTGCAGGGTCTGCTGCTACTCCCACTACTCCTCCCACCCCAAGTGTTCTCCTGCGGCATCCACTGAGATGTCAGCACACAGGAATCTGCCTGGCAGTTAACTCCACTTCCACATTATCAATAATGAGAACTTACAGAGTTGCCTTACCCAGTTGTTGAAAGGTAAAAGATTCTAAAGTGTTCTTTGGAGTCAGTCAACCCTGGTTCAAGTCCCAGCTCTACCACTTACCAGCCATGTGACCTTGGGAAAGTTATTTAACCTCTCTAAGTCTCTATTTCCTCATAAGTAAAATGGAGATAATAATACTAATACTACCTATTTCATAGGGCTGTGATGAAGATTAAGTGAAACAGTACAGGTAAAGAATTCAGCTGTGCTCAGAACATAGTGTTTAATTAATAGGAAACATTATGTCTCTAGCCTCACAAAGGGGCTGAGGAATATAGTGGGATCTTGACGTGCAGATTCAATATTGAAGTTTCAACTATTAACAAATAGCAGGAGCAGGAAGTGAAATAATTTGTAATTTTTCTGCACTGATTTGAATCACTGTGGTAGTAAAGCACATAAGAAGAGTAAGCCCTCCTGGCCCCAAGCATCCATATGTCAGCCCAACTTGGTTGTCTTTTCCTCTGATTCATACTTACTCTCATTTAGATTCTAATGGAGTCACCTAAGTTAGTTTTTACGTATTAAAGGAGCTGTAGAGTTCACAATCCAGAATGTGTACAAAGATAGACTATGCAACTGTAGGTGCCCTCAGTCCTGACCCTGTGTCCCTCCTAGGTGACAGGGAAAGATGTGTCCTGCTCTCTGACCAGCACACACTTCTGTGCTTCCCGGTACTCCGACGTCTGGATTGCTCTCATTTTGGGATGCAAGGTTGGTAACCTTATCTCCTTGGGATGCTATCTCTCTGTTACCAATAAATGGATATGAAGAGGAATTACAGGAGTTAATGAAGGGATTCCTGCAAAGTCTGACTCAGTCCCTTCCTAGCTAACCCTGAACCTCATTTAACCTCTTTGAGCCTCAGTTCCCTCATATGTAAAACAAGGATGATGTACCATCATCTCAGAACGGTTGTGAGTTTTGAAAGGGTTGATGCATGTTGAGTTTTCAACCACTCTTGGCCCATAGTAAGAGCTTAATAAGTGAGTAGATGTTTTATTATTAGTCTTCCACTGCCCCCTGCCAACCCCCAACAATTCTGAAAGCACAGTGCCTCTCTCGTTCTTCAAGCCCCTGTGGAAGAGCACATCCTACCTGGCACAGAAACTCAGCGCTTCCCCCATAGCAACTCCCTCTGCGACTCAACTTAATTTATTTCTCCAGTGCCTTTTATGTAATCCCATTTCCATTTTATTTTACTGCAATATATTTCTATAGGACAAAGAAAGAAAGGAGAAAGAGTGCTGAGCATCAGGAAGCTGACTAAGCCAGGACCCTATGGGCTCCCTGGTCGACAAGCAGTCCCTGTGGAGGACCGCTAATCTGCACATTAAGTCCCCCAACCCCCCACCCAAGCCTGCCAACTGCCCCCTACTCCACACTTGTCAGCAATGAGAGCAAATGACACAAGTATCGGATGTGAGTCACTCAGACACGAGTCCTGAACATATAGATGCTTTATTCATACCTCACTATTTTTTGTCAAGAACTTTATAATAGAGTTAAAACATTTTAATAAAATCAGATTTGAACATTTCAAAACCATAGAGTTAATTTTTCTCACCTTTGATTAAATTGCTAATGATATAACTCTGCCAAATGCCACCTGATAGTGTCAGTTATCCAGAAGTCAGGCCTTACTGTCCTGCTGACTGGTGTGTCCTCTAGTCATTGAAGATCTCAGGGTGGCCACGATTGGGCCTCCAGCCCCCTTTGGACACTGAGCATTTTGGGCACCCAGATGACATCTCTACTGAGCTGACTCCTTCACAGCAGGCACAGCCAGTCCTCCAAGCAGTTGTCTTAGGGCCATCCCTACAGATGGAGGTGGTCAGATTGTGTGATTTCAGGGTCCCTGGCAGGTAGCCTACTGATATCTGACCTTACTTTTATTATTAGTTCTCCTTCTGAATCCCCACCATCCCCACCTACTTCCTCCCCCATGACATCTTCACATTCCATATCATAAAACATGGATATTTGGAAACTTCCCTGTCAGTCCAGTGGTTAAGACTCTGACCTCCCAATGTAGGGGGCACAAATTCAATCCCTAGTCAGGGAAGTAAGATTCTGCATGCCTCATGGCATGGCCAAAAACCAAAAATAATACAACGACAAGAAAATCATGGATGTTTGTGTGCTTGCTTTAAATCTCCCAACCACACTGAACTTCTCAAAAGCTAGAGCCATGACTTCCACTTGGCAATATCATTTCCCTCCTTACAGCTACCCCTAGCATGGAGCTTTACCCCTAATCAAGCAAATCTATATATTGAATCTATATATTACATATTATTGAATCTTTATGTCATATATTATTGATTAAAGCTTTGATTTCTATTTAAATGTAGCTCCTTCTAGGAGAAGCAGCACTTTAAGAAGCTATGAGCCATTTTCTGTGTAGTACAAATGAGAAATCTGAGAGCAGGTTTATATTCACGACAAAGAAGAAAGAGTAGGGGCCTGGGCTCCTGGGAGCGGGGCAGGGAATGTCACAAAGAGGGTGAAGGGTATAGATGAGGCTGTTGCTGCCTGTGCCTGTCTCCCGGTCCTGTCCAGGTCCCAGCCAGCCTTTGTTCTCTTCTTTTTTCACTCTCCATTGCCCATAAACACCCACTGGCACAGAGCTGCTAGTAGCCTATAGAGATCCTTTGTGTAAAATCAGAAAAAGGCATCCCTCTGGGCAGATGCAGTCTTGCAGGTGCAAGGCTTGGCAAGCAGATGGTGCCTTTGGGAAAATTAGAAAAAAGAGCCCTTTCCTTTCGTGCTGCCCCTGCCATGGCACATGCTTGACAAGTGGACCACAGGGCTAGGGCAGCCTCTGCACACCTCTCAGCTCCATGTAGTGCAGAACCACACAGTGGATGCAGCATGGTGCACCACTGCCCTCCCAGTGCCTGGCAGCTGGTTCTGTGGGGCTCCTACCCACCTGTACCACCCTGTCTTATACCTCATCCTGGAAGAGTCCTATCTGATAGCTGACTTGCTGACCTCCAATAAACTAATTCTCAGAAAAAGAGAGGAAAATTAAATTTGTTAAGCACCAAGAGGTGTAAGAGGGCCACTCGAAGAGTAGTCCCTTGTGCTATCTTAATCAGTTTTCCTCATAGCAATGCTTTAGGGTAGTTATTATTATTCCTTTTTTACAGGTGAGGAAATCAGTCCCAATCCTATTGCTCTTTGTCCCCAAGCCTGGTATTTCACTTCTCTGAACCTCTGGTTCTTCTGTCCATCTCCAGGGCCTGCTGCTGCTGTATGGGGCCTACCTGGCTGGCCTGACGGACCACGTCAGCTCTCCTCCTGTAAACCAGTCTTTAACCATCATGGTTGGGGTCAACCTCGTGGTACTGGCTGCTGGGCTGCTCTTTGTGGTCACCAGATACTTGCACTCCTGGCCCAACCTGGTCTTCGGACTCACGTCTGGAGGTATTTTTGTTTGCACAACCACAATCAACTGCTTCATCTTCATTCCCCAGGTATGCTTTAGGGACAATTTGGAGGACCAGTTCACCCCATCATTCCAGAAACTTCGCTGGGCATGATAGATTGTTCACTCTGTTTCCTAGTGAGAGTTTTTAGGTGCTTTTGATTACAGAGTCAGAGGGAAGGTGGGGATCCTAGTGAGCTGGCTTCCTCTGTTCTTCCCTCCCCAGTGGGCAAGGAGGGTGGACCAGGGTAGCCAAGCAGTGGCACCATTTTCATGGGAGGGGCTGCCTCACAGACTTGCTTTTCTACCCACCCTGCAGGCCACTTCATGCAGCCCCAGTCCTCCCTTCATCTTTACCACTGAGCCAAGCTAATGACACCCTCCTTTCATCTTGATGATGTCATTTCTTACAGTAGCCTGGAAATGAGGAACCTTTCCTTATTTCCTGTTTGCAAACTGCACATTCACCAAGAAAAGCACATTTGGATCTTTATGCAATTTAAACTTCTTTTTCTTTCTTTTTATTAGAGGAAAATACAGAACATTCCTTTTCTTTTTACAGTAAGGAAAAATAACAACTAAATTAAAAATGTGTTTCTTATTATGAGGATTAAGAAAAAAATCAAACAAGGGAGGAAGAAGGAGAAATATCCAGAGGGCAAAGAGAAAGAAAAGGAGTCAGAGAGAGAAAGATGAAGGAATCCATACGAAAGTAATGTTAAGTTATTCACGCTATGCCCCAGGATACCACTGAGCCATGTTCATCCACGTTAATGAACTTGGCATTAGGCACTTTTCCTGTGTCCCTTCTGGTTCTCTTTATCTTCCTCCTGAGGCCTCCCTCATCCCACAGCTCCCTCAGGGTCCCATCCCGATGCCCTTTGCAGCTTCCAGTTATCCATGAATGACTTTTCCATGAGGGAGCCAACTAGTAATGAAAGTGTTGGCTGATGGAGGGTTACAAGTGTATTTATAAAAGGGAAGCATGCACTTTGAGACATGATAGTGTGAAACAGGCAGAGGCCATTTGCTCTTCTTCCCTTTCATAAATTCTCATTAAAATATCCAAGAGAATAAACAAACACAGAAATATTTGTAGGAGTAGCAGTAAAAATCAAGGATGAGCATTGCTTCTGAGCAAGAAACTGGAGGAATTTTTGCTGAATATTAATGTTATCAGAACTAGACTGGAGGAACCCATTGAGACCTGGGTCTTATTTGTTTGGGATGTAGCAGAAAAGGGCTATGAAAAGCCAGGGCTATTCTTCCTTGGGACATGTGTTAAAAGAGTGGGGAGACTTTTGGAAAGCTTATCCCTTAGGCCCTTAGGTCAACATTGTTGATGGGTAACCCATCCATTTCCAAACCCTTTCTTCTTTGATCACCTCTACTCAATAGGCTGAAAGGCTGAAAGAGCTAAACACTTACTTTGCTGGCCTCCCTTATAGCTAGGTGTGCCCATGTAACACAGTTTTGAACACTAAAGATTTTCTGGGAGGCTTCTGAGAAAGATTTTGCTTTCCTAAAAAAGCTATTGGTGTTGCTAGCATCACCTCTCTTCTGCCTTCTCCCTACCTTGAATGTTTGTGATGCTTGGTGCTATGGCAGCCATCTGGTGATGAGGGAAAAGCCAAGAGAATGTATTAGCATACCAGAAAACTATAGGTTTCCTCATGTAAGACTGTAAACTCAGGGGGAAAGAATCTATGAAGAGATTCTGCTATTCACAAAAAGAGGACCACAAATTTCTGAAGATTTAGAGAAGCTCCCTTCCTCTAAAGTAAAATAGAAAGCTTTTAGAGGGTATGTGATTAGTCTTGTCAGTAAGATTCGAAGGTTATTGCCTGTCTTTGACTAAAGCAAACCATCATGAAAAGGACATAATCTTAGATCATGAAATATTGAATAAGGATGAAAAGGATTGTGTTAAAAAAAGACCCCAGTAGAAGCACTGAATAGGCAATAGGACATGGCAAAATAATGAATTAATGGCTTAACTTAAGGAAACAGAAAACAAGGACACAGGAAAAAAATGAGAGACTAGATAAGAAAATATGGAGAGCAGATATGATTTGATGATATGATTATGATTTGATCTAGAAATATGATTTAGAGCTAATAGGAGTCTCTGAAAGAGAAGAAGATAATTTAGAGCAGAAGTAATCACCAGGGAACTATTAGAAAAAAGCCTTCCTGTTCTAAAACAAAATCTCCATCTGAAAACTGAGTGAATCAGTAACCTCCCTGATGAGGCCCTACTTAGATTTCTCTCTCCACACTCGCCTCTGCTCCTCTTGCATCCTAAGCCTCAGACACAAGATTTCCACCTTCCTTGGTGTTTAAATCCTCAACTCCTAGGAACATAGTGGTATAGAGGTGCACTTCAATCTTATACAGACATAAAACTGCAGGATGAAGTTCAGCTTGGAATCAGACTTGCAGGTTTAAATTAAGAACAAGTGCTTGATTTGTTGAAGTGGGAGTGGACATGGAATTATTGGGGCAAATGAACCAGAGTTGGGCAGATGGACCGTGTTGGCCTTTCTCTTTCCTTCTCTAGCTCAGTCCTTCTCATTGTCTTGAGCTTCCTTTCTCATACTCTATCTTTTCTACTTTCTCTCTCATGCTTTTTCCTCCTCTTGAACTGAGCATGATCTGAAACTAGAAAAGACATTTTGTAGTCTATTGTATTTTAGGTTTAGGACATAAATTGTTTCTCAAAATATAAAAGTAATGAGGTTTTTCGGAATTTTGCCCTGAATTGATTTTGCCCTGATTATGCCCTGAATTGATCTTCCCCTCTGACTTGGTGGGGCTTTCCCTGATAACTCAGTTGGTAAAGAATCTGCCTGCATTGCAAGAGACCTCGGTTTGATTCCTGGGTTGGGAAGATCTGCTGGAGAAGGGATAGGCTACCCACTCCAGTATTCTTAGACTTCCCTTGTGGCTCAGCTGCTAAAGAATCTGCCTGCAATGAGAGAGACCTCGGTTCGATCCCTGGGTTGGGAAGATCCCTTGGAGAAGGGAAAGGCTACCCATTCCAGTATTCTGGCCTGGAGAATTCCATGAACTGTATAGTCCATGGGGTTGCAAAGAGTCAGACATGACTGAGTGACTTTCACTTCACTTCACTTCTGACTTGGTGGCCTTTGGTTGAAGATTCTCCCTGTGAGACCTGAGACTGGATAGTCCCAGGACCGTAGGATGGCTGAGCAAATTTGGAGAAGTGTTCAAGGAGAGCCACGTGGGAGGTGGAGGGAGGGAGTAGGAAAGCTTCCTCCTTGCTCCTGAGACTTGAGCCTGGACTGTGATGGGAGATATACCAGATGTAGACTGTGAACCAGGCAAATCAAAATGATTGGCCAGAGGGAACCTGGAAGAAGAAATACCCCATAAAAGTAACTCAAACTGCCATGAGGGTGCAACTCAGGGGCTCTCCCTCTGAGTCTGCCTGTGTCTCTATCCACATGTACTGTACTCTTTTTCTCTTAATAAATACTTTACTTCACTACTTTCTGTCTTTGTGTAAATTCTACCCAAAGCCGAAGGGCCAGGGTCCTTGTCACTGATCTAGTGGCTAGGATCTGGTGCTTCACCGTTGCAGCCCAGCCTCCATCTCTGGCTGGGAGCCCAAGCTCTGCTCCAAGCCGTTGCAGGCTGAGGCCACCCGAGATCAGGATTTATGAAGGCAGAGGCACAGACTCCTCAAAGGCAGATAGGTGGTGCTAGAAAGCTGGATGACGTGACTGAAGAGGCAAGTGGACCAAGTAGCATTCTCCACAGGCCCTCAGGAAATGCCTGAGTGTTTATGCCAAACGTTGAGGTCATCACCAGGGGTGAGCCAGCCTCTGCTTTATGACTTAAACATGACCCATCCTTCCGACCACCACTGTCCCCTCCCTCTACCTTTTGAGAGGTAGGCAGGTCCTGAGACAGGACATTATTCTATCTTTTAGAATAACCCACAGAGTGTTTCATCTGCTCCTCCAGGAAACTACTCACAACTTTCTACTCCGCCTTACAGTCT
Source organism: Antilocapra americana (assembly GCA_007570785.1). Classification (NCBI taxonomy): domain Eukaryota; kingdom Metazoa; phylum Chordata; class Mammalia; order Artiodactyla; family Antilocapridae; genus Antilocapra; species Antilocapra americana. Next base: position 37,663,615 of record ML664161.1, read on the forward strand.
TCTGTAAATGTCTCAGCACCCTTAGGAGACAGATGAGCTTTTTAAAGGAGAGCTTCCTTCATTTGTTCACATATCTGTCCATCCATGTATTAGCTGTTGGGAACATACAGTTAAACATGGCCTCAGTCTAGGTCTAGTTGGGAGCAGATGTGAAATGATTAATAACACATGAGGTAAGTGTTTAAGGATGTTACTCGATGCCAAGGAAGGGGTGCCCCGGCCTGTCTTGAGAACTCGGTGACACAGCCTCAAAAATGATGTGCTTGGGCCTCTCTTGAAGGAGGAATCAGAGTTCACAGAGCAGACTGGAGAAGGGTAGTGGGTGGCACTTCCCAGGAGGAAATCCTGTGACAGAGGCAGCGAAGTGTAAGAGAGAAGAGGTGTTTGGAACACCACAAGTCTTTGCTCTTTTCGAAGCACAAATTCAAACAAGGATTAAGTGGCAGGAAGTGAGAGAGACACATGGGGTGAATGTCCAAAGGCCTGGGTGCACCCGGTTAAAGACCTGAGGCTTAATCCCACTATTTTGGTTTCCTATTGCTGTTATAACAAACTCCCTACAAACTGAGGGCCTTAAGCAATACAGATTTAATATCTGATAGTTCTGGTGGTCAGAGATCTGACATGGGTCTTAAAATGGCTGAAATCAAAGTACCGTTGGGTCTGCACTGCTTCTAGAGGCTTTGGGGGAGAATCTGATTCCAGGCCTTTTCCTGCGTTCTTCAATTTGCTGCTCCTCCCTCCATCTTCAGAGCCACAGCACAGCAAATTCAGACCTCTCTTTCTGTTGTCACATCTCCCCTCCTGCCTCCCTCTTGTAAGGACTTTTGTGATTACATTGGGCCCACCTGGATGATCCGGAATCTCCTCATCTCACAATTTTAAACTCAATAACACTGCAAAATTCCTTTTTCCATGTAAGATAACATATTCACAAGTGCCTGGGATTGGAAAGGAAACATCTTTGAGGAGCCATTTTCTTCCTACCACACCCACAGAGCCCAGATGCTGAGAAAACAAGACTGCCTGTCCTGAGGGAAGGGCCATGGAGAGGTCCTGAAATTGTGACCTAAGGGTCATTTATAGCCATACTTCAGAAATCCTTCAGGTCTTAAGGACTAGGACCTTCACAAATGGGGGACTATGGGGGATGAGATTGGAGGGGCAGGGGCCTTTAGTCAGGGGCACCCTGACTTCACCCAGCCAGCTTAGGGTGAGACATATCAAAAGTCTTGGAATTATCTTACACAAATGTTGAGCAGCTCCTCCAGCAGCTCCTCAGGGAAGGCTTGGGCTGGAGGTGCTTAGGGGAGAGAAAGGAGAAGCTAGGGAGATGAGGGGCCCTGAGGGACCACAGAGATACTGTGATACCACCAGGGCCAGTGCTAGGAGAGCAGTACTGGAGGTCAGTGCCACCCACCCACAGCCATAGAGTGACCCTGCAGTGCTGGGCTCCAGTAACTCCTGAGCTGAGTGTTGAGATGACAGTGCCCTAGGAAGGGGGCCTTCAAGAAGGGCATCTGACAGGGCAGGTTCCTGGCCTGACCCAGCACAGGTCACATAGACTCCTGATACCATGAAGGACTCATGCTGAGTTAACAGGGGATTCAAGACAACTTAGGGAGAACATGGTATGGACATTGATGGTGGGATTTAGAATCCTATCTGAGACTTATGAAACTTACTCACCTTCCACAGTAAGAGCTCAGTAAATGTGTGATGAGCGAGCAAAGACATCCCAAGATCCCTGGGAGGCTCCCTGCAGACCCCTCAGCATCATTTCTAGAGCTAACATGCCAGAGTGTCCAGAGCCCATTCTGGGCTCTTCATTATGATAATTCCTAGGGGAAAAGGAGATGCCTCAACCCTGGGGCTCCCCTGGCATCATGTCACTGGCATTCACCAGGAGTGTCTCAGAGTCTCAGAAGCATAGCCCTCTTAGTGAATGTCCTCTGTTCAGCCCCACACCTGTTAAACTAAACCAACCTGTGCATCCATAGACCAGTTCTGAAAACCAATATCTTCTGAAAAACATTCCCCAGGACCCTTACAGTTGACCATCTGTCTTCATCAGCTGTGTTGAGAATGTGCAATGTGGCACAGCAACCTGGTTACAGCCATGACTCTGCTACTAAGTGTAGCTGTGTGGACCTAAACAAGTCAAACTCCTTTTGAGTCTTCATTTGTCAAGGAAAAAAGATGGTCAGATTACAGACCTAATGTTCTGTCATTTTTATTGATTTTTACTGACATTTGTAGTTTTCTCTTTGAGCTTTGATTACTGATTTGGGTTAGAAGTCCTCTAAAGGAAACTGGGCTTTCAGTGAAAGTAAGCATAGTCACTCAACAAATAAGAATAATGAAGAACAGCTACATACAACTAAAACCAGCTTCATTTGAAACCTGTGGTGTTTAGCTTGCTTAATCCTGTTATAGCTCCTGAACTTTGGCCTAAGAATGTGGCCCCAGAAGTATGCCTTAGCCCTGGTTTTCTCTGACAGTCCAGCAGTGGGTCAGTTGATGGGTCCAGCAGAGATTGTTCTGTTTCATCAACCTGTCATCATCTTCCTTTGGCATTTTTTAAACACTATAACCTTAACATTCTCTAAACCTTCTGTTACTGCTGTTTGTGAATTTTCCAAAGTACACTCTGAGGAGAGAATAATCTGTCCATTTGTGTATCCGCGACGCTGTCATTCCTTGGCATTTTTGAGAAAGAGTGAGAGAATGTGTTTCTGGGTGTGTAATTAAATAAATAACATGTGTTCTTTTTTCTAACAGCTGAAGCAATGGAAGGCATTTGAAGAGGAAAACCAAACAATCAGACGCATGGCCAAATATTTCAGCACTCCCAGCAAAAGCTTGCACACCCAGTATGGTGAGGAGCAAAATTGCCACATTAGAGGAGAGAAAAACTCCATGGAGAGACTCCTCACAGAAGTAAGCCAGACCCCTGCCTGCTGGCTTCTCTAGAAAGAAGTCCAGTCATGCACTGGTGGGCCCCAGTTGCCTCATTGCTAACATTCCTTCTCTTTCCATTTCACTGCTTCCTGGCCGCCTGGTCTCCCCTCAGATCAATATAGTTGCTCAGTTGTGTCTGATTCTTTGCAATCCCATGGACTGCAGCACTCCAGGCCTTCCTGTCCATCACCAAATCCCAGAGCTTATTAAAACTCATGTTCATCGAGTCAGTGATACCATCCAACCATCTCATCCTCTGTTGTCCCCGTCTCATCCTCTGTTGTCCCCTTCTCCCACCTTCAATCTTTCCCAGCATCAGGGTCTTTTCCAATGAGTCAGTTCTTCACATCAGGTGGCCAAAATATTGGAGTTTTACCTTTAGCATCATTCTTTCCAATAAATATTCAGGACTGACTTCCTTTAGGATGGATTGGTTGGATCTTCTTGCTGTCCACAGGGCTCTCAAGAGTCTTCTCCAACACCAAAGTTCAAAGGCATAAATTCTTCAGTGCTCAGCTTTCTTTATAGTCCAACTCTCACATCCATACATGACTACTGGAAAAACCATAGCTTTGACTAGAGAGACCTTTGTTGGCAAAGTAATATCTCTGCTTTTTAATATGCCATCTAGGTTGGTCATAGCTTTTCTTCCAAGGAGCAAGAGTCTTTTAATTTCATGGCTGCAGTCACCATCTGTGGTGATTTTGGAGCCCCCAAAAATAAAGTCTGTCACTGTTTTCATTGTTTCCCCATCTACTTGCCATGAAGTGATGGGACCAGATGCCATGATCTTAGTTTTCTGAATGTTGATTTTTCAGCCAACTTTTTCACTCTTTCATTTTCATCAAGAGGCTCTTTAGTTATTCTTCACTTTCTGCCATAAGGGTAGTATCATTTGCATATCTGAGGTTATTGATATTTCTCCCAGCAGTCTTGATTCCAGCTTGTGCTTTATCCAGCTCGGCATTTTGCTTGATGTACTCTGCATATAAGTTAAATAAGCAGGGTGACAAATGTACAGCCTTGACGTATCCCTTTCCCGATTTGAAACCAGTCTGTTGTTCCATGTCTAGTTCTAATTGTTGCTTCTTGATCTGCATACAGATTCCTCAGGAGGCAGGACAGGTGGTCTGATATTCCTATCTCTTGAAGAATTTTCCACAGTTTGTTGTGATCCACACAGTCAAAGGCTTTGGATAGTAAATAAAGCAGAAGTAGATGTTTTTCTGGAACTTTCTTGCTTTTTTGATAATCGAGTGGATGTTGGCAATTTGCTCTCTGGTTCCTCTGGCTTTTCTAAAACCAGCTTGAACATCTGGAAGTTCATGTTTCACATATTGCTGAAGCCTGGCTTGGAGAATTTTGAGTATTACTTTACTAGCATGTGAGATGAGTGCAACTGTGTAGTAGTTTGAACATTCTTTGGCATTGCCTTTCTTAGGGATTGGAATGAAAACAGACCTTTTCCAGTCCTGTGCCCACTGCTGAGTTTTCCAAATTTGCTGGCATATTGAGTGCAGCACTTTCACAACATCATCTTTTAGGATTTGAAGTAGCTCAACTGGAATCCCATCACCTCCACTAGCTTTGTTCGTAGTGATGCTTCCTAAGGCCCACTCAACATCGAATTCCAGGATATCTGGCTCAAGGTGAGTGATCACACCATTGTGGTTATCTGGGTCATGAAGATCTTTTTTGTATAGTTCTTCTGTGTATTCTTGCCACCTCTTCTTAATCTCTTCTGCTTCTGTTAGGTCCGTACCATTTCTGTCCTTTATTGTGCCCATCTTTGCATGAAATGTTCCCTTGGTATCTCTCATTTTCTTGAAGAGATCTCTAGTCTTTCCCATTCTGTGTTTTCCTCTATTTCTTTGCATTGATCACTGAGGAAGGCTTTCTTATCTCTCTTTGCTATCCTTTGGAGCTCTGTATTCAAATGGGTATATCTTTCCTTTTCTCCTTTGCCTTTAGCTTCCCTTCTTTTCTCAGCTATTTAAAAGGCCTCATCAGACAACCATTTTGCCTTTTTGCATTTCCTTTTCTTGAGGATGGTCTTGATCCCTGTCTCCTGTACAATGTCACGACCCTCTGTCCATAGTTCTTCAGGTATTGTCGATCAGATCTTGTCCCTTGATCTATTTGTCACTTCCACTGTATAATCACAAGAGATTTGATTTAGATCATACCTGAATGGTCTAGTGGTTTTCCCTACTTTCTTCAATTTCAGTCTGAATTTGGCAATAAGGAATTCATGATCTGAGCCATAGTCAGCTGCCAGTCTTATTTTTGCTGACTGTATAGAGCTTCTCCATCTTTGGCTGCAAAGAATATAGTTAATCTGATATCAGCATTGACCATCTGGTGATGTCTACGTGTAGAATCTTCTCTTGTGTTGTTGGAAGAGGGTGTTTGCTATGACCAGTGGATTCTCTTGGCAAAAGTCTGTTAGCCTTTGACCTGCTTCGATTTGTACTCAGCTTCTTCTGCATTACTGGTTGGGGCATAGACTTGGATTACTGTGATATTGAATGGTTTACCTTGGAAATGAACAGACATCATTTCATCATTTTTGAGATTGCATCCAAGTGCTGTATTTCAGACTTTTGTTAACTATGAACTCTACTCCATTTCTTCTAATGGATTCTTGCCTACAGTAGTTGATACAGTAGTCATTTGAGTTAAATTCAGCCATTCCTGTCCATTTTAGTTTACTGATTCCTAAAATGTTGATGTTCACTCTTGTTATCTCTTGTTTGACCACTTCCAATTTACCTTGATTCACGGACCTAACATCTAGGTTCCTATGTAATATTGTTCTTTACAGCATTGGATTTTACTTCTATCACCAGTCAAATCCACAGCGGGGTGTTGTTTTTGCTTTGGCTCCATTTCTTCATTCTTTCTGGAGTTATTTCTCCACTGTTCTGCGGTAGTATATTGGGTACCTACTGACGTGGGGAGTTTATCTTTCAGTGTCCTATCTTTTTGCCTCTTCATACTGTTCATGAGGTTCTCAAGGCAAGAATACTGAAGTGGTTTGCCATTCCCTTTTCCAGTAAACAACGTTTTGTCAAAACTCTCCACCATCACCCATTCATCTTAAATGGCCCTACAAGGCATGGCTCACAGTTTCATTGAGTTAGACAAGGCTGTGATCCATGTGGTCAGTTTGATTAGTTTTCTGTGATTGTGGTTTTCATTCTCTATGCCCTCTGATGGATTAGGATAAGAGGCTTATGGAACCTTCCTGATGGGAGAGACTGACTGAGGGGGAAACTGGGTCTTGTTCTGATGGGCAGGGTGGTGCTCTCTAAATCTTTAATCCAATTTTCTGTTGATGGTGGGGCTGTGTTCCCTCCCTGTTATTTGGCCTGAGGCCAAACTATGGTGGAGGTAATGAAGATAATGGCAGCCTCCTTCAAAAGATCCCATGCAAGCACTGCCGCACTCAGTGCTCCCAACCCTGCAGCAGGCCACCACCCACCCATACCTCTTCCAGAGACTTCTGGACAATCATGAGCAAGTCTGGGTTAGTCTCTTGTGGGGTCACTGCTCCTTTCTCATGGGTCCTGGTGCACACAAAGTAGTTCAGTTCAGTCGTTCAGTTGTATCCAATTCTTTGCAACCCCTTGGACTGCAGCACGCCAGGCCTTCCTGTCCATCATCAACTCCTGGAGTCTACTCAAACTCATGTCCATAGAGTTGGTGATGCCATCCAACCATCTCATCCTCTGCCGTCCCCTTCTCCTCCTGCCCTCGATCTTTCCCAGCATCAGGGTCTTTTCAAATGAGTCAGCTCTTTGCATCAGATGGCCAAAATATTGGAGTTTCAGCTTCAACATCATTCCTTCCAATGAACATTCAGGACTGATTTCTTTTAGGATGGACTGGTTGGATCTCCTTGCAGTCCAAGGGACTTTCAAGAGTCTTCTCCAACACCACAGTTCAAAAGCATCAATTCTTTGGCGCTCAGCTTTCTTTACCATCCAACTCTCACATCCATACATGACTACTGGAAAAACCATGACCTTGACTAGACAGACCTTTGTTGGCAAAGTAATGACTCTGCTTTTTAATACGGTTTCCCTTAGCAGCAAGCAAAACCTCAGCATTTCCCCAGCCACTGCTCCTGTTGCTGACCCTCACCCACTTCATTCATTCATTGGATGTGTGCCAGGCATTGTGCTAAGTGCTGAGGAACAAAACAGTCCCTACCTTCATGAAACTCATGGTGTAGTGGAGGAAACAGAGACTGATCAAATAGCCATACAGTTATAAATGGTGATAAGAATTATGAAGGCAAGAAACAGAGTGGGAAGAAAGAGAAGTGAGTGGTGAGGACAGGAGGATCTAATTTAGAGTGGTCAGAAAAGACTCACTAAGCTGAGAGCTGAAGTTAACTATAGACTGGCCAGGCAAAGAGTGTAGGGAAAAGCATTCCAAGTGTGAGGAACAGCATTGTAAAGTCCCTGAGTAGTAGTGGGTGCTGGCTTCTTCTGTATGATACATTCTTTCTTTACATAGCATGGTGCCCTTGTTTCCAAGATCCTCTGGGGTCCTTTACTATCTTTTCCAGGTGCCAACTAGAAATCTCTGTCATCCCACCAACCCAGAAAATTAAGAAGTATCTAAATATGGGGAAGAGAATGAATAGAGGCTTTGAATATCATAGTAGCACTAAGCAGGGAACAAGGCAGCCCCTAATCCTTCTTTCTTCTGTTCTTGAGCCAAATTTGGCACCTCTCCCAGAAATGGGCAGAGTGGTGTGGGCTTGAAGAAAGCACATGGGAAAACTTGAGGCTTCAGTGCCTCAGAGAGGAAGCATGGGGCCCAGAGGAATTAGTAGTTTTTTTTCACACTAACTAAATTATATTCTATATAATTTTTTTAGTACAGAACATACCTGGGTAATGCTATTTGGGAGACTACACTTTTTTGTATTAGACTGACACTTGGGTATCAGTAGTCCCGTGCAAAAGCATGCTGTGATGGGGACCTAGGAAATGCAACTTGTGAAAGAATTCAGCTCCCCAGGTCCCCTCAGTCTTTCACACCATTCCCTCTGTTCTGGACCATTTTTATCCATCAGAGTATACTTCATGTCTTTACTATTTATGAAGCAGTCAGGACCTTTTTTCAAAGCCAGATTTCTTCCCACCTGGCAAGGCAGTAGCATTGCCATTGATACTCTGAAGGCTTCAGAGAAGCTCCCCCCCACCCCCCGCCAACTAAACAGAAGGCCAGAAACTTGGCGAGAACACCCAGCATGGTTTTCATTCACAATCAGCTCATGTTGGAACAGCCAAGTGGCCTGACTCTTTAGCCTTATGGTAATTTGTGACGTGCTTTTTGTACTCCTGCCATGCTACCCTGTTTCCCACGCAGTGACTGAATCTGCTGTATCCAGAAAGATGCCTCAAGTCTGCAGAGGAAGAGCCATAATAGGGAGCAGATGCTTAGGCAGTAAAATGCTAGCCTCCTGCCTCCAACTCCCCACACCTGGAACGTATTTCCAGAGCAGGCCTGAGAACCAGCAGCCCATCCCAGGGCCCTGTGGCAGGCCACGAGAGGCTCCAGTATCTGCATCCTCAGCTCCAGCACTGCCCAGGACATAAACATCGGAGTCTGTCTTGCCTCCTTCACTCCAGCTTCTTGGCTGCACTTCCCTCCTCTGCAGCCCCTCTGCCACCCTGGTGTCCTCCTACTTTCCCATGGTCTGGGTGGTTCATCTTCTCATTCTTCCTCCCTTTCCCTGTGACTGGGGTCCCCAGAGGCTGTTTGGGGCAGCATTCACCCTCAGTTCCCAGGCTGTGTGGAGGCCAGTAGGTAAAACCCTCCGAGAGTCAGAGGGACTTCCCTCTACATTCTGCAGCAGAGGAAATTCACCTATTACTTTTCTTCCTTGAAGCACAGAAACAAGAGATTCCATTTCTCCCTGTGGCCTGCAGCCTATGAAACATCCCCACAGATGTTTTGCTTCCCTGGGTGTGCCAAAAGTAATTGTTAATAAGCTCATTTCAATGCAGCCGCCATGGTCTGTCAGATTTTGGTCTCACAATGGCAAACCACACCTCTGATTAGTATGCAGCCACAGTGAAAACAAAGTTCCACTTCCTTTTCTGTAAGAAAGGAGATTTACTGATTAGGCTGACTGTTTCTAAATCTATCACCAGCCAGCTTCAGATGTTTGGTTTGCTGGAGAAGAGTATTCCTCTCATCAAATGTTTATACTGTTTTCTTATACTGTGACAGGCTTCCCAGGTGGCACAAGTGGTAAAGAATCCACCTGCCAGTGCAGGAGACACAACAGACATGGGTTCGATCCCTGAGGTGGGAAGATCCCCTGAGGTGGGAGAAGGAAATGACAACCCACTCCAGTATTTCTTGCCTGGAAAATCCCATGGACAGAGGATGGGCTATAGTCCATGGGGTCACAAAGAGTTGGACAAACTGAGCATGCACATGCCACACCATAGAGGAATTTGTAAATAAGGCACAAGAAGGCAGCACAGTTTGCTTGCTGGGGCAGCTGTCATCAGCTGATGGCCTCCTCCCAACTCTGTGAGGCGGCAGAGGCCTCCCGAAGCCAGCCTGAGAATGTGGAAGGTGGGCTTCACAAGTGAGGGCTGGTGAAAAGAAAGCGAGTTGGGGTACCTCCAGTGCAGCCAGCACAGCCACCCCCTCAGAGAGATACCTGGCACCACCCAGTTATCACGAAGAGCTTGAATGAATGTCTTCCTATGACTCACCCACTCTGCTCCTGGCAAGTCCTTGAATCACCTACGTTTCCCCGACAACACCCAGCCCTCAGTGCTCTGCGCCTGAGAAGGGTGAACAGGCAGGCAGGCGCTCTGCTGCAAGTCCTTCCGCTTATTCACCAGTTGCTCACTGGTCTGGGACTCTCTCCCGAGGATAAGAGAAGCAGACTAAATCAGGATGAAACTGGGAGTACCATAGTCAGAAAAATCACCTCCTGCTTATAAGTCACCTCCAGGCTTATAAGTCCAAGCAGCCTTGGAGTTGCTGCCAGAAGACTGCGGTCAGACGAGTTTACTTAATTTACTGTTCCCTCAAAGAGTCACTTCTGGGCAACTCTTCCATATCTTTCTTAATTAATTTTTATTGGAGTCTATTGGTATATAATGTATTAGTTTCTTCCATACAGCAAAGTGAATCTGCTATACATATACATATATCCCTGCTTTTTAAGATTTCCTTCCCATTTAGGTCACTACAGAGCCCTGAGCAGCATTCCCTGTACTATGCAGTAGTTAACTCTTTCATATCTACTCGAGAAGAAACCACAGATTTGTCCATAGGTGACTTGTGTCAGGGATCCTAGAGAAGGGAAACACCCTTTTATTTCTAGGGCATAATAAATGAATGGGCTTCCCAGGTGGCTCAGGGGGTAAAGAATCTGCTTGCAATGCAGGAGTTGCAGGAATCGCAGGTTCGATCCCTGGGTTGGGAAGATCCCTTGGAGAAGGGCATGGCAACCCATTCCAGTATTCTTGCATTGAGAATCCCATGGACAGAGGAGCCTGGTGGGCTACAGTCCATGGGGTTGCAAAGAGTCAGACTTGAGCTCAAGCAACTGAGCATGCTTGTGGTAGAGTGAAAGTCACTCAGTCGTGTCCAACTCTTTACAACCCTATGGACTATACGGTCCATGGAATTCTCCAGGCCAGAATACTGGAGTGGGTAACCATTCCCTTTTCCAGAGGATCTTCCCAACCCAGGGATTGAACCTAGGTTTCCTGCATTGCAGGCAGATTGTTTACCAGCTGAGCCACCAGGGAAACCCATGCTTGCAATAAATGGACATCTAAATACTCTGAACTTCAAAGGGGATGGCAAGAGAGGGCAGCATTTTGGCATTTGGATGAGCATTTCCTTATTACCTTCCCCAAACCCTCAACCATGCCATCTGCCCCAAGACCATCAGTCTCTTTCCTGCTCCACTGCCTTCAAACAGAAATTTCAGAAGGTGGACATCAGGTCTGAACTAGGCAATCAGCTGCTGTAGCACCAGAGGGTTCTCAGGGCACACACACTGCCGTTACTCCTCCTCCTACTTTGTGCCTCGTGGTCCTGCAGTTAAAACGGGCATATCTCTGTAGCTGTCACCTGCCAGCATCCTAGGCACAGCCTGTTTATCAGCTAACAGCCATGCAGCAGGTAGGCAGCTCGGCTTCTCCAGTAATTCTGATGGCTGCACTTCTTTGGGAGATACCAACAGCTGATAGTGCCACATGATAGTGTTGGCCTCCCACCCCCATGTGTCAGCCAAGGGAGGTGATAACACCAACCTGATATTGTCACTCCACCCTAAACCCCACCCCCATCCCTGGCTCCAGTCTTGTCATGCTGGCCCAGGAATCTTTCATTTCCATGTTCTCGCCATTTTCTAGGCTATTTAGCAAGAGGTAGGATGCTTGTTTCCCCAGTCCTTCATCCCCTTCACAGGTGCCTCAAGTCATCTGTATTTTGCAAAAGTGTGATTGATATACCCAGATATGGGCCATCCCAAACACTGTTCAGACTGCGGTTCTACAGAGCAGCCTGACCCCCTCCTCAGTTCTGAGAGGGTCTGTAGCAGCCAGCAGTCAGCTAGACTGTGCCCCCCCACCCCCACAATCTCTCTTCTTGCAGACAGTGCTACAGTTTGGGGACACATGGGGGGATTAATATCATACAACAATAAATGATAGTTAATCTTTACTGAGCACATATGTCAGTTTATTGTACTTTAAACCCTTTATATGCATCATCTCATTTCACTTCAAGAAGGTGCCCCTTCAGGGCCTAAGATCACCAGCTAGTATGTGGAGAAATGGATTTAAACTGAGATCTCCTCACCATGGGAGACACTGTGAAAACCCTCAGCAGCATCTTTTGTTGATGGTTTTGCTTTTGTTTTATAGAAAAATGCTGTGATTGAAAGCCTGCAGGAACAAGTAAACAATGCCAGAGAGAAGCTGGTGAGACTGATGTCAGCAGGGTGCTCCTCTGACCTCCCAGAGGAGGCTGTGCCACCTACCTCTTCCCACCACAAGGACATCCTGGCCGCAGCCTCTGCCCATTGCCTGGCACCTCAAGGGCCTTCAGAATGTCTCTCTGACTCTCAGAATGATACCAGTGCAGCCACCCAGGACTCCCAGAGCACCTCAGCGCTAGCCTCAACTGTACAAGGCCTCAGGGGCCCTGTGAAGGACACCAGCTCCTCCACAGGGCAGAAGCAGAAAATTTCTGACTTGAAAGATCTTTCTAATCCTCTACATATGGGCTACAGCCAGAAGCCATGGGCTGAGCAAAGCCAGACTGCAGAAAGAAGAGACCAGGTACCCATGGCCCTCCACGAGCGTCTCATGCAAAGTGAAGAAGGCTCTGTTCCCCAGAGACATGGGCAGGTAGAGAACTCAGAGGGGCCCCCAGAGCAACTGTCAAGAGTCAATTCAGTGATCAGGGAGAAACTTCAGGAAGTCCTCCAAGATCTGGGCCTGGGCCCTGGGGCTCCCCTCCCCTCTTCCTTGTCTTGTCCCCAACAGTCCTGGAAGAGCAGTGCTGCCCACAGCCCCCAGAAGGTGCCCCTCTCCAAGGAGCCGGGCTTCAGCCCCTCCATGGTGAGGAGAAGGCGGGCGGCACAGCGGGCTCGCTCACACTTTCTAGGCACTATACCCTCCTATGTCGGGCATCGGGTAAACAGAGCCATTTCTGGGCAAAATGTACAGGACAGGGACAGCCCCTGCCTGGCCCCCCAAACTGCTGATCACAGGGTAGCAAGACCCTCTTCTGGGAATCCTTTGGTACTACCTGCTCCTCGAAGCAAGCCAGGCGCCCTAGAGGGCCGTACACAGCGCCAGGCAGAGCCCCAGGGAGCTGAACCGAGCCTCGCATACTTTCCCCCAAAATCTTCCGGTTCTGGCCGGAAGCCGTGTCCCACTGCCCCACGCCCGTCCAGCGCCTCCCCCGACTTGCCTGGGCAGCATCAGCCCCCAGGGTCCCCAGGCTGCCCCTCCCTGTCTTCTCCGAGTAGCTACCTTGACACAGAATCCAGCAGCTCAGACGAGCTCTTCTGCCGCTGCCACCGGCCCTACTGTGAGATCTGTTTCCAGAGCTCCTCTGACTCCAGTGCCAGTGGCTCGTCAGATACCGACCCTGAGCCTGCGGGGGCGCTGGCTTCCTGGGAAAAGCTGTGGGCCCGCTCGAAGCCTATCGTGAACTTCAAAGATGACTTGAAACCCACACTGGTGTGAACAGCAGAGCAAGTCTGGACCTAGGCCTCTGTCGGGATAAGCCATAGCATGGCCTGCTGTGGCCTTCAGGGAAACAGACCAGTGCCCTTACCGCGTTCCTGTGCTCATTTGAGCACAGTGGTACCTTGAGCACTTCCTGGTCTATACAAAGAGGGATGGATATTGCCTGTTTTGTTACTACCTCACAGCATTCCTGTAAGAGACTCCAGCTGAGTGCCCATAAAAGATACCCTTTAGATAAAAAGGTGCTAAATGAGCACAAAGGGTCTTCTGTTCTGGTCAGCCTGTAATGTGCAAAACTCCATATATACCAGATGGATGGCTGGGTGGACAGACAGATGGAGAAGTGGAAAGAAAATTTCTGCAGAAACCAGAATTGTGGACTGTGATTCATCAAATTGGCTTTTTGGTGGCCGACCTGCAAGGAAAATATCTCCTGTGGACTGGGTGGTTCACTCTTGGCAGGGGGTGGTTTGTTTCTGCTCAAGTTTGTAAATAATACCACCTCTCAGTCCCAGCTTCCAGTCAGACTATCTCAGAGCCACCTGTACATCTCTATTTTGTGTTCATGTCTTCATACCATTGTGGCACCTCACCATCATTGATGAGACAGTCAAGCAGCCCGGATCTCTCTCCTAGGCTCGGATGGCACCTGAGAGTCCCCTCTTCTTTGACCTTGCCAGTGCAGTTTTGTGGTAGTGGGAAGTATGCATTAGCAATCCCTATTGAGGTTGGAGAGGCCCTATCGGTCAAGAGGGTGCCAGCTGGGCCAACATGACCACCGATGGCTACATTGACCTGGAAATAGAAAACAGGAAAATAGAAAGGAAGAAATAGGGGAGAAGATAAGGAAAAAAAAACAGATTTTGCACATTCACCTTGAGTCTAGCATAATACTTGGAAATATCAAATATCAGTAATTGCTTATGATAACCCTGTGAAGTAGGTACTCTCATCCCCATTTTACAGGTGGGGATTATGAAGCTTAAGAGGATGGAGGTGGCTTCCACAGCATCACACTGCTGGAGACGGGCCCATGTGGGAGTTGGCCCACAGCTCACAGGATTCCAAGTGCATTCCTGGGGGCACATCTCTTCACTTGTTCCTCTGGGAGTGGCAGGCAGAATGTGGCAGGCTGGACAGCAAAGGTAGCATGGGAAGCCACAGTGTGCTCAACCTGCAGTCCAGGATGACAAAACTGGGCTCTTCGCCTCAGTAAGCAGCCTGCCACTGCCTCGCTGCCTTGGGAGCCCACCCACACCTCCCACAGCAGCCGGGGAGCTGATGAGAGATAAGTACCAGGGTCTTGTCGACTGCCAGAGCCACAGAGAAAACACAGCTGGGTCCACTTCTCTTGTTGCTGAGCTAGTTGTTTACAGGCTATTCCCTGTCCCTAACCTGTGTGTGTATCTGCATGTGTACACATGCTTGTGTGCAGGAGCATGGGCCTCATTAGATGCGTCCGGAGGGGAGCATTTGGCTCTAAATGTCTTGCAGAAGATGTTATCATGGACTTTCGTTGGCTGCTGACACCTTGGGAATCTCCAGACACTGGACCAGGAGGCCCTCCTGGCAACACAGCTTCTTCTGTTGTCCACTTTTAAATACAAATATCATAATTTATTCTGTGTGTGGGCTTGAAGTTTTTGCTTGTGCTGTTTGTATGCTGTCCAAGTGATGCCTTAATAAAAGAAATGGCTCCCAAGGCAAGTCTCTTCAGAAATTGTAGTTTGGGGCTGGGGAGGAGGGGTACAGACAAGACTGAAGCACTCAAAGGAGTGGAAACAAAGCAGCATTTAGAGTTGCTGTTGGCTTACCATGGATTCCGAGTGCATTTTCCACTACACTTCCACTGGTAAGATTCCTCTGACATCTCCATGTGCAGCTTCCTATCTGAGGAAACACCTGTGAGTAGAGGAGACTTGAGACCCTTGACTCTTCCCACGCACTGGGGGTCCTGTGCTTGGGCTTCCCCTCCTTCAGCTCCTTTGCAGCCTGCTATTCAATAGTGTGTGCTATGGCAGCCCTCTCACTCTTTCCACTCCTAAACCCCCCCTTCCCCCATACGAGCCCATCTGTATCTCCATGCCTCTTCTATCTAGAATTTCTCTCTTTTTTGTGCACCTTGTGAATTACTCATCGCTCAAGGCTCAGGTAGAGCATTCACTCTCTCCTCAGCCTTTCCTGAGTATCCTCAGGTAAAAACAACATCCCCCAGTTAAATGAAGAAAGGTATTTTGGGGCCCATGTTTCAAACGTAGTTGTAAAGAAGCTTCTATGATACATTTTACCCAGACTGACTTTGTAACCCTTACTAGACTTTGTTGAAAAGATGGAGAATCTATCCTAATTTCCTTATTTATCATTTGGCTGGAAAACTGTGCCAAGCACCACAACTACTTGCCCCCAAATACTCCCTCCAAATCTATTGTTTATTCTGTGTGCCACCTCTACCCCTACTCCTCACCAGCTCCTTCCCTGGATCTTTTACTCAAGACCAGCTAACCCAATGAAGGTCTTAAAGGGATGTATGTGCCATGACTTTGGGCGAACTCTTGATTGTTACTGTCCTGAAGAAAGGGCAGAAACTTGGTGCAGAGAAATCCTGGGGAAGGAAACATTGCCTCTGCTGCTGTCCTTGGGACTATGCCTGTCTCTATTGGTCTCAAGGTCTGGCATGGAGCCAGCCTGTTTCTTACCCAATTAAGAAAGGTTGCTTTGCTGATTGAAATCTTGGGGCTGAAGGTGTCCATCCCAGTCCCAAAGTCTGCCCCTTTCTCTGGCCCAGGTCAAACTCTTTTTCCTTAAAGGATCAGCTTGGCCTCCCCGGAGCTCAGGAAAATAGAGCATCAGATGTCAATTCAATTCAGTTCAGTCACTCAGTCGTGTCCAACTCTTTGCGACCCCATGGACTGCAGCACGCCAGGCCTCCCTGTCCGTCACCAACTCCCAGTGTTTACCCAAGTTCATGTCCATTGGGTCGGTGATGCCATCCAACCATCTCATCCTTTGTTGTCCCCTTCTCCTCCTGCCCTCAATATTTCCCAGAATCAGGGTCTTTTCCAATGAGTCAGCTCTTTGCATCAGGTGGCCAAAGTATTGCAGATGACACCACCCTTATTGCAGAAAGTGAAGAACTAAAGAACCTCTTGATGAAAGTGAAAGAGGAAAATGAAAAAGTTGGCTTAATGCTCAACATTCAGAAACCTAAGATCATGGCATCTGGTCTCATCACTTCATGGCAAATAGATGGGGAAACAGTGGCATCAGATGTCAGAGGCATGTTTTTACCAAACAGTGTCACTTGTAAAATGGTAAAGAGAAAAGTCAATTCAGGTTGCACAAAAATCTCTTCTATGTCTGTATTATATTTAGATGTGTCTCCTTCACAGACTGCAAGTTCCTAAAGGCTCTAAGTGTGTCTTCTGCATCTTCATATCCTTTAGAGTAGCCATCAGAGAGCTTTGCACAAATTATGAACCCAATAAATGTTTGATGGATGGATTTCTGGGCAGATAAATGGATGAAACCAAGGAAAGCAAGGAAACAAAGGAAGACAAAGAACCTGTAATGGAACTTGCGATGCAGCAGAAAGGGAGGCAGGGCCATCTGGCTTCACTGCTTTTCAATAAGGTAGGAGCAAGAAACATCACTGAAAGACACAGAGGTGACTGAATTCTGAAAATGACAGTGCTTTAAATCTCTTAGGGGTAGGGGAAGTAAAGTGACAGACTTAATGGAAGAGAAACAAGGTTGTTGTAATAAAGGTGTTCTCTTAAAGATGCTTTCTTCCCAGGCTTGTAACTAAGTTACAAGCAGTATTATCAGGAGGACAGTCTGCTCATCTTTCTCAGCATCATCTCCCCCTTTCTCAGAGCCCCAAACAAAAGTGTCTCTGTTCACTCTGGCTGCTGCACTCTTCCCAGGAACACCATCTGGGCTTTGTGAAGGGAAGTCTAATGCAGAGGTGGCAACTTGGGGACTGAAAGCAGGAGAGAGGTTATTCATTGCCCTCAACTTTGCTCTTCTTCACCTCCAGTACCCACTCGTCTCTCTTACTCCCTAAATTATTTCTGATGTTAGCATCCCCCCACCAAACTGCATTTGATTAAGGGAACATCTTGTGATGTTGAGTTCACCATGGAGGTCATAAAGAGAGAAGAAATGCCAGTGTCATGATGCAAAATGATGTTACGCGCTTGACAAGATCTGAGTCAGTACTTTCCAACCCTTTTCATTCTTTGACTTACCTTTGGATGTCTGAATATACTAGCAAGACATGTAAGCTCAGAGAATAAATACTTGGGAAAGGCCCTGAAAAGGTCTGCAGGTGACTAAGAGAAGAGCAGGGGGGCAGGAGGATAAAAAGTCCAGAAAACAGAGAGAGATGAGGGAGATACAGTGAAGAAGCGTGTGTGCTAAGTCACTTCAGTCAGATCTGATTCTTTGTGACTGACCCCTGGTAGCCTGTGACTGCCAGGCTCTTCTATCCATGGGATTCTCCAGGCAAGAATACTGGAGTGGGTGAAGGAGGGAAGAAAGTAAAGAATAAAAGGCACCTGCTTAGCCTGGTCCATAAACATTGCCTCTCTTGTAAATGAACAAGCTGCTCTGGTCTGAACTGAGCAAAAGTGGGGCCTACTTCTATGAGGAAGGCCGGGAAATCCTTGCAGAGCGCCTTCTTCAGTGGATACAGAACCATGGATTCATTTCTATACTAGATTGTGAGCTACCTGCCTGCCACTTGTTATAATTATCTTGGTGTCCTCAGCACCTGGCACCTTGGTGCATGCATTGATGCTCAGCAGGCGTTTGTCAAAAGAAACCAAGACAAGAGTGGCCTCGCCAGAACTGTCTCAAGGGGGACCCAGGGTGGCCATGCATAAGAGCTGAGGTCACCTGGGAAGCAGGGCTTAGATATCTCAGCTGGAGTAAACGAAAGTGCTATTGATTCACTGAAGTTTAAATGCTTTATGATGATGCCTGGACCCTTTCTCAAAAGAAGCCCTTTAAATGGGCTCTCCACTAATTTTTGTACAGTAAATTTCCCCATGATCTACCAGGGCTTAGAGTCATCCATGGGACTGTGTGACTTTCAGCAAGTTGGTTAACTTCTTTGTGGCTCACTTTCCCCAACTGTAAACTGGGATAATAACACCTACCTCAGAAGGAAATGGCAACTCACTCCAGTATTCTTGCCTGGAAAATCCCATGGACAGAGGAGCCTGGTAGGTTACAGTCCACGCGGTCGCAAAGAGTCAGACATGTTTGAGAGATTTCACTTTCACATAAATATGAGGGTTAAATAAATTCATATTAATTATTGATTTGAACTATGCCTGGCACCTAGTAAATATTATATAAATGTCTTAGAATGTTGTTTGAGAAATACAGCTTTATATTTTAAAAGCCTCTATATGTTTTCTTGCTTTATACCAAAATCCCCATTCCTGTGTTCAATTTGTTCCTGATGGAAGGGTCTTCTAAAAAGATCTGGTAACATAAGGATGGCCCTTTGGTTCAGCCTGTTTCTAGGACAACAGAAAGTTCTCCCTGAATCCCTTCCAGGTCAGACTCACTGTGTGCGGGGAACACATTCATCTGGAGGACTCAAATATTAGAGCAGGCCTAGGGAAAGTCAGTTGAAAGTCAGGAAGTCTGATTTTTTTAGGATGGAGCCAAAAGACAGTTCCTTTTGTTTACAGGATGTTATGCCCTTTATAATAGAAAAAAACATATGTAGGGAGCCTAGTATGTGTCAAGGAACCTACTATGTGACAGGGAAACCTGGTGTGCTGCAGTCCCTGGGGTCACAGAGAGTCACACACGACTTGGTGACTGAACAACAACAGCAGAACTTTGCGTCACTGATACTTCTCTCATTAAGACTTCAAACAGTTCTACAGAGTAGTTAATGATTTCTGTTTTACAGATGAGAAAACTGTAACTGGGAGAGGTTGGGTAACTTACCCAAAGTAACTTAGGTGGTTAGAGATGGAGCCAAAGTTTAACTGAAATCTGACTTGATTCCAGGCCCTTTTTGGATGCTCCAGAGCATGTGCTCCATGCATGCTACCAGAAGACAGAAGGAATTTCAACCCGGCAGGGCAGGAACCTAGGCTGAGGTTTTCTTAGGACACCAAGGTTTCCTTAGGGAAAGCAAGCTTGTCTGGTTCTGTAAGCCTATTGCAAAACCCTCCATTGCTGAGTCATTGAACAGGGTCTTGTAGGCTGGAAGGGAACTTTCTAAAGCTACCCAGTCACTTTTGCCTGCTTCAGGAAGTTCAATGCCAAACACACGATACTGAAAATAAGCAAGTCCCTTGCTTAAATAGACCAAACCCAGTCCTCCAGACTGAAAGTTTTTTCTTAAGAGTTGTACACTCTGAGTGACACAAAAAGATGATTCTGGACAAGAATTGCAGAAAACCCCATGATGACTAGAAGGCATGCAGACCACAGGGCTTCAGGGGAGACTGGGAACAGCCATGGAATCTGTTCAACCCAAGCCTCTACTTTGCTGAAAAACTTTCATTGCTCCCACTTCCTGCAAAATGAGCTCTCACCTTGGTCTGGGATTCAAGGCCCTCCCTTATGGAGCTCTACCTTCCCCCATTCTCAACTTGCCTAACTCTCTCCTCCTCTATCCCACCAAATGGGTTTACTATATGGTAAGCAGAGCTTGCCAGCACCCTCCTCAACACTCACTTTTGTTCATACCAGCCCCTCTCTCCCTCCTTCTATGCATCCCAGCCTTTAGTGACCTCTTGTTCCCCTGACCAGTTCCAACTGGTCTCAGATTTTATTATCTTGGGCAGTTCTATAAGTCCTTCATTGTTAACTTTTCACCTGTTTATTTCTTGCCTCTCCAACTAGATTATCAGACATCAAAGCCATGTCTGATTTATCATCGCATGCCCACAACATCTTGCACAGTGCACAGTGCCTCAGAGATCTCAATCAGCATTTCTAGGTTTATTTTGAAGACTGACTAACTTACTCTTTGTTCTCACCTTTCTGTGTGTATCAAGTGGATCTTGAGCAAACAAAAAGGAATTTGGCAGCTTTTTTTTTCTCAGGCTATACTAAAGTTTAGCATTTCAGAAGATCTCTGCTGTCTCATTAGTTGAGAATCCACTATATTCCAAGCATTATGATAAAGCCTTGCAGATAATGCTGAAAGAAATTAAGCTAATAGGACCCAAGTAGTAAGATGCCTGAAAACTCTGGATGTAATTTCCTCAGCATCCTCAAAACAAACAAACAAACAAAAATCAGCAACAGCAAAAACTTCTCCTCTGGATGGTTCCCATCTATGAACATGTACAGAAAGCTGGAGGGCCCTAAAAAAAGAGGGAAGCCAGATTGTTTCTACTGTTCCCACCATAAAATATAGTGGAGAACTGGAAACAGAATGCAGGTCTGTCAACAGTCTTCTGATGTCACAAGCAAGTACTTTTACACCCAGGAAAAGAGGCTCTACCAGAGAATGCAGCCAGATGTTGTATTTCCAGCAGCTATCCCTGTCACTCTGGGACTATAGGAGTATCATGCCTGGGCCTAATGACCTGGGTCTTACATGCAGAAGCCGCTGCTGTCAATCCACATTCTAAAAGGATTTCTTTGTTGTGCAGAAGCTTATAATTTTAATTAGGTCCCATTTGTTTATTCGTGCTTTTATTTCCGATATTCTGGGAGGTGGGTCATAGAGGATCCTGCTTTGGTTTATGTCGGAGAGTGTTTTGCCTATGTTATCCTCTAGGAGTTTTATAGTTTCTGGTCTTATGCTTAGATCTTTGATCCATTTTGAGTTTATTTTTGTGTATGGTGTTAGAAAGTGTTCTAGTTTCATTCTTTTACAAGTGGCTGTCCAGCTTTCCCAGCACCACTTGTTAAAGAGATTGTCTTTTCTCCATTGTATATTCTTGCCTCCTTTGTCAAAGATAAGGTGTCCATAGATGCGTGGATTTATCTCTGGGCTTTCTATTTTGTTCCATTGATCTATATTTCTGTCTTTGTGCCCGTATCATACTGTCTTAATGACTGTGGATTTGCAGTATAGCCTAAAGTCAGGTAGGTTGATTCCTCCAGTTCCATTCTTCTTTCTCAAGACATAGAAATGGCTAACAAACTCATGAAAAGATGCTCAACATCACTCATTATCAGAGAAATGCAAATCAAAACCACAATGAGGTACCACTTTACACCAGTCAGAATGGCTGCAATCCAAAAATCTACAAGCAATAAATGCTGGGGAGGTTGTAGAGAAAAGGGAACCCTCTTACACTGTTGGTGGGAATGCAAACTAGTACAGCCACTATGGAAAACAGTGTGGAGATTGCTTAAAAAACTGGAAATAGAACTGCCATATGACCCAGCAATCCCACTGCTGGGCATACACACTGAGGAAACCAGAATTGAAAGAGACATGTGTACCCCAATGTTCATCGCCGCATTGTTTACAATAGCCAGGACATGGAAGCAACCTAGATGCCCATCAACTGACAAATGGATAAGAAAGCTGTGGTACATATACACAATGGAATATTACTCAGCATTAAAAAAAAAAATTCATTTGAATCAGTTCTACTCAGGTGGACAGAACTGGAGCCTATTATCCAGAGTGAAGTAAGCCAGAAGGAAAAACAATAATACAGTATACTAACGCATATATATGGAATTTAGAAAGATGGTAATAAGAACCCTGCATGCGAGACAGCAAAAGAAACGCAGATGTATAGAACAGACTCGTGGACTCTGTGGAAGAGGGCAAGGGTGGGATGATATTGGAGAATGGCATTGAAACATGTTAATTATCATATGTGAAATCAATCGCCAGCCCAGGGTTGATGCTCAGGACTGGTGCACTGAGATGTCCCAGGGGGAGGGAATCGGGAGGGAGGAGAGAGGGGGGTTCTGGAGGGGGAACATATGTAGACCCATGGCAGTTTCATGTCATTGTATGGAAAAACCAACACAATAAAGTAAAGAAAATTTAAAAAAAAAAGGGGGGGGATTTCTTTCCTCTGAAGCCCTGCCTGTAACTTCTAGGATATCCTGGAGCAAGGAAGGGTCTGACATTAGTATTTAAGTTCCCAAAGTGATTTTCTTGTGCAGCCAGAGTTGAGAGCACCTGAGTTTTGACTCTGATCTCCATACCAGAAAGAAGCTTCTTGGTCCTGCCACCATCTCTATCCTTGAAAGAAAGTGAAAGTGAAACTCACTCAGTCGTGTCTGACTCTGTGTGACCCCATGGACTGTACAGTCTGTGGAATTCTCCAGGCCAGAATACAAGAGTAAGTAGCCTTTCCCTTTTCCAGAGGATCTTCCCAACCCAGGTGTCCCACATTGCAGGCAGATTCTTTACCAGCTGAGCATCCTTATGATCTGCCCAACTCTTGTCCTGGAGTAATCCAACTCCTTCCTAAGTATACAGATTAGGAAGATAGATGGATTATAGATATTCTCTTCTCCCCTACTCTCTCCTTTTCTGTCTCTTCATCTCCTGTGGGTGGGTCCCTCCCCCTATGGGAGCCTTTCCCGTACATCTAAGCCCATGGCACCCGCTCTCTGCTCTAGCAGTGATCCCACAGTGGCCCAGTTTATGCTCACCCATGTAAGGAGTGCAGCTCCTTCACCTCTGAAGAATCTGAAATCACAAACTCCTCAAAGACAAAAGCCATTCTCTGAATATCTTTATGTTTTGACAGGGATGAGCATGGAATGCAGTGTACACAGTAGATGTAAGAGATGCTTTAGTATTAATGAAAAGAAAAAGGAAAGGGAACAAGAGAGGGCAAGTTCTTATTCAACAAATATTTATTGCACCTCTATTATGAAGCTGATGGAAAAACAGCAAACATGTCAACAAAAGGTAAAATTTCTCAGATAGTGGTAGTGTAGTAAAAATTAAATAAACTGGGGGGTGGGATAAAGAGATAGGAAGGAGGCCACTGAGTATCTATATTATTTTGCTAGGGCTGTGGTAACAAAGTATCACAGATTGGGTGACTTAAAAAACAGGAATTTATTGTCTCATTCTGGAAACTAGAAGTCTAAAATCAGGATGTCAGCAAGATTGATTCCTTCTGAGAGTTGTGACAAATCTATTCCAGGCCTCTCTCCCTGGTGTGTACCCTAATGACCTCCCTGTAACTTAATTCCCTCTGTAAAGATTCTATCTCCAATGAGGTTACATATGAGGTACTGGGGGTTAGGACTTCAAGATATAAATTTTGGAGTAACACAGTTCAACATATGCATGTGTGCATGCTGAGTCACTTGAGTCGTGTCTGACTTTTTGTGATCCTATGAACTGTAGCCGACCAGGCTACTCTGTCCATGGGATTCTCCTGCAAGAATACTGGAGTGGGTTGCCATGCCCTCCTCCAGGGGATCTTCCCTACCCAGGGATCAAACTCATGTCTCTTACATCTCAGAACATAAAGACATTCAGAGAATGGCTCCTGCATTGGCAGGAGGGTTCTTTACCACTAGTGCCTCCTAAGAAGCCTAATTCAACCCATTACAGCATCCAAAGTTTTCAGCTTTCTACCAGGATCCACAGAGCATCCAGGGTTTACCATTTAAAGATTAATTTGTTCCATTGTAAATTTCTTGAGTGTAGGAATTCTGTTGTTCATACCTATTTCTAAAGTCACTAGGACCACTCCTGGCAATGAGGTAGTTCACAAATGTCAGATTGAATTCACTTTTGTTGAAGAAAACTCAAAGCGAAGATGAGGACATTTAACCCAAAAAAATCATGAAAGGTTGATAGCCTGCAGCAATTCCTGAACTCCCTGAGTCAAAGGAAATTATGTTTCCATGACACAGACTTTGTCTGGCTTTCTTAATTAGGGGTATTTGCATGATGAGAGGAGACTTGTTTCTGAATAGTCTTTGCTTTTCTCCTCTCAAATCAATGGCCTCTGCTTCTGACATCAGAATTATCTCTACAGCAACTACATGAGTCACAGAAAGAAGGTCTGACTCTCAGTAGGGGATTGAGCAGCAGGAAAGAGGGAAAGCATCTTCAGATAGAGACCCCTTACCAAGACATACAGGAGAAAGGGAGGGCCCACAGCTAAGCCTCCCAGGTACCAAATGCAATAGAAACAGCAAATTAGTTTTAACCAAGTGTCTCCCCAGGCTTCCCAGTTAGCACTAGTGGTAAAGAACATACCTGCCAATGAAGGAGACCTAAGAGATCCAACTTTGATCCCTGGGTCAGAAAGATCCCTTGGAGAAGGACATGGCAACCCACTCCAGTATTCTTGCCTGGAGAATTCCATGGTCAGAGGAGCCTGGTGGGCTACAATCCATAGGATCACAAAGAGTCGAACCCAACTGAAGTTGACTTAGCAGCAGAAGCAAGTATCTCCTCACCTTCAGGATATGCTGCTACTTCCCTTCCAGCTGCTTGGTAAAGGTCTCCAAAGCCCCAAACCAACTGGTCCTCGCATCCTCAGTCCCTGGACCAACTGTGAAAAGCTCAACATCCAACAACCCAGAATGAAGATACATGGAGAGGTATAAGCTGTTACCACCATCCTGCCTGATGCTCACTGAGGTCTAGTATGGACTTCAGATATGGCATCTCATTCCAACCACCTCCAGTTCCCTGAATGGGGGTTTTCCAGACCTGAAGACATGCTTCCCATGTCTTTTTCCACCACTGAAATTGTTGAATGAAGATCTCAGCAAGGCTTTGTCAGAATGGAAAGTGTTATTAAGATCAGTTTGTTCATATCATCAAGAAAGAGAAGTCAGATGGTTAAGCAGGAAAGAGTTCCTGTGCTTTCTCCTCCACCTGCAGCAGGTGTCTAGTCCTCCAGGTTGGACACCAAGCAAACCCAAATAAAGACTTTAGGAAGATGATCCAGAAAGCTGAGGCATATCTATCCAGATTCCAACTGATACTAAAGGAGAGAACCTTTTCCCCATGCTGCTCTGAAGAGGCTGCTGAAACGCCACAGTGCTAGTGAAAATGGTTAAAAATAATGAGGGAACAACACCAAATCCTTGGACTGCAGCCTCCCCCGGGAGTTCTGAGGAGAGGACTTTTGCAGCAAATGCACACAGCTTATGATTATAGGACTTTCGACCTTCATTCCGGGAAGTTGGACTGGATCCTGTAAAGGCTGGGAGGAATTTGTTTTCCCCTGTGGCCTAAGTCTTGGATTAGTGTTTCTCAAATGGAGAAGATATTCTCAGAGAACTGCAAGATCTCTTTGAGATTTTTTTTTAATTTGGCTCTTTATTTTAGTGATAATATAAATTTTAGCTTGTTGTGAATCATCTGGATGACTTCTAGAATGCTCCATGAAATTTCAGTACCAGAGGTTGTGCTAGCGAATGTTTTCATAACAAATGAAGCCCAAATGACATCAGAGTTTATTGTATAAGCAAGGATTTTGGAATGGTTTGAATGTGGAAAAAAAAAAAAAAACTAGAAAACTAGTGGGAGAATTGAATCATCACATGGCAGATGGTCCTGATCCCACATGCTCTTTCAGAACCTTGTCTCTATCCCCTCTAGAGGTGGAATCTATATTCCCTCCCCTTTAACCTCAATGGGCCTTTGTGACTGCTTCAACAAATAGAATGTGGTCAAAGTGATGCCCCATGGCTTCCCAGGCTACCTCATAAAAAAGATAGTTTCTTCCTGTCTCTTGCTCTCTGAACACTTGCCTTTGGAACACAGTTCAGGCCCCATGGAGAGGCCACATGTAGGCATTCTGGCTGAAAGACTCAGATAAGAGTCAGAAGCCAGTGTCAAGTTCCAGGCATGTGAGTAAACAAGTTTTCAGATCAGGGATTGGCAGATTTTTGACCTGTAGGCCAAATCTGACTTATTGACTGTTTTTATGTTTTATTGGAACACAACTATGCTCACTTATTTGTCATCGGTTTCTTTCTATGTCTTATTTCTTTGTCTATGACAGACTTTAGTAGTTATAACAGAAATTCTATGGTCTGCAAAGGTAAAAATAATTTACTATCTGATCTTTTACAGAAAAGGTTTACCATTCTCTTCATTAGATGATTCCAGCCCCTGGTCTTCAAGCCAATCCAGGTAAGTCATAGGGTGCAGAAACAAGCTCTCCCCAAGCCTCAATGCAAATCAAAGATTTCTAAGTAAAATAAATGCTGCTGTCTTAAGCCACTAATTTGAGGATGACTTATATACGTGCCCAGTCACGTCCAACTCTTTGCAACCATGGACTGTAGCCCGCCAGGCTCCTCTATCCATGGAATTTTCCAAGTAAGAATACTAGAGTGGGTTACCACTCCCTTTTGCAGGGGATCTTCCCAACCCAGGGACTGAACGTGTGTCTCCTGCATTTGCAGACAGATTCTTTACCACTGAGCCACCAGGGAAGCAGCTTATTTTGTAGCAGTAGATGATTGAAACAGTTTTAAAAGCATACTAGTTTCAAGAGGTCCTTGCCAGAGCAGATGATTTCATATTCAGCTTCTACTGTTCAGAGCTTATCTTTGTACCAAGTTGCAACAGTTCTTTAGCTTCAAGTATAGTAGGTAATTACAATAAAGATTTTTTTTTTTGGTTCCAACTCTAAGAGTTAGATTAGATGCCTCCTTTAATTAATATTTCAATAACATCACAATGTTAGTCTTATCTCTATGAAAAGATAATTTTACATTATCAGTAAAACTTCATTAAAATTGGTCTTCAAGACTCGATTGCTGGGATCATTATTGTGAAGTGTGTGGTCTGATTATTCTGAACTATCAAACCAAGCTTTGATGTTACTAGTAACATTCCCTATAACATACTTAAGCAAAGAGTTATTCTCTGTATTAAGGTAAAGTCAAAATGCAGACAAAAACTAAACAGAACCAAAACCAAAATTTTTCTATTTTTAAACAACTTTGGGGTTTTGTTTTAGCAGAATATCATCTCTTGTATTAAATTTAATTATATAGAATTTTGTGGATTTTTAGATTTGGTTTTTTAATTGTCTAACCTATAAATAGAGCTGTACACATACAATTCTATACCTACTTTTACAAAAACATATATGTATGTGTGTGTTTGAAACATGAGAACAGGCAACAGAGCAAATCTGTAATGTAGCATTTTTCCTTAAAAGAGGCCTGTACATACACAAAAGGACAAATATTTTATAATTCCACTATGGTGGCTTAGACAGTAGATGGTAAAGAATCCACTTGTAATGCAGGAGACCCAGATTCAATTCCTGGATCAGGAAGATCCCCTGGAGAAGGGAATGGCTATCCACTCCACTATTGTTGCCTGGAGAATCCCATGGCCAGAAGACCTAGTGGACCACAGCCCATGGTGTCATAAAGAGTTGGACATGACTGAATGACTACTGCTTTCATGCTTATGTGAGGTGCCTATAATAATCCAATTTATAGAGACATAAAGTAAAACAGTATTAGCAGGGATTGTAAGAAAAGGGGAATGGGGAACTACTATTTAATGGGTAGGAAATTTCAGTTTGAGGTGATGAGAAAGTTCTGGAGAGGAATGTGGTGATGGTTGCACAAAAATACGAATGCATTTACTGCTACTGAATTTAACACTTAAAATGGTTAAAGTGGTAAATTCTATGTTATTTCTATTTTACCAAATTAAAGAGAGTAAGAGAGTAAGGGAACATTTCATGCAAAGATGGGCACAATGAGAGAAACAGTGAGGACCTAACAGAGACAGAAGAGATTAAGAAGACCTGGCAAGAATACACAGAAGAACTATACAAAAAAGGTCTTAATGACTCAGAAAACCATGATGGTGTGGTCACTCAGAGCCTGACATCCTGGAGGGTGAAGTCAACTGGGCCTTGGGAAGCATTCTTACAAACAAAGCTGGTAGAGGTGATGGAATTCCAGCTGAGCTATTTCAAATCCTAGAAAATAATTCTGTTAAAGTGCTACACTCAATATGCCAGCAAATTTGGAAAAGTCAGCAGTGGCCACAGGACTGGAAAAGGTCACGTTTTGTTCTAATCCCAATGAAGGGCAATGCCAAAGAATGTTCAAAATATCATATAGTTGAACTCATTTCACATGTTAGCAAGGTAATGCTCAAAATCCTTCAAGCTAGGCTTCAATAGTATGTGAACCAAGAATTTCCAGATGTATAAACTGGATTTAGAAAAGGCAGAGGAACCAGACTGCCAACATCCACTGGATTACAGAAAAAGTAAAGGAATTGCAAAAACATCTGCTTCATTGACTATGCTAAAGCCTTTGACTGTATGGATCACAAGAAAATGGAAAATTCTGAAAGAGATGGGATCTGTATGCAGGTCAAGAAGCAACAGTTAGAACCGGACATGGAACAATGGACTGGTTCAAATCTGGGAAAGAAGCACATCAAGGCTGTATATTGTCACCCTGCATATTTAACTTCTATGCAGAGTACATCATGAGAAATGCCGGGCTGGATGAATCACAAGCTGGAATCAAAGCTGCAGGGAGAAATGTCAACAATCTCAGATATACAGATGATACCACTCTAATGGCAGAAAGCAAAGAGGAATAAAGAATCTCTTAATGAAGGTGAAAGAGGAGAGTGAAAAAGCTGGCTTAAAACTCAACATTCAGAAAAGTAAGATCATGGCATCTGGTTCCATCACTTCATGGCAAATGGAGAAAAAGTAGAAACAGTGACAGATTTTATTTTCTTGGGCTCCAAAATCACTGCAGATGGTGACTGCAGACATGATTAAAAATGCTTGCTCCTTGGAAGGAAAGCAATGGCAAACCTACATAGCATATTTCAAAGCAGAGACATTACTTTGCCAACATAGGTCAATATAGTCAAAGCTGTGCTTTTCCTCATAATCATGTACGGATGTGAGAGTTAGATCATAAAGAAGGCTGAGCAGCAAAGAATTGATGCTTTTGAACTGTGGTGCTAGAGAAGACTCTTGAGAATCCCTTGGACTCCAAGGAGATAAAACCTGTCAATCCTAAAGGAAATCAGTCTTGAATATTCATTGGAAAGACTGATGCTGAAGCTGAAGCTCCAACATTTTGGCCACCTGATGCGAAGAGCCAACTCACTGGAAAAGACCCTGATGCTGGGAAAGATTAAGGACAGGGTGAGAAGAGGGTGACAGAGAACGAGATGGTTGGATGGCGTCACTGACTCAATGGACATGAGTTTGAGCAAACTCTGGGACATACTCAAGGACAGGGAAGACTGGCATGCTGCAGTCCATGAGGTCACAAAGAGTCAGACACTACTTAGCAACTGAACAATAAGAAAGGGTGGGGGAGGTGGGACACTGTACCTTACTTAAATATGAGAAATCCCAGCTCAAACTAAAAGTAGCTGAGCATCTCTCTGGGACCTTTCCCTCAAGTCAAGATGCTTAACCTAGACCTTCGAGGTTTGAACACTCAGGTAAAAAGAGCTCCTTTGGAAATGGCACCAAAGAATCAGGACCCTGTGAAAGAGCATCTGTTTCTCAGCCTGAGCCACCCACCCTTTTTGGTGAGGGTCCCCTGAAAGCCCCAGAGCCTGGGAGGGAGGAAGTGATTCCAGAGAGGAGCCGAGCATTCTAAAAGGAGAAGGCCTCCACCTGGAGGCACTCAGAAGTTTCAGCTGTAATATATCTTTTTGTTTCATACCAAATGAGAACTCCTCGAAGACAGGGATCTTGGTGCAATGCTGGAGACTGAGGAACCCTTCCAACAAGTGGAGACAAACAGTGAAGGAAATGGGGTGATGAGAAGGGAGATTTGAAGGTAGGCATTGAAAGGGAATGATGGAGTACACTCTAGGTGCTAGATTCTAGGCTTTACATTCTTCTCTTTTAAATCTTCAGAATAACACTCACTGTTTTTAATCTCCGTTTTGTAGAAGAGGAAACTAAGGTCAGAGAGATGAGCTAATTGCCTGGCTGTCAAATCCCTGGTCCTTGCCCCTTCTGCTTCCTTGTTGTGGCCTCCCTGGCCTTGCTCTCAGCTGCTCTGTAATGGCTCTGCCTCGCTTCAGCCTCCTTATCCAAAATTACCCCATTCCCAGGATAAAGGGAGCCCTTGGGCTCTCTCTGAGTAATGTAAGAATTTGGCAAATAGTAATGGACCCTGGAGAAGTGGAGTCTGGGGGAAACAGCAAGTCAGACCGCCCCCAGCTGGCACCAGAATAAGACCATGGCAGGGCCCCTCATGGTGCTAGAGGAGTCACCAAACATCGTTTGGGAACACTGAGACAGGGTTCTTTCTTCAGGATGTTTAATTTAACATGCTGGTGCACCTGGGAACAAAGCCCTTCTGTAGGAAGATTAGGCTTGCTAAACATTCTTCATAGCCAAACAGCAGCACAACCCTTTCTAGCCACACTGTTTGAAAATATCTCTAAAACTAATATCATGAGCAGCTCCTGTTTGCCCCATCCCAGGAGAAGGTAAACAAGTAAAATCAAAGGCAGCTGCTGCTCCAGCAGCCTCTTCCTGTGTTTGTTTCTTCTCTCAGGGACGACCCACTCCCCCACCCCCGCCCCTGCTTTTCCTACTCTCCAGCCATCAGTTCCTCTCCGCCATCAAATTAGACACAGGTGTAGCACCCGTCACCAACATTTTTTCAGTGATTCTTTACACTTTACCATGAATTAATTTTTTGTGTCTATGGCCCATTTGGCATTTTCAGAGTTGGATCAATAGTCTCTAGTAACCAAACTAAGGTTCAGGCCCTGAAAGAGGATAGAAGAGGTTAGGCTAAATGACTTGTAACGGACATGATTCCACACCTAAAGCAACTCCAGATACCTCAATGGAGCTCGCACTTGTGGGTTTGGGCCACTAGGTGACAATTCCACCCCCTTCAGTGTTGCAGCTGGCCCTGGACAACAGGCCTGTCCCTGGAGCTCCGAGATCTTGACTTGCGTATCTTTCTGGGGCAAAGATCTCTGAGAAGCTCATTACAGCAACCAACTCATTCTTATCTACTTTTAACTTCACTGGAAATACTTCTAAAATCACTCAGAGAAACTTTTAAATGAAAAGACCTCATACCTCAGTAGTAATTCTATCTGACCAAATATTTCTCTGATATTAAGCAAGAGCCTTCATTACATTGTGTGCTTTGGAAAACCTGGGTCCTGGGGATTCCTCTTTAGAGATGCCCTCTCATGCTAGCCTTCCTTTCAAGGCAGGCTGTCAGGATAGTCTGGTTAGACTACCCTCCCATGCCTCCTCCTGCACCTGCAAAAGTCCTAGCTCCCCGGCCACTCTTCTGTGAAGCCTTTTTTGAGTCCTTTCCCAAACCTTAGCCCCACCTTCTCACCAAATATGATCAAAACAGATATTTGTCATGAGACTTTTCAAGCATTAACACGTCATTCCACTGTTATTTGCCCAAATGTGTCTTCCTCACTAGACGGCAAGTGTCTAGAGAGCAAGGGATAGTCTTAATTTATTTCTGATCCCCATAGTGCCCAGCCCAACAAGCTGCCATCCACCACCTGGAGAGCAGGTGGAGATCGAAAAGAAGCCTGTTACCTCTCTGAAAATGCCAGCTGTCAGAACTAACCATTATCCAGTCACTGAGCAATTTCAAATCATCTCTTCTGCCCTGTCCTAGGGCCTAAAGAGCTGAGTCACTAGGTGGGTAGGTGAGGAATGGGGTGTGTTTAGGTTGGATTTGAGGAGGTATATGTGTGGTGGTGTGGAAGTGCCTGACATATGGTTGGGTTCCTTTTGGACACTAATCTGCTCTCATCTCTGCTTGCTCACAAAGAACCATCATCTGTCTGGGAAAAGTGGCCAACTGGATGAAGGCCATTTCCGTCTATCTCAAAGCTGACTTCCTTTCCAGCTGCAAGAAGATTGTCCATAGAAGGACACAATTTGGAATTATGTCCTGGAATATTTTCCACATGCTCTGCTTCCTTCAGAGTCTTTCTATTCAAAGTGTGGTCCTCAGAACAACAGTATTAGTATCACTTGGGAACTTGCTAGAAATGCAGAATCTCAGGCTCCATCTGGATATGCTGGATCAGAATCTACATTTCTACAAAAATCCCCAGGTGATTCACATGCACAATAAATTGTAAGAGAACTGATCTACAGTGTACCTTGAGGCCACAGTATTTCATAGTGGGTGTGGTATCTCTGTAAACTCCAGGGTACTCTATCTCATTGCAAAAGTCAGGGCCACAGTGGGATAAGTCAAATTCTGCACGCTGTAGGTATGTAAGAGGGCCTGTTATTTGGCAATGTTTCAGTGTTAAACAGCCCTGGCACATTTTTAGTTTATTGAGAGTTAACTATAAAGCCTCAACTGGTGGCAACCTATACCCAAGACCATAGTCTCTTGCCAGACTCTCAAGATATTCTTCAACATTAACCAGGCCATAATACCTGTGGTCACCGAGGGGAAGTGTATAGACAAGGTAAACACAAAGTGAAGGTTTTTTGACAAGCACTGGAGAATCATTGCAGTCCAATGAGGTTTTCTTAGTAACTGCATCAGACAAATCTAAGAATTACCAAGCCACCTGGGGTGGGAGTGAGGAAGTCACATGACCTGTGGAGTGTTACAGCCTGGACTTGGTTCAGTGATACTCATAAAATCTGAAGAGGCCCCTGAACTAAACTGTGGTCAACCCCAGGAAGCCTCCGCAGGGCAGTAGGCCCAGCAGGGATGGCCTGGGACCAACCTCAGCCACACTCTGGTTTCTATAATTGGGGCAGGACACTGTTCCCAGGACTTCCTGAGGTCAGATGAGTTACAGGTCAGAGCTGAGCACGTTCTCAGGGATGATAGGAACTGAGTCCACCTGGGAAAGGAGGCTGTGCCACTCACATAAGTGTGCAGATTGCCAGGGTGCATCCCTGATAGAGGAACATCCACAGGGCAGACAGCAGGTGGCACCCTGTGGGTGAGGCAGCCAGTGCGCAGGGCTCACTTAACGTGAGGAATCTCCTGAGGAGCTGCAAGGAATTGTGCGGATTCGACAATAAAGCCAGAACTGGTGCTCAGGAGACAAGCGGAGATTGAGCTGTTGTGCTAAGACAGTTCCAAGAAACAGAACAAAGTGAGACAAAGAAAGGAAGCCTACTTTCATAGATTTTAATAAAGATTCAAAGTAGAAATGGAAAAAAAAATGAGGTCCAAGGAGATAAAAAGTAAGACAGAAATGAAACTTAAGACCTGCTCTGTTACAACCCCAATTTTACCCCGAGTTGACCTTGAGTGTAGAAAGCTTGTATCATTTAGTTTCTTCTTTTTGCCTTCCTCTTGGTATGCAGGAAGTGGCTCCTTGCACCTTTTCTCCCACTCAGGTCCTAACAGAACCTTTATTCCTCTGTTTCCAACCACAATGGCTTTCCTACAATTTGCCAACAGCCCCTGGTATGAAAGCTGTCATTAACCCATGAGGTATCCAGCCAGAAACTGTTCCCAGACCAATGTGTACAATGTGTGTGTTAATACATTTCATATATGTGTGTGTGTGCTGTATGCATGCTAAGTCACTCCAGTGGTGTCCGACTCTGTGCAACCCTATGGACTGTAGCCCACCAGGCTCCTCTGTCCATGGGATTCTCCAGGCAATAATACTGGAATTGGTTCTCATGCCCTCCTTCAGGTGATCTTCCCAAATCAGGGACTGAACCTGTGGCTCTTATGTCTTCTGCATTGGCAGGTGGGTTCTTTACCACTAGCGTCAAGCCTCATATATATAATATTTATATTTTACATATAAAATTTTATGGTAACTTTAATAATATTTTCATTTAAAAATATTTCTTAATTTTGTGGCAACAACTTAATAATAACTATATATAGTTGTTGTTAAATTTTTTATACTTTAAACTTTGTTATAAAACCACAAAAATTACCCATAACCCCTTCACCTAAATAAAACCATTTTTCTCAGTCATTCCTGTGTGCCTTAGAATGACAAATAAACACAGCTGAATAGAACCCATGTTGTCTGAGGCCACACCCGTCTGAAATAAAATAGAGTAACAGTAATGGTAAAACTGGCATTTCTCTGGATCTGCTGTCATCTTCAATTCAGGGAAATCTGACCGCTCTCAAATTCCACCCACCTATTTCTGGGAGTCCCTAACCAAGGGTGGGGTAGGGGAGGTCTCTTGTGTTTTCCCAAAGGTTTTTTCAGTTACAAAGTGATCTTTACTAACATCCTTCTCTCCCTTCCTGTTCTGAATGTTTTGGTGTTACCTCCTGCATGCCTCTCACACTGTAACTTCTTCCCTAATATCCTCACCCCAAAGATAGCTGTGCCCCTCCAGCCTTTATCTTTGTACAAGGCTCTCAATGTCTTACAAGCCTTGGGGTCTCCACCATGACCTCTGCTGCTGCTGCTCCTAAGTCACTTCAGTCGTGTCTGACTCTGTGAGACCCCATAGATGGCAGCCCACCAGGCTCCCCTGTCCCTGGGATTCTCCAGGCAAGAACAATGGAGTGGGTTGCCATTTCCTTCTCCAATGCATGAAAGTGAAAAGTGAAAGTGAAGTCGTTCAGTTGTGTCTGACTCTTCGCCTACCAGGCTCCTCTGTCTATGGGATTTCCCGGGCAAGAGTACTGGAGTGGGTTGCCATTGCCTTCTCTGCATGATCCCTGAGTACTGGATGAAAAGGCAGACTCAGTGATTGATGGGATGCTGCACTTGGAATCACACAGTGAGATATACTCCTGGGCAGACCCATGACCCTGCATGTGTGCTAAATTGCTTTAGTCGTGTCTGACTCTGCAGCTCTGGGGACTGTAGCCCTCCAAGTTCCTCTGTTCACGGGATTTTCCAGCCAAGAATACTGCACTGGGTTGCCATGCCCTTCTCCAGTGCCTGAGTAGACCCATTTTTTAGTTTTTAGTTCAGTCACTCAGTCGTGTCTGACTCTTTGTGACCCCAGGCCTCCCTGTTCATCATCAACTGCCAGAGTCTACCCAAACCCATGACCATTGAGTCAGTGATGCCACCCAACCATCTCATCCTCTGTCGTCCCCTTCTCCTCCTGCCCTCAATCTTTCCCAGCATCAAGGTCTTTTCAAATGAGTCAGCTCTTTGCATCAAGTGGCCAAAGTATTAGCGTTTCAGCTCCAGTATCAGTCCTTCCAATGAACACCCAGGACTGATCTCATTTAGGATGGACTGGTTAGATCTCCTTGCAGTCCAAGGGACTCTTGAGTCTTCTGCAACACCACAGTTCAAAAGCATCAATTCTTCTGCAGTCAGCTTTCTTTATAGTCCAACTCTCACATCCATACATGACTACTGGAAAAAACATAGCCTTGACTAGACCAACCTTTGTTGAAAAAGCAATATCTCTACTTTTTAATATCCTGCCCAGGTTGGTCATAACTTTCCTTCCAAGGAGTAAGCATCTTTTAATTTCATGGCTGCAATCACCATCTGCAGTGATTTTGGAGCCCCAAAAAATAAAGTCATCCACTGTTTCCCCAT
The DNA here is from genome assembly GCA_007570785.1 of Antilocapra americana. Taxonomy (NCBI): domain Eukaryota; kingdom Metazoa; phylum Chordata; class Mammalia; order Artiodactyla; family Antilocapridae; genus Antilocapra; species Antilocapra americana. Next base: position 37,699,264 of record ML664161.1, read on the forward strand.
CTATTTGCCATGAAGTGATGGGACCAGATGCCATGATCTTAGTTTTCTGAATGTTGAGCTTTAAGCCAACTTTGTCACTCTCCTCTTTCACTTTCATCAAGAGGCTCTTTAGTTCCTCTTCACTTTCTGCCATAAGGGTGGCGTCATCTGCATATCTGAGGTTACTGATATTTCTCCCAGAAATCTTGATTCCAGCTTGTGCTTCCTCCAGCCCAGCGTTTCTCATGATGTACTCTGCATATAAGTTAAATAAGCAGGGTGACAATATACAGCCTTGAAGTACTCCTTTTCCTATTTGGAACCAGTCTGTTGTTCCATGTTCAGATTTAACTGTTGCTTCCTGACCTGCATGCAGGTTCTATATGGTTGTGTGTAATTACCAGTGCTGCAGAGATGGCTCCCCATCTAACACACCCATCAGAACTCAAGTGATAGAGGATGGTGTTAAAGTAGGAAAGAATCTTAAAATTGCTTCAATTAATTGTTTCAATTAAAGTTTGCAATCTCTTACTTTAATTCTTAGTGGTCACAAATGGAGATACAATTGACAACCTGACGTCACCATTAAGAACTGGAAAGGTGAATGGGTTTTGCTATTGGAATTCAAAGGATTGATTCAACTAGGCTGAGAGTCAGAGAAATCCACACAGAACATGAGATATGAGCCTGGTTTCTGTTCAAACACTGTTATGTCCAACTCTTTGCAACACCATGGACTGCAACATGCCAGGCTTCCCTGTGTTCACTATCTCCCAGAGTTTGTGTAAACTCATATCCATTGAGTTGGTGATACCATCGAACCATCTCATCTCTCTGTTGCCCACTTCTCCCTCTGCCCTCAATCTTTCCCAGCATCAGGGACTTTTCCAATGAGTAGGCTTTCCCCATCAGGTGGCCAAAGTATTGGAGCTTCAGCTTGAGCATCAGTCCTTGCAATGCATATTCAGTGTTGATTTCCTTTAGGATTGACTGGTTTGATCTCCTTGCTGTCCAGTTTTTATTTTTTATTTATTTATTTTGGTTGAAAAGGGTTTATTTTTTATTTTATTTTATTTTTTAAAAATTTTCTTTACTTCATTGTGTTTGTTTTGCTATACATTGGCATAAATCCACCATGGGTATACATATGCTCCCCCTCCAGAACCCCCCTCCCTCCTCCCTCCCGATTCCCTCCCCCTGGGTCATCCCGGTGCACCAGTCCCGAGCATCAAACCTGGGCTGGCGATTGATTTCACATATGATAATTAACATGTTTCAATGCCATTTTCCCATATCATCCCACCCTTGCCCTCTTCCACAGAGTCCACGAGACTGTTCTATACATCTGCGTTTCTTTTGCTGTCTCGCATGCAGGGTTCTCATTACCATCTTTCTAAATTCCATATATATGCGTTAGTATACTCTATTGTTGTTTTTCCTTCTGGCTTACTTCACTCTGGATAATAGGCTTCAGTTCCATCCACCTGAGTAGAACTGATTCAAATGAATTTTTTTTTAATGCTGAGTAATATTCCATTGTGTATATGTACCACAGCTTTCTTATCCATTCGTCAGTTGATGGGCATCTAGGTTGCTTCCATGTCCTGGCTATTGTAAACAACGTGGCGATGAACATTGGGGTACACGTGTCTCTTTCAATTCTGGTTTCCTTGGTGTGTATGCCCAGCAGTGGGATTGCTGGATCATATTTTAGAAATAAGTAAAATTGATGTGGGTAGGAGGAGCTGGTGAAAGCTTACTGTGTGGAGAAGACCGTTGAACAGAGCGCAGAGGCAGGAAAGCACAAGGCTAGTTCAGCGATCCATTTGCCTGTAACTATGGGAGTGAGACATGTAGCTGGAAAGATACAGGGACTGCCACACTGAAGAGAAGTCTTAATGCCAGCTCAGGAGTCTGGATTTTTCCTGAAGGCACCGAGAGATAGAGAAAGATTTTCTGCACATGAATGACATGATGAAATTGGCATTTTTAAGAAAATTGTTCTAGTGCTTGGATTCAGAAAACATAGGAGAGAAAATCTGAAGGAGATCAAGACAAATATACTGAGGTCTTTAGATTTCTTTGAATCTTGCTTTAAATTGCTTGTTTAGGACTTCCCTGATGGTCCAAACGTTGAGAATCTACCTGCCAGTGCAAGGGATGTGGGATCAATCCCTGATCCGGGAAGATCCCACATGCTGTGCGGCAGCTAAGCCCTGGGCACAACTGCAGAGCCCGTGCCCTAGAGCCTATGTTCCACAACAAGGGAAGTCACTAAGATGAAAAGTCTGCACACTGCAACTAGACCTTAGCCTCCGCTTGCTGCAATGAGTTCAGCAATGAAGATGCAGCCAAAAATAAATAATGAATAGATAAAAATAATTCAAAAAAATGCTTGTTTAAATATAGTTATTGCTAATTCCAGTGAATGCTTTGGATACAAATTCTTCTTCATAATTTTTGAAATGCTACTTTTAAAATTAACATATAGTTGATTTACAATATTATATTAGTTTTAGGTGGACAGCATAGTGATTCAGTATTTTTACAGATTATACTCCATTAAAAATTATTACAAGATAATGGCTACAGTTCCCTGCAGTATATAATATATCCTGGTTTTTATCTATTTTATACATAGTACTTTGTATGTTCTAATCCCATACCCCTCACTTGCATCTCCCCCTCCTATCGCCCCTTCAGTAACCACTGGTTTGTTTTCATGTCTGTGAGGCTGTTTCTGTTTTGTTATTTATGTTTGTTTGTTTTATTTTCTTGATTCCATATATAAATGACTTTGTTATGATATTTCTCTCTCTCTGACTTATTTCACTAAGTATAATATTGTGTAGGTCTGCTCTACATGTTGTAAATGGCAGACTTTCATTCTTTTTAATGACTGGTGTTTCTTTGTGTGTGTCTGTCTCTATATACCACATCTTCCTTATCCATCAGTCTGCTGATGGGCATTTAGGTTACTTCCATATCTTGGCCACTGTAAGTAGTACTGCTATGAAGATTGCGATGCATGTATCTTTTTGAAATAGTGTTTTCATTTTTTTTTTCTAGATATCTACTCAGAAGTAGAATTTCTGGATCATAAGGTAATTCTATTTTTAGTTTTTTGAAGACCCTCGATACTGTTTTCCATAATGGCTGCATCAGTGTACATTCCCACAAACAATGTACATGGGTTCTCTTTTCTCCACATTGTTATTGTGTTACATTTGCCAAGTAGTGTCCAACTCTTTGTGACCCCATAAACTGCAGCACACCAGGCTTCCTTGTCCTTCACTATCTCCAGGAGTTTTCTCAAACTCATGTCCATTGAGTTGATGATGCCATCCAACCATCTCATCCTCTATTGCGCCTTTCTCCTTCTGCCCCCAAGCTTTCCCAGCATCAGGGTCTTTTCCAATGACTCAGCTCTTTGCATCAGGTGATCAAAGTGTTGGGGCTTCAGCTTTAGCATCAGTCCTTCCAATGAATCCTAAACGTTGATTTCCTTTAGGATTGACTGGTTTGATCTTGTTGTCCAAGGGACTCTCGAGTCTTCTCCAGCACCAGAATTCAAAAGCATCAATTCTAAGTCACTCAGCCTTCTTTATGGTCCAACTCTCCCATCCATACATAATTACTGGAAAAATCATAGCTTTGACTACATGGACCTTTGTCGACAAAGTGATGTCTCTGCTTTTTAAAGTGCTGTTGAGGTTCTCCACATTCTCTCCAACATTGGTTACTTGTAGTCTTTTTAATGATATTCTTTCTTACAGGTGTGAGGTGATATCTCATTGTTTTGAATATCATTCCTCTGATAATTCGCAATGTTGAGCATCTTTTCATGTGCATTAAACATCTGTATATCTTCCTTGAAAAAATGTCTATTTAGGTCTTCTGCCAATTTTTTTGATTAAGTTGTTTGAATTTTTGGTATTAAGGTATATGAGCTATTTATGTAGTTTGGATATTAACCCCTTGGCAGCCATATCATCTACAGTTTTTTTTTTTTCATTCCATAGATTGTCTTCTCATTTCGTCAATGGGTTCCTTTGCCATGCAAAAACTTTTAAGTTTAATTAGGTCCTATTTGTTTATTTTGTTTTTATTTATTTTGCCTTAGAAGACAGATCCAAAAGAATATTGCTATAATTTATGTCAAAGTTTTCCTCCTATGTTTGTTCTAGGACTTTAATAATTTCAGATCCTACATTTAGGTCTTTAATCCATTTCAAGTTTATATTTGTATATGGTTTGAGAAAATGTTTTAATTTCATTTTTATATGTAACCATCCAGTTTTCCCAGCACCATTTGTTGAAGAGATTATTTTCTTCATTGCATATTCTTGCCTCCTCTGTCATAGGTTAATTGACCACAGGTGCATGGGTTTATTTCTGTGCTCTCTATTAGGTTCTATTGGTCCATGTGTCTGTTTTTTGTCAGTACCACTATGTTTTAATTATGTAGCTCTGTAGAATAGTATGAAGTCAGGAAGGGTGATACCGTCAGCTTTGTTCTTTTCTCTCAACATTGTTTTGACAATTTGGGATCTTTTGTGGTTCCATATGAATTTTGGAATTATTTTTTCTTGTTCTGTGAAAAATGTCATGGGTATTTTGAGAGGGGTTGCATTAAACTTGTAGATTACTTTGGGTAGTATGGACATACAGTGTCAGTTCTTCCAATCCAAGAGCACAGGATAATCTTTCCGCTTATTTGTATCATCTTCAAATTTCCTTCATCGATGTTTCATATTTTTCAGATTATACTTCTCTCACTGCCTTGGTTAAATTGATTTCTGGATATTTTAATCTTTTTGATGTAATTTTACAATTATTTTTTTAAAAACTTTCTATTTTTGTGTGGGGGAGGGAGCGTTGGCTGCATCTTGCATCTTGCAGCTTGCAGCATCTTAGTTCCCCAACCAGAGACTGAACCCAGGCCCTGTCAGGAAAAGCACTGAGTTCTAACCACTGGACAAACAGGGAATTCCCCTTAGCTTTCTCTTTCTGATAGTTCATTATTAGTATATAGAGATACAACTTTTTTCTCTAAATTAATCTTGTATTCTGAAACTTAACTGAATTTATTAATTCTAATAGTTTTGTGGTGGAGATTTTAGATTTTTTTATATAAAGTATCAGGTCATCTGTAAATAGTGACAGTTTTAGTTCTTCCCTTCTAATTTGTATGCTTTTTATTTCTTTTTCTTGTCTGACTGTTATGGCTACGATTTCCAATACTCTGTTAAATAGAAGTGGTAAGAGTGAGCATCCTTATCTTGTTTCTAAATTTAGAGGAAAGGCTTTCAGTTTTTCATCACTGAGTGTGAGTTTAGTGGTGGGTTTGTTATAAATGGCTTACATTACACTGAGATATGTTCCTTCTATATCCACTTTGATGAGAGTATTTATCATGAAATGATGTTGAACGTTGTCAAAATCTTTTTCAGCATCTATTGAGGTGATCATGTTGTTTTTATCCTTCCTTTTGTTAATGTGGTGGGTGCACACTATTGATTTGTGAATGTTGTACCACCCATGCATCTTTGGAATAAATCTAATTTGATTTCTTTGGATCTTGCTCTAAATTGATTGTTTAAACATAGTTACTGCTAATTCTAGTGAATATTCCAAGTACATATTATTCTTTGACAACTTAAAAATTTCTATTTTTGATGGCAAAAAATTACTGAGTAGAGTGGCACTCTTTGTTATTCCCTTAGCCATGCTTATAGGGAGGTTAGCTGCTTAAAACATCAGACTTTATATAATTTACCTGTTAGTACATTAGAATAAATAGCTTTTAGTGACTATAAATTCATCAGAGAGAATGTAAAAATAGCATATATTTTGGGATGAACTTCTGTTTAGCAAACCAGAAAATGTGAGATAAATGTGTTTCAAATATGAAAGGTAGACACATTCAGATGACTTCATGAATTTTTTTCCCTCAAATGTGTAAAATATGTGTGCATCTATTTTTCTTATTTACAAAAATAATGGTCTTTCTCAAAGTGCTTACATGGATGTTACACCTTTGTTTTGGTTTACTTTGATTTGGTTTTGTATGGACTGGGGGTTTTTGTTTTGTTTTGTTTTGTTTTATTACTTTTTGAAACAATTACAAAAGTAAAGAAAACGTTTTATTTTCATCTTGCCTTTCTGTATTTGGAGAACTCCCTATCTATGAGTCTTGATGGGAGCAAATCTTGCAGATTCCTACTTTCCAGTTTCTTTATCTTTGAGCATGGGAGAATGCCCTAAGATCAGTCAAACAAATGTGAACTCCCTGAACCTTGAAGAATGGGTTCTCACAAAGAAGCATGTGTCCATTTTTGGTGACAGGTAAAGGCAGAAGAGCTTCCGGTTAGCAGCAGTAGTATCCAGCACTTAAAGCTGGGCAGCACTGTGAGCTGTGGTGACCAGGAATTAGTGGCAGCAACAGCAATGTCCTTATCAGAACAGTTCCTGGTTCAGTTTGGGGTTCCCTGGTTATATCCTTCCTCTTAAACTTGTTCTTACAGACTGCGAGTTCTGTGAATTCCCAATGTCCTTTAAATAATTTCCTTTTCCACTAAAATCAGCCTTGGTCAGCCTCTGTTGTTTGTAAGAACCTTGGCTGATATGTATAAGTTTATTGTTTAAAAAAGAATGAGAAGGCAAAAAATAAAACCACACATAAGCTCCTTTATGATAACAACCTTTAACATTTTATTTCTAAATGCATTCATAATTTGTTTCATACATCCGTATGTATTAAAATACACTTGTGTGCATGTGTGTATTTAGTTAAGGTGCTCTTAGATGCAAGTAACAGAAACTTCAACTCAAATTGTCTATAACACAGCTGCTATTCTTGGTTTCCTGACCGTCAGCCTCACCTAGGCCTTATAGACTGAAGAGTACAGACTGACCTCCTAGCTATCCTTAATGATTCTGACTGTCCTAATCCTATTATGAGTCTACCAACATCATTCCATAGAGCCAGGAGATCCTGGACTCCACTAATTACAGTAACTGCCTCTTGACTGAGTGTAGAACCAGCAGCTGCCTACCTACAAAGGCTAAGGTTTTGTACAACAGCAGAGGCTCACCCATAGGGAAAACCCAAGGGCCTCTAAGTAGAGCTCTGTGGTGACAAACACTTGCTAAACCACAGCATCTGAATCTATGACACCCACTCTTGTTCTCCTCCCTAGTCTCTTTCAACCCTTCCTGCTCAGATCTAAGAGTTTTCCTTGGATCTTGATTTCTATGCATGTCCTTTCTTGGGTCTGGCTTTATCTATGGTTGCCTTGAATTCTAGCCATGGACCACCTTTAATTTCACCCTTTCCTCAGAGACTTTCTACCATCAATTGTTCCGTTGCCTTAGCCCGGCCAGTTGATTTGATGTTTTCGTTCCCACTGACGGAGCCAGGTCAGGATTCTTGGTCAAAGTATCATTTTTCCTTGGACTCATTGGTATGAGTACCCTATAATTCCAGCAAGCCAGAAAGGTAGCAGAAAAAAATCATCAAAAATCTGGGTATTATATCGACAGAGGCAACCTGGGAAAATTATGGGCCATGTTTTTCCTCTTTGCAGTTGTATACTAAAAATTTATGTATTTTTAAACAGTGTAATAACTCTGATCACATGCAATCCATTGAAAGCTAACATTTGGTTTGTCTATATTAATAAATCCATATTAGCATAATGATTTTTAAAGTATATTTTAAACCCAACTGAACTCCCCCACCCCCTTTTACAGGGTGATATGAATTGTTCCAATTGATATAAAAAGGACAGAAAGAAAGACTGAGAAGTCAAAATATCTATCAGTTATGGGTGCTGTTAATTGCAGGAAGGGTCCTTTTGTTTTAGATTTTAGGGAGTTTTAATGATATCAAGCAAGCACCACCATCTCCCTACCTACAGACTAAAGGTCCATGAATTTTGGTTGGGGAAGAAGAGAAAGGAAGAGGGAGAAAGAAATGATGCAGGATAAGCAATATCTAATGTTTTTATAAGCCTCCATTTCACTCCAAGCCTTCAGTGAACGTTCAGTTCAGTTCAGTGACTCAGTCATGTCCAACTCTTTGCAACCCCATGGACTGCAGCCCTCCAGGCTTCCCAGGCCATCACCAACTCCTGGAGTTTACTCAAACTCATGTCCATTGAGTTGGTGATGCCATCCAACCATCTCATCGTCTGTCGTCCCCTTTTCCTCCCACCTTCAATCTTTCCCAGCATCAGGGTTTTTTCAAATGAGTCAGTTCTTTGCATCAGGTGGCCAAAGTATTGGAGTGTCAGCTTCTTTCCAATGAATTTTCAGGACTGATTTCCTTTAGGATGGACTGGTTGGATCTCCTTGCAGTCCAAGGGACTCTCAAGAGTCTCCTCCAACACCACAGTTCAAAAGCATCAATTCTTCAGTGCTCAGCTTTCTTTATAGTCCAACTCTCACATCCATGCATGACCACTGGAAAAGCCATAGCCTTGGCTAGATGGACATTTGTTGGCAAAGGAATGTCTCTGCTTTTTAATATGCTGTCTAGGTTGGCCATAACTTTTCTTCCAGGGAGCAAGCATCTTTTAATTTCATGGCTGCAGTCACCATCTGCAGTGATTTTGGAGCCCAAAAAAGTAAAGTCTGTCACTGTTTCCATTGTTTCCATCTATTTACCATGAAGTGATGGGACCAGATGCCATGATCTTAATTTTCTGAATGTTGAGCTTTAAGCCAACTTTGTCACTCTCCTCTTTCACTTTCATCAAGAGGCTCTTTAGTTCTTCACTTTCTGCCATAAGGGTGGTGTCATCTGCATATCTGAGGTTATTGATATTTCTCCCAGCAATCTTGATTCAAGCTTGTGCTTCATCCAGCCCAGCATTTCTCATGAGGTACTCTGCATATAAGTTAAATAAGCAGGGTGACAATATACAGCTTTGACGTACTCCTTTTCCTTTGGAACCAGTCTGTTGTTCCATGTCCAGTTCTAACTGTTCCTTCTTGACCTGCATACAGATTTCTCAAGAGGCAGGTCAGGTGTCTGGTATTCCCATCTCTTGAAGAATTTTCCACAGTTTGTTGTGATCCACACAAAGTCTTTGACATAGACAATAAAGCAGAAATAGATGTTTTTCTGGAACTCTCTTGCTTTTTCAATGATCCAACGGATGTTGGCAATTTGATCTCTGCATACTGAAATGTCTCATGTGACATTTGGGAGGTGGGGAAGAGAAATGGGGAGAGACAAAACAAGAGAACTGAGCTTTACATTGGGTCAGACAGTAGAACACAGGGGAGAAAGTGCTGCTGGGGGAGATGAAAACGAGACACTGAAAACCAGAACTGAAGCCAAGTGACCATGACCACATGAGTTTCCTGGCCCTACTACCCGAGGATTGCAGAGCACAGTGCTGCCTCCTCAAAATGCAGGCAGGAAGTGGATGGAGTAAGGGACAAGTTATTTCTTAAATCTTAAAGGATATAAGCAGAGATGTCATCTCTGCTGACATCTGGGTTTAGGTATTGAATATTTTCACCTCCTACAGTTTACTTTCAGGAGTTTGTCATTACTATCTGTATTTTGCTGCTATATAGGGAGTTACCTACCAACAGAGCAAACACATAAACTTACTTTCCATGTAAAACTGACTTTTGAGCACTTTTCAGTGGTCATCAGGGGCCTGCTGACACTAATGGCAAACAATGTTGCCTAAGAAATCTTCACATTTAAGTTGTATAATACAAGTACCTTACAGCTGCTCTTCTGTTTGTAACATCCAAAGATACCAAGAAAATGTGAGAGTGTGCACATCTGACAATGCAAGAAAGAGTAAATGAAAGCAGGTATCCCTCTAGTTAAGTGTGTCCTACATTATAAATGAATGAATGGGCAGAGAAGTGAGTGAATGAATAAACTTACCTGTTCAAAAACTCTTTTCAAAAATAAAACAAGTTTCTTTCCTTCTTTTCCTAATTGAGAAAAATCTGCTGATTTGATATGCTCCTCCAATCTTGATCATATCAATTTGCATTTAAATTGTTTAATCAGTATGGTCTCCTCACAGGTCCTGAGTCAAATGCCCAGGGGAAGAATTATATTCCCAGCTTTAATGTAGAAGTCAAGGAATTTTTCTTCATGACTATTTCCTATGAGTCCCTGACTGCCCTGGCACTCTCAGCTGAAGGCCTGGATGCCCCCAATCTACATGCTTAAGTTCACCCTGTTCCTGAGCTGATCTTGATCAAGGCAGGAAGGAACCTAGCTCCATCACCTGGTGGGACCTAGATACAATCTTGTCATTTGTTGTTTCAGGTGGGCCTTAGCAACCCAAGTGTCACTATAGTACTGTATACCTCAACATACTATGCCTATTCATCTGTACTTGACCTCCTCCTATTTGCCCAGAGTTCTGCCCTGGATTCTAGTCCATTTGGCTAGAGCCTCAATTCTACCTGGATCCTAGCAACACAGTTCCATCTCCCCACCCTTATTCCTGTACTCCCAAACTCAGGCTGGGCAGAGATTTGAATAAACTGAACTTGGAAAAATATGATGCTGTCCCTTCCGGACTTTAAGTGCTAGCATTGCCTGGAAACAGTTCCCTTTTGACAGAGTGACCTCCCTTAAGTATCAACATGGAAGTGAGCCAAAAGCCTTAAAATTATTTCCCTGTTAATCTTAGGCAGATGGGTGCAAGTGGGGCTAATATCAATCTGGTGGGTTAGGCATGGCAGCAGACAGTGACATTCAAAGTCGGGTGGTTGACATCTGGGGCAGTGGTTTACTTTGACACCAGCTGTTTGTTTTTGGCAGGTATAGTAGCTGGGTCTCAACTCTTGGGAAAAGACGGATAGGAACAGACCTTACTTAATTGAGCTAAGGTTCAAGGGAAGTCTCCATTTCTAATAGGCTACCAGCTTGCCAGACAGGGAAACTCAAATGGGTGAGTTTAAAGCATCTATAGATTAGTTCACCACAGGGTGGGAGAGAGAGGGCAGAGCATTTCAAATTGTGGGTCTCAATGAACTAGTAATTTGAAATCAATTTAGAGGGTCTCTACAAGCATTTTTAAAAATGAAATGCATAGGATAAACTAGAACATAAAGTATCAGAGTATATGGAATGTGGTAAAGAGTATGTTTCATGAAACTTTTGCTTCCATTATACAAACTTTACATATACTATCTGTGAGATATGTGAGTAAAGGGGAAGTGGGGGATGGGGAGAGAGAGAGAGATGTATTTTCATTTTCAGTTTGAAGTTTTAACACATGCAGAAAGTGAAAATATAAGCAATAAACAAATATTTGCAATAAATGTAATGGATGAATCTCAATACTCAAAATAAATTTTAAGTTCTATCAGAAAACCACAATTACATGAAGATAATATGCTATTACATGTTATTGCTGGTGATAGCAACAGATTAGAAATCATTCAAATGTCTATTTAAGAAAAACTGAATAAACTAGGGTTCATACTACTTTGAAGAATTATACAGTAGTTAAACATTTATGCTTCAAAATACCTACTCTTTGAGATCCCATGAGTCTGTAGCCTGCCAGGCTCCTCTGTCCTTGGAATTCTCCTGGCAAGAATACTGGAGTGGGTTGCCATTTTCTTCTCCAGAGGCTCTTCCTGACCCAGGGATTGAACTCGTGTCTCCTACACTGCAGGCAGATTCTTTACTGACTGAGCTACCAGGAGTGTTTACCAAATGTCAGGAAGAATTCTAATGGCTTAACTCATTTTATCTTCACAATATGCCTTTGAGGTAAGTACCATTATTGTTGTCATTTTAAACATAGAGTACCAAGGCAGAAAGAAAGTAAATTAATGAAAGTCATATACCAGAACAAAAATTTGAACTCTGGCAGTCTTGTTCCAGAGTCAACTTAAGCCATTATACTTCCTTTTAATAAATATATTTAATAAATTCATCAGGAATGAGATGAAACAATATTTATCAGATTAAAAAATGGCTTCCCAATGGTGCTAGTAGTAAAGAACCTGCCTGCCAGTGCAGGAGGTAAGAGATGCAGGTTCAGTTGCTGGGTAAGGAAGAGCCTCTGGAGGAGGACATTTCAACCTACTCCAGTATTCTTGCCTAGAGAATCCCATGGACAGAGGAGCCTGGTGGCCTACTGTTCATAGAGTCACAAGGAGTTGGGTACAACTGAAGCAACTTAGCATGCATTCACACATCAGATTAAAATAAAAGGAGTAAAACCCCTGCTGGAGAGGCAATGGAAAAACAAGCATACTAGTCCAGTCTTCAGAACACAGTAACTAAGAATCTTTCTATAGTGTAGGCTATACAGGCAAACAGTATTAATACTTTCTATATTTTCATATACAACTTCTTTTAGTAATGCATGAGGAAATAATTTTAAACAAAAAAGTTGTTTAAATATTGATATTTATATCTGTACCATTAATTACAAAAGAAATCTGAGTACAATGCAAACCCCCTGATCTGAGGGTTGGTTTGGCAAAATGTAAAGTAAAATAATGTAAGCATATAACTACTAAAATGATAACTTGGTGATCTACATTTGTATGTCTAAATGTGCATAAAATCTTAAGTGGAAAAAGAACCAAACTAATACATACACAGTCATTAAAATTATATGTTATACTTTTGCTATAACAGATAAGGACCAAGAGATTTATGTAAATGGTTAGCTCTGTTGTTGTTGTTCAGTCAGTCAGTCATGTCCATCTCTTTGTGACCCCATGGATTGCATGCAGCATGCCAGGCTTCTCTGTCCTTCATCATCTCCTGGAGCTTGCTCAAACTCATGTCCGTTGAGTTGGTGATGACATCCAACCATCTCATCCTCTGTCATCCCCTTCTCCTCCCCTAGCTCTGTTAGCACAAAGATTTTATGCTTTATTTCCTTAAAATTTTTAACAATGTGTAATAACAGGGAGAGTGATTATATCATTCCTTAATAAGGCTGAATTCATGAAGCAAGGTCTGTACAGGTCATTTTCTCTAAGAACCAATTCTAGAGTGTTAGTACCTGCCAATATATATGTGTGCATCTGAGCCTGGAGTTAAGATAATAGAAAGGTTCTTTCAACCCTGCTTCTTGGTGTAGAGAACTTAATTTAGTCTTTCTAAATCAGAATCTCCAGGAAAATGACCCATGTATCATTTGTATTTTGAGGGGGGGGGAAAGAAACTCTAGGAAATTGTGATAAATAGATATGTTTGAAAACAAACAAATGAATAAAATAAGTTTGCCTGTTTTCCATAATCTCTAAATAAAATATTTTATTTCAGCTAATTTATTAGGTATGTGCTATGTCACTTTAGTCATGTCCCACTCTTTGCAATCCTATGGACTGTAGCCTGCCAGGCTCCTCTGTCCATGGGGTTCTCAAGAATACTGGAATGGATTGCCATGCCATTCTCCAGGGGATCTTCCTGACCCAGGGATTTTCTCCTGTATTGGCAGGTGAATTCTTTACCACTAGCAATTGGGAAGCCCAATCTGTTAAGCATAAAATGTTACTTCCTAGTTAATAACGTTTACTGAACATATTCATTAAAAGTTACGATTAAGGTACATACTTTCTAAAAAGCAGCAGAAAAAATGTTAGCAAATGACCGGAAAGCTGGATTTAGACAAGGCAGAGGAATCAGAGATCAAATAGCCAACACTCTGTTGGATTATCGAAAAAGCACGAGAGTTTCAGAAAAACATCTATTTCCACTTTATTGACTATGCCAAAGCCTTTGACTGTGTGGATCACAATAAACTGTGGAAAATTCTTCAAGAGATGGGAATACCAGACCACCTGGCCTGCTTTTTCTTGAGAAATCTGTATGCAGGTCAAGAAGGAACAGTTAGAACTGGACTTGGAACAACAGACTAGTTCCAAATAAGAAAAGGAGTACGTCAAAGCTATATATTGTGCTTATTTAACTTACAGGCAGAGTACATCATGCAAAATGCCAGGCTGGATGAAGCACAAGCTGGAATCAAGATTGCCGGGAGAAATATCAATAACCTCTGATATACAGATGACATCACCCTTAGAAGGTGATGTCAGAGAAGAACTAAAGAGCCTCTTGATGAAAGTGAAAGAGGAGAGTAAAAAAGTTGGCTTAAAGCTCAACATTCAGAAAATAAAATCATGGCATCCGGTCCCATCACTTCATGGCAAATAGATGGGGAAACAGTGGAAACAGTGACAGACTTTATTTTGGGGGGGCTCCAAGATTACTGCAGATGGTGACTGCAGCCATGAAATTAAGACACACTTGCTCCTTGGAAGGAAAGTTATGACCAACCTAGACAGCATATTAAAAAGCAGAGACATTCCTTTGCCAACAAAGGTCTGTCTAGTCAAAGCTATGGTTTTTCCAGTAGTCATGTGTGAATGTGAGAGCTGGACTATAAAGAAAGCTGAGCACCAAAGAATTGATGCTTTTGAACCAAGGTGTTGGAAAAGACTCTTGAGAATCCCTTGGACTGCAAGGAGACCCAACCAGTCCTGAAGTAAATCAATCCTAAAGGAAATCAGTCCTGAATATTCATTGGAAAGACTGATGCTGAAGCTGAAATTCCAATACTTTGGCCACCTGATGTGATGAAGTGACTCATTTGAAAAGACACTGATGCTGGGAAAGATTGAAGGTGGGAGGAGAAGGGGACAACAGAGGATGAGATGGTTGGATGGCATCACTGACTCAATGGACATGAGTTTAAGTAAATTCTATGAGTTTGTAATGGACAGGGAAGCCTGGCATGCTGCAGTCCATGGGATTGCAAAGAGTCGGATACAACTGAGCGACTGAACTGAGAAAGAATCTAAATATTCACCATTTTTTCAGACTGGTCAAATAAATAATTGTACTTTCACACAATGGAAAACAATGCTTTTTTTCTTTGATGAAGCAGAACCCTATGTACAAATACAAAATGTCTCAAAGATATATTATTAAAATATAAATGTGAGATACAGAACAGTGTTCATTGTGCTAGAGTTATGCCTCCTCTCCTCCCAGTTTGTGTGTTCAAAGATTATCTCTGGAAGTTGCCTCTCGGCTGGGTTGATTGAGGTTACAGAGATTAGGTAAAAGGGTAGATTGACTTTTCTTTTTTTTTTTTTAATTTATTTATTTTTTTTAATTGTTTTTGCCATACATTGTCATGATATCTTTATACACTTTTTCATTTATTCATTCTTAAATAATAAAATATGAATAGGTACAAAGGGAATCCCAGTCTACCTAAATCTCGTACATTGTCAATTGTTGCCAAATTATCTGTGATGTCAACTCAGATCTAAGTGTGACACTCACTACAAATCGTTTGCAGGCCTAATTCACATTACTCCTTTGGTTTCTAGGGCTGTTCTGTTGGTCTTCCTTCCTGTGGTCAGCTCTTAATTAGTGTTTGTCCTATTTTTATTCAGAAGGTATCTATTCCTGTATTTTAAAGCATTCTCCTTTCAACTACCTAGGGCTTCCTGGTGGTGTAATCAGCAAGGGAAGAGGCCTTTGTTCTTTTTCTGCTCACCTAATAAAGTCAGAGAGATACCCACCAAAGCAAGCAAACACATCCCAGAATCCAGTACCATCAGAACACTCAGCACCATATTTTCTTTCAGTTTTATCCAGTTGGGAATTTATTTTGACAAGGAGAATTTCTTCTAGCAAGCTGCGTGAATCCTACCAAATACAAATACTTCTGTGAGATGGAACCTCTTTATTGAGCAATGAAATGTCAGGGGTTTACAATGAAATGACTGGTTAAGATTCCTTGAGAAAGATTTTAAGAGGGCATTTAAAACATAATTTGAACATAATATACATATATATATGTATTGGAATATTTAAACTCGTAGAAGGTACAACGAATGTCAAGTGTGAACCCTAATATAGACTGAACTTTGGTTATTATGATATGTCAATGTAGGTTCATCAATTGTAACAAATGTACTACTCTTGTATGGGATGTTGATAATGTGAAGGTTATGCATGTTGGGGGAGTAGGCAGTATATGGGAAATCTCTATCCCTTCCTCTCAATTTTGCTATGAACCTAAAACCGCTCTTTAAAAAAAAATCTCAAAAAGAAACCCCAACAGAATCTAGTTAATAAGTTGAGAAACAAAGCTACAGAAGTTTGAGGGTTTAATAAAATACAAAAAAGAAAGCTTGGAAAAATTGTGATATATTAAATTGCCTGTATGTAACACTGTCCATAAGCATATAAATGTATAGTTTGCTTATAATTCCCTTTTTTGAGGAAACATCTCAGTTTATTACAGAAGCATCACATAACAAAGCCATAAGAAAACTGTAGAGGTCAACTAGTTTCTTCTTCCATGAAGGATTAAAATCACTGCCACACTATTCATAGCAGAGGGTCCCCTAGAAATTCTACACAGGCACTTTCTCTCCCAAGGCAACAATTTTCATTTCCTAATGATTCTCTCACTATTAGAAAGTGGGTTTTGGTTTTTTGTTTTTAATGTCTGGGAGAATAAAATGGCAACCCACTCCAGTGTTTTTGCCTGTAGAATCCCAAGGATGGAGGAGCCTGGTGGGCTGCCGTCTACGGGGTTGCGCAGAGTCAGACACGACTGAAGTGACTTAGCAGCCCCAGTTTAATATTAAGACACTGTCTTTTGTAATTTCTATCCTGTGATTCTTGAAAGTGAAAGTTAATCACTTAGTTGTGTCCAACTCTTTGTGATTCCATGGACTGTAGCAAGAACACTGGAGTGGATTGCCATTTCCTTCTCCAGGCGATCTTCCCAACCCAGGGATCAAACCCAGGTCTCCCACATTGTAGACTCACTGAGCCACCAGGAAAGCCACTGTGATTCTTATTTGCCTACTATCTAAATAAAATTCTTTATTCTACCTTTATTTTTGAAAGGTATTTTCCCTGATATAGAATTCTAGGTTGATATTTGTTTCCTTTCAGTATGTTAAAGATGTTATTATATTGTCCTTTCACTTATATTGTTTCCAACAGAAATTTCTTGTCATTCTTATCTTTATTTCTCCTTATAACAAGTCTAACTTCTTTTAAGCTTTTATCTTTATCATATTTTGAACAACATATTGGTTTCTTGTCATTTTCTTCATGTGTCTTGTGCTTAGGGTTAGCCAGACTTTTTGAATCAGTGGATTTACAGTTTTCATAACAGCTTTAGCTATTATTTCCTCAAATATTTTTGAGGAGTCCAATTACTACTTTAGTTGTCCCACAGCTCACTGATGCTCCATCATATTTGTTTTCCAATACACTTTTTTTTTTGTTCTGTTTTGGGTAGCATCTATTGCTGTCTTCAAGTACACTGATCTTTTCTCCTGCAATGTCTACTCAGTTGTTAATCATATCCATGGTAGTTTTCATGTCACATGTTGTACTTTTGATCTTTAATATTTGATTTTTTATAATATTCATGCCTCAACTTAAGTTTTGAACCTGTGGAATACCATCTTAATATCTTTATCCAATAATCCTAAAATACATGTTGATCCTGAGTTGGTTTTTATTGATTGATGTATCTTTTCACAAATTCTGCTTTTTTTCTTTCCTGGTAAGTTTTCACTGGATTCCAGAAATTGAGAATAATAATGACTTGACAACACACTATACACACACACACCCACACACCCACACACACGTACATGTGTAATTTCTCCATACAAAGGGAAACATTTCCTAATTTTTTCTAATTATCAGTATCCATCAGCTCATTCTGTAGGATACTAGACTATTCTAATATCCAGGGTTCTTTTGTGGCATATATATATGTTGAGTTTTAAATTCATACAATATTATTGGCAGATTTTTTCTTATACAGTAATGCTGAAAGAATTAAGTTATGGCTGATGGAATCAAGTGCCTCTTTTAATAATCAATAGGGTGGTGGATGGAATGAGATTGTAGAATCTCTTCTCTGTTGATTGATTAATAGGATCAACTGTTTATACTTTAGTAGAAATCCTCCTATTCATTTTATTAATTTGTTAAGTGACTTCCCATGGTTTTCCTGAAGTATTTACTTATTTGTAGTAGCAGGTTGACAAACTGATGATTTTTTTTCATCCTTTTGTATACTGTCACCTGAAATTAGTACATAGTTTAAAGGAGAATTTCTAATAGATTTAACCTTTCTGATCTTTTATTTTGTTATGGGTAAAAAGAATAAATAATAAATCTTATTTATTACTTAAGTATAATATTTATACTTAAATATTATATTATTATAATAAATAATAAACCCTCATAGTTCAGTTGGTTAAGAATCTGCCTACAATACAGGAGACCCCAGTTCAATTCCTGGGTCAGGAAGATCCCCTGGAAAAGGGATAGGCTACCCATTCCAGTATTCTTGGGCTTCCCTTTGGCTCAGCTGGTAAAGAATCCGCCTGCAATGTGGGAGACCTGGGTTCAGTCCCTGGGTTGGGAAGAGCCCCTGGAGAAGGGAAAGGCAACCCACTCCAGTATTTTGCCCTGGAGAATTCCATGGACTGTATAGTCCATGGGGTTGCAGAGTTGGACATGACTGAACAACTTTCACTCACCTAGTAAAACTTAGATAACAAGAATTTTGTGAGGATTAAGTGAGTTAGCATTTCAGAATCTGCCTGACAGAATACCTGGCATATAGAAGATCCACCATGAATATGACTTCCTCTATCTGGGGGGGATAGGGGTGTGAATGCTGTGAAACTGTCTATATATTTCCCTATTAGTGGCCCTTTTTCTGAATTCTGCTCTGAATCAATCTGATCCTGAATAATTTTTAGATGGTATGATAATATATTTGAGAAAGTTCGTATACTTTTGCCTGGTATACCTCTTTTGGTGCCACTCTTAGCTTCAGACATGATGTTACCTGCAATTAGGCCACATGATCTGTGATGAACAGACCAGATTTAGCTTAGTGTAGTGGTTCTTGCACTGAGGTCCTCAGTTCACCAACATCAAAAATACCTGGAAATTTATTAGAAATGCAAATTTTAGGCCCTAATTCAGACATACTAGATAAGAAGCTCTTGAGGTGGGAATCAGTAGTCCATGTTTTAACAAGTCCTCCAGGTAATTCTGATGCATGCTAAAGCTTGAGAATTAACGTTGGAGCCAAAGACAAAGATGTCAACTGTCTCCTAATAACTCTCCAATTCAGCCATGTTGAAGGTAAATAAAAAGTTCAGAAGAAAGTGTGTATGGGATGGGAACAAGGGGGTTGGAAAGGTAATGTGTAAACTTACAGGGCTTGGAGTCAAAGATAAATCCCTAAAGAGCAAAGGAGAGGATGTGGGGTCAGAGTAAAAGGATCTAAAGCCCTAGGGATATGGAGTGTGTCTGCACGCACATGCTTGCACGTGTGTGTGTGTCTACTGCTTGAAAACCAGAAAGTGAATGATCTCCCTTAGCCAGGAAGAATAAGGGTAAGACTCTCAGGTGGTACTGTAGGCAGTAACTCTAAGATTTTTTTTGAAAAGTTATGTTCTTCCTGATATATTTTTAAATTGATGTTTAATTGTTTCATAATAAGTTGAAAGAGCTCAAAAGGGAAGAGTTTCCAGCGTCTTATAAATAAATCTATTTCATTGATTTTAAGTTTTACCAGTAATATCTAAATGCCAGAGTATCTTGATACCCACATCATCCATTTTGAAAGTTTATAACAAGTTCTTCTCTCACAGTTGAAAATTTTACATGGCTCATTTTTCCTCCTTGAACTTGCATTTCCATTCATTTCCTTGAGATTTTAACCTTGTGTAACATATTT
Organism: Antilocapra americana; assembly: GCA_007570785.1. Classification (NCBI taxonomy): domain Eukaryota; kingdom Metazoa; phylum Chordata; class Mammalia; order Artiodactyla; family Antilocapridae; genus Antilocapra; species Antilocapra americana. The sequence goes on from ML664161.1 coordinate 37,719,015, forward strand.
CTATGTTTGGAAGTCTTTTATTGATCATCCTATCATTCTTCAGTAAAAATACACACATGTATAAATTACAAGTTTAAGACATTTCCCTAAAGCTCTAAGTGTTGAAAAGTTTCTTTTGCACTGAGCACTGAAACAATTATTAGGAGTACACAATTGAGCAGAACAGTGTTTGCATTTTAAAAGTCTTTTTAAATCCAAGTAAAACTAATGGAAAGTAATGTTTAAAATTTGTACAAATATAATATTTTTAAAAAGAAATAGATGAATATGAAGAGAGGCACACAGAGAGAGAAGGCGATCCTGTAATATGGCAAACTCTTAAGCATTGGTGAATCTAGGTGCTCATGTACTAGTCTTCTAACTTTTCTGAAGACTTAGTATTTTTCAAAATAAAAAGTTAGGAGATGATGAGTTGAAAAAAGTAAAAGTTTTTGGAAGTCTCTCTTAATGAGATTGATTAAGATGCAGTTTATAGTATCTTGATTAAAGGGATTGTCACAATGTCCTCTTGTTTGTAGCTTTAATGCTTCAGGGTGATGTACAGTTATTAGATTTGAAATGTCTTTCTTTTACAAAGTAAAAGACTCATTATGATAATGAGAAAAAAGAACCTCTCAAAGGCAGGTGAATACTCAGATCAGTTTTAGGAAAGAGTTCATGTGGAACTTGAGGATCTGGAAGTCAACTCCTTTAAAACTGTCTATGCCCCTGTACCCCTTGGAAAGTCTCCACATACCCCCAGGGGTGGAGTTTGAAGATCCCTGTGTATAAAAAGGATTCTGACCTGGAAGTCAGAAGACCTAGGTTTTTTTGAGTTTTGTTTCTGTCACATTAACTATGGAATCTGATGCAAAGTGGAGGGGAATCAACATTTTTCCGTTTTTAACCATGTGCCAGGAACTGACGATATGCTTCACATGTTAACAGTTCACTACACACAGCAACTATAGATATGATGATCATTAGGCCCATTTTTAAATGGGAAAACTGAGGCTCAGGAGATGAAGGGCCTGGTTTGTGGGCTATGCAAATAGTGATAAATCCAAGATTTAATTCCAGTTCTGACTCTAAACACCATGCTGCAAATCACTCTGTGACAGTGCTCCCTTGAACAAGTCTTTTTCCCACCATGGGCCTCAGTTCATTCACCTATGAAATTGAGGGAGAGGAGCTAGAAGAAACTTCAAGTCACTTCCAGAGTTGACATCCTGTGAGTTGATGTGCTCTGGAGGCCAGTCCCAGGTGAAAGGGACTTCTAGAGATTTACACCCCATGGGTTTAAAAGACAATATAGAAGAGATTCAGAAATTCACCTGACCTAGTGGTGATTCCAACAGAATATATGTTGCACTAAAGTCTAAAGAGCTTGATCTGGTATACACCCCAGACAGAATTAAGTGATAACTGATCTTAAAAAAATTAGTGGGCATCTAGTCATTTGATATCTAAAAGGGAAGAAGGACCAACAAGGACCTACTGTATAGCACAGGGAATTCTGCTCAATGATATGTGGATGGGAGGGGAGTTTGGAGGAGAAGGGATACATGTATATTTGTAGCAGAGTCCCTTTGCTAATTCACCTAAAACTATCACAATATTTTTAATCAGCTACACCCCAATATAAAATCACAAGTTTTAAAAGAGTAAAAGGGAATATGTTAAAAAAGAAGAAAATACACATAGCCCTATTTAGGTTCAATGAAATCTATCCATAACAATCTTCCATTTTTCTTTTTTATATCGTAGATCTGTTGAGTGCCTGGTACAGTCATAGGCCTCTGAATGCCTAATTCTAGAATCAGTTAGAAATTAACAGTGAAATGGTAACTAAGTGAAGTCACTCAGTCATGCCCAACTCTTCGTGACCCCATGGGCTGTAGCCTGCTAGGCTTCTCTGTCCATGGTATTCTCCAGGCAAGAATACCGGAGTGAATTGCTGTTTCCTTCTCCAGGGGATCTTCCTGACTCAGGGACTGAACCCGGGTCTCCTGCACTGCAGGAAGACTCTACACTGTCTGTGCCACTAGGGAAGCCTAATGGTAACTAAGCCCATATGATATTTTAGAATATGTGGATCAGATGAACATCATAAAGGTTTATTTCTTTATACTTTACATATATCAGTTTCTCAAAATACCAATCTATGTATACTGCTTTGACTTCATTGCTATAAATTACCCTTTATTTCTTAACTACTTGCAACCTGGGTCCAACTTTACTAGAATCATTTTCTCCAAGGTTATCAAACTACTCCCTCATTGATAAACTCAGTAACAGTTTAAGAATTTTTGTTCTCCAAGAGCTTTCTGCCACATTTGATGTGCCTAATTTGTCTTCTCCTTCCTGCAATAATGTCCAGCTTTGGCAGACCCAATATTAAACTCATCAAATTTTCCTCATATTTCTGAGCACTCTGCTCTCTCTTGGAGATTCTTTCTCCAAATACTGATTATATATGGCCACTGGTAAAGATTGTTCTTATCTAAGTCTTTTTTTTTTTTTAGTCTAAATTATCTTCAACATCCTTATTCTCTGGAGAAATCTTCTAGAATCTCTGTCTATGACTAACAAACCAACACTTCAGCTTTGTGCTCCAAAGCATTTGCTTCTAGATATCTTCAGATATCTATCTTCAAATTCAATATGTTCCAAACCAATTAAAGTCTAACCCTGAATTTTCCTAACTCTGTTAATGAGACCATCATTGTCTTAGTCGTCTAGGCTAGAAATCTTGCTGCCTTTGACTTTTTTCCAATATGCTTCTATATGATAACTAGGAAAAATATATTAAGGCCTTATAAAGAATAGTAAAGTAATAAAGAAAGAACTGTATGCTTGCTTCAGAGATAGGGAGGGAGAAGCTGGGAATTAATTCTTAAGTCATAAGTGGTCTGGAGGGAGAGGAACCCATTGAGAAAGTGTGCTCACAGTCACTAAACCAGTGGATTGCAAGTTCCACTGATAATGCCTCGAGTATGTTTCTCTTTTTGTCTCTTCTTTTCTGGCCACATTGCACTGGTTCAGTACCTTGTGTCTTTTGTCCTGGCTTCTTGTAATAGCCTGCTAAATGTAAGGTCTTGGGCTTGATTTTCAAAATCTACCTGTACAAGTTAAAACAGGATTGATGTGAGCAAGCAACAGGACATAGTATGGGTAGAGGGAGTGGAAAGCAGGCTGCTTAGCGGGCAGTTAGAAACACGAGACAACAGTGTGACATGGACCTCAACAAAGTTAGGCTAACTTGAGTCCGTCTGTAGGACCTAGAATAAGGGAGGTGATTGGGCCTCTCTTGGACTAGTCTTTTGTTCCTTGAACAATGCATTACAGGGATAATGTAGAGTCTCTTTGAGAGAGTAACTAGGATAGTGAAGGGCCCTCAAGGAATTGGGCCCTGAGGAATTACTGACATTTAGATATCAACTGAAGATGTTTAACTTGGAGAAAACATAAGGGAGTTATTACAGTTGTTTTCACATATGTAAAAGACCATCTTGTGGAAATCACCTAAGAACTTTGTGAATGTCACAGTTGTCTTGAAATTGAATGCATTCATTTCAACAAATATTTATTGTAAGCCTACTCTATGCTAGACACTGGTAAGACAATATATGCCCTACCCTGATAGAATCTGAGTTCTAGTCTGACAGAAAATAAGTGAGTAAACAAATAAATAATTGAGTAATATAATTTCAGATAGTGATAGGATCAGCTGCCTTAGGGTAACAATATGTCTTATACTAGGATGGTGTGAGCCTAGATTTTACGATCATTTGGCAGAAAGATTTTAGAAGAAAGTTAGGCATTGGATTAGATGACCTTAGGGGACCCTTCAACGCCAAGATTTTATGGTTCTGCCCTTCTACTATCAGCTACCAAACTAGGACTTCCTCACAGATACCCTGAGGCTTAGAAACCCCAAACTCCTTGCTATTCCAGGAACAAGTCTTGCATTGAGGTTAGTGAGTCAACAGTGACTCAGTGTGAGTATTTGCCCGTGTGGTTTCTTTGCCTGGAATGTCTTTCTCTCACTTCTCTGCCTTTCAAAATTCTCCTTGCCCATCAAGGCTCAACTCAAAGATAAGCTTGTAACCAAGCATTCTGGATACCACTGAGATATACTGTGCTCTGCTCTGGGTCCAGTGACTAATAGTTTGTAGCACTATTAAAGCACTTACTGTATTTTACCTGTATCACAGTTTACTATATCTCTATCTACTTCCCTATTAGTTTCTGATTTTTTTGAGGAAAGGAACCATATACTCCTCCTTTTATAATGTTCTGTAGAGCAAATTTCCCAGTCATTGTTTAATCAAGAAGATATTCAACAAATAAATGTGACAGTAGGCAATATATATATTCATTATTATCTGGAGTGAATTAGACTGCTTTAAGTAGGAAAAGAATAACCTACTGGTTTAGCTAATAACTTTCCCTCTCAGTTTCTTCTGTATCTTTATCTACTAGCTATGATGAGCATGTTGCCTAACATCTTTAAGACTCAGTTTCTTCTTCTACAAAATGACAAGAAAAACAGTACCTACTTCTAAGATTGTTGTAAGGATTAAGTGTAATAGTCTAAGAAGATTGTTGTAAGGATTAAGTACAATGGTCCAAGTCAAATGCCTAGGTCAGTACTTAGCACATAATTAGTCCTCACTAAATGTTAACAATTATTACTAAGATTAGGCATCCTGCCCACCAATAGTTTTATGGTTTAAAGGTCTGGTTTAAAGAGTTTAAATACAGATTTGATATTAGGGAAAATTTCCATCATCCTATCAAAGATAATTTGAGACAGAAAATTAAGAAGGAAGCCTCTACTTATACTGAATTGTTAAATAGTATAAAAGAAAAACTAAATACAGTTACCAGCAGGAGCCTTTGTAGGGGATGGGCATTAGAGACAACCTCTTCTTTATGAAAAAGAAATAGATGGTTCAGAGAGGTTCAGTGACTTGCCTGAGGTCACACAGCTAAGGGGCAGATTAACTGTAACATTCCAGGTCTGCCTGGCTCCTTAGCCACTGCTCTTTCTGCTACACCCTGCTGCCTCTCAGCCTCGTGGATGAGGCCAACACAGATTAGAGATGATGTTACTCCAAAGCCTCACAGGCCTCAATTCTTCACTGCCAGCATTCTCTGGGCAGCAAGCCTAATTTCATACTGTTGGGGCTGAGGCTGCTGATACTCTTCCAGCCTTAGGGAGAACTGACGTGACTCACGGCTGAGGCAGGCTGGAGCCTGCAGGTGAAGGTTATCTAGGGTTCCATCTGTGAAAGGCTCCGTGTGTGTGTTCTGTCCGACTCTTTGACTCCCTGGACTGAAGCCGCCAGGCTCCTCTGCCCATGGAATTTCCCAGGCAAGAATATTGGAGCCGGTTGCCATTTTGTACTCCAGGGTATCTTCCTGACCCAGGGGTTGAACCAGCCTCTCTTGCGTCTCCTGGATTGGCAGATGGATTCTTTACCACTGTACCACCTGGGAAGCTCCTGTGAAAGGCTGGAGGCACCGCAAAGGCAGAGGATCTGAGCTGATGTACATTTAACCCAGGAGAAAAAAGACAGCACTACACCGTTCTGCATCTGGTGTGGCAGGAAGACAAACTGCAGAGTGGATCAAGATGTACCCATAATGCCAAACCCAAGCAAAAAAAGTATTTTCAGGAACTTATTTACAAAACAGAAATAGACTTACAAACATAGAAAACAAACTTACTGTTACCAAAGGGGAAAGGGGAGAGGGATAAATTAGGAACTTGGGATTAACATGTTATATATAAAATAGATAAATAACAAGGACCTACTATATGGCACAGGGAACTATATTCAATATCTTGCAATAAACTATAGTGGTAAAGAATCTGAAAAAGAATATATATATATATATATATATATATTTCAGTGAATCACTGAAACTAACACAACATTTAAAATCAACTGTGCTTCAATTTAAAATAAAAAGATTTTCAGGACTTCCCTGATGGTCCAGTGATTAAGACTCTGTGCTTTGGTTAGGGAACTAAGATCCCGCATGTTGCGCAGCCAAAAAAAGAAAAGGATTTTCAATCTATGCCCAAAGCAGGAAGCAAAAATCAAGAAGGATAGCCCTTACCCCCTTGCTCTTTGAGAAGTGGTGTGATGCTAACAAAAATTTGAAGAGGTAAAGTTACTCTGATCTTAAGCAGGGGAATATTCAGCTGCAGAAGTGAGAATAAACAAAGAGAAGAGAACAGAGCCCATCTGAGAGGAGAAATGGTAAAGCACATCTTGCTGTTTTTCTTGAATCATGGCCTTAAAAGAATTATGTAAGAAGAGAATAATTGGCTAATATTGATTTTTATATTATTAACACATTATATCTAAATGCACTTGCTCAGCTACAAAGAGCTCTCATTTCAATAGTCAACAATATCCCAATTAATAAACATTTAGTGAGGTTTTGCTTATGCAAAGTGTGACCACTCCTCCCCACTCAAATGAGATGACATGATTTGTAGTCTTTCCTAAATATGGATCAAGCATGCCCTTCTTCTCACTCTAGGTTATGGAGGCTTCTCTGCCATGAAAAAGGGAAGCCATGGACAAAATTAAGCATCTTCCTGAGGAGTCAATTAGTTGAGGTTTTGTGTATAAGTGTGGGTGAAGGGTGAATTTTTCTATTAAAACAACCATTTTCTGTTTTGTGGAGTAGAGGATAGAGTCTGCTGCTTTGGGCTTTGCTGTGGACAGGTTCTAGTGTAATAGAGAATTTTTTGTTAGTGGTAAAATGTGAAAAGTACTAAACCTTAACAAAGATGTTCAGGTTAATGCACTTTGTCATTTAGCCACTAAGTTGTGTCCAACTCTTTTGTGACCCCATAGACTGTAGCCCACCAGACTCCTCTGTCCATGGGATTTCCCAGGCAAGAATACTGGAGTGGTTGCCATTTTCTTCTCCAGGGATCTTCCTGGCCCAAGGTTTGAACGTGCATGTCCTACATGGGCAGATGGATTCTTTACCACTGAGCAACCAGGAAAGCCCCATTAATGCCCTTACTTGTAGGCATATTAAAACATAATTAATTCAGGCTTCATTTATTTGGAAGTTTAATAATCTGCAGAAGAACTATAGTCTATGTATATATAAAAATGATGAGAACTACTTCATATAAGTTTCATGCTGTTGATTTAAATAGTAAAGAAAACTTATGTAAAACACCCTCAAACACTTTATAAGGAACAATTTGTATTCAAATACTTAATATATGGATTATAAGTATTCTTATCTACCCATCAAAGCAGATGTAAAAATCTCATCAGTCTCATTTTGAATGACATTATGTATTTGAACATTTACAAAACTTCCTTTGATTTTCTTGAACAATATTTTTATAATCAGGGCTTTTCCTTTACTTTATTCCTCTTCCTGCCATTCGTGATAATCAGTAAGGTTTAAATCACCAACCACCTCCCATTTTCTACCACATAAACTTTCTAAAGAAGGTGTGGTTTCCTAGCTTCTAGTTGGGCAAGTTGTAACAGGGTCATTGTACTGAGGTTCCTCAATACAGTTACCCTTGGAATGACCTTGTAGGCTTCAATTCAGAGAAAAAACTTGGAAAATAATAACCCAGTAGGCCAGGGAAACCTTTAATCATTTGTAGACCTGAACAAGTCATTCTATTTAGATAGATGACAATTGTCACAAATATCCCTTCCAAAGCCAGTAGAACAAAAGTTTACAGTTTAATTTCCATCTTTATAGAATTCCCAATTAAAAAGAATGGCAAATTCTACATAAAGGAAATTTACTGCACATACAGTATGTTGCAAGCACATTGGGGGGATTTTTTAAAAATAATCACTTTATTTTTTATTTATTCTTTTTGGCTGTGTGTGGGCTTTCTCTAGTTTCAGAGAATAGAGGTCACTCTCTACTCATGGTCTGCAGGCTTCTCGTGGTGACTTCTCTTGTTGTGGAGCACAGTCTCTAGAATGTGTGGGCTCAGTAGTTGCAGCTTCCAGGCTTAGTTGCCTCATAGCATGTGGCATCTTAATACCTGAACCAGGGATGGACCCCATTACCCTGCACTGACAGGTGGATTCTTAACCATTGGATCCCCAGGGAAGTCATGCACATTGGGTTTTTAATTCTCAATACTGCTGTGTGCGTCATTATATGCATCACAATTTAAAGAGTTTACTACATTTATAGTTATTATAAACTACTGGCTATATTCTCTGTGTTGTACAATATATCTTTGTAGCTTATTTTATGCCTAATAGTTTATATGTCTTATTCCCCTACTGCTATTGCTTCCCACACCTTCCCTCTCCCCACCGGTAAGAACTAAACTAGTTTGTTCTCTGTATCTGTGAATCTGCTTCTTCTTTGTTATGTTCTCTAGTTTGTTATATATTTTTAGATTCTGCATATAAGTGATACAGTATTTGTCTTTCTCTGTCTGACTTATTTCACTTAGCATAATACCCTCCAAGTCCACCCATGTTGCTACGAATGGAAAAAAGTTTCATTCTCTTTTATGATTGAATAATATTCCATTGTATATATGTCTGTCTGTCTGATATATATATATATATATATATATATATATATATATACACACACACACACACATACCATATCTTCTATATCCATTTATCCATTCATGGACACTTAGGTTGCTTTCGTATCTTGGCAATTGTAAATAATGCTGCTATGAACATCGGGAATACCATCTCTTTGATGACTGCCAGGTCCAATGGTACCTGCTTCTAAAACACGAAGCGTGAAGAGATGAGACTGGCAAGGTGGTGGAGCCCGATGGGTGAGTAGGAGGGGTGTATAGTTGAAGGAGGACTTTGAATGCAACACAGAAGAGCTTAAATTTTCTACAACAAGCAGGGGAAATGAATTTCAGTTCCTGAGCAGCTGGATGAAGTGATGACAGGGGTGTGAGAGTTAAAATAATCTGACTAATGTTTAGGATGTGTTGGAATAGATTTAAGGATGTTACACATAATTCAGTGCTTGGGGGGCGATCTCAAAAATGACAGAATGATCTTGCTTTGTTCCAATGCAAAACTTTCAACATCACAGTAATTCAAGTCTATGCCCCAACCACTAACGCCAAAGATGCTGAAGTTGAACAATTCTATAAAGACCTATAAGACCTAGAACTAACACCAAAAAAGATGTCCTTTTCATCACAGGGGACTGGAATGCAAAAGCAGGAAGTCAAGAGATACCTCGATTAACAGCCAAATTTGGCCTTAGAGTACAAAACGAAGCAGGTCAAAGGCTAACAGAGTTTTGCCAAGAGAACACACTGGTCACAGCAAACACCGTCTTTCAACAACACAGGAGAAGACTCTACATGGACATCACCAGATGGTCAATACTGAAATTAGATTGATCATACTCTTTGCAGCCAAAGATGGAGAAGCTCTATACAGTCAGCAAAAACAAGACCAGGAGCTGATTGTGGCTCACATCATGAACTCCTTATTGCAAAATCCAGACTTAAATTGAAGAAAGTAGGGAAAAGCACTAGACCATTTAGGTATGACCTAAATCAAATCTCTTGTAATTATACAGTGGAAATGACAAACAGATTCAAGGGATTAGATCTGATAGAGTGCCTGAAGAACTATGGATGAAGGGCTGTAACACTGCACAGGAGGCAGTGATCAAGACCATCCCAAGAAAAAGAAATGCAAAAAGGCAAAGTGGTTGTCTGAGGAGGCCTTATAAATAGCTGAGAAAAGAAGAAAAACAAAAGACAAAGGAGAAAAGGAAAGATATACCTATCTGAATGCAGAGCTCCAAAGAATAGAAAGGAGAAATAAGACAGTATTCTTAAAGTGCAATGCAAAGAAATAGAGGAAAACAATACAATGAGAAAGACTAGAGATCTCTTCAAGAAAATTAGAGATATCAAGGGAACATTTCATGCAAAGATGGGCACAATAAAGGACATAAACAGCATTGACCTAACAGAAGCATAAGCTATTAAGAAGAGGTGGCAAGAATACATAGAATAACTATACAAAAAAGGTCTTCATGACCTGGACAAACATGATGGTGTGATCACTTACCTAGAGTCAGACATCCTGGAATGTAAAGTCAAGTGGGCCTTAGGAAGCATCACTATGAACAAAGTTAGTGGAGGTGACGGAATTCTAACTGAGATATTTCAAATCCTAAAAGCTGATACTGTTAAAGTACTGTACTCAATATGCCAGCAAATTTGGAAAACTCAGCAGTGGCCACAGGACTGGAAAAGGTCAGTTTTCATTCCAATCCCAAAGAAAGGCAATGCCAAAGAATGTTTAAACTACCACATAATTGCACTCATTTCACATGCTAGCAAGGTAATACTCAAAACCCTTCAAGCTAGGCTTCAACCGTAGGTGAATAAAAAACTTCCAGATGTTCAAGCTGGATTTAGAAAAGGCAGAGAAACCAGAGATCAAATTGCCAACATCTGCTGGATCATAGAAAAAGCAAGAGTTCCAGAAAAAGATCTAATTCTGCTTTATTGACTACACCAAAGCCTTTGTGATTGTGTGGATCACAACAAACTCTGGGAAATTCTTAGAGAGACAGGAATACCAGACCACCTGACCTGCCTCCTGAGAAATCTGCATGCAGGTCAAGAAGCAGCAGTTAGAATCAGATATGGAACAACGAACTGGTTCCAAATTCAGAAAGGAGTACGTCAAGGCTGTATGTTGTCACCCTGCTTATGTAACTTATATGCCGAGTTTGTCATGTGAAATGCTGGGCTAGATGAAGCATAAGCTGGAATCAAGATTACTGGGAGAAATATCAATAACCTCAGATATGCAGGTGACACCACCCTTACAGCAGAAAGCGAAAAAGAACTGAAGAGCCTCTTGATGAAAGTGAAAGAAGAGAGTGAAAAAACTGGCTTAGAACTCAACATTCAAAAAAACAAAGATCATGGCATTCTGGTTCCATCACTTCATGGCAAATAGATGGGGAAACAATGGAAACAGTGACAGACTTTATTTTCTTGGGCTCCAAAATCACTGCAGATGGTGACTGCAGCCATAAAATTAAGACTCTTCCTTCTTGGAAGAAAAGCTTTGACAAACCTAGAACGCATATTAAAAAGAAGAGACATAATTTTGCCTACAAAGGTCCACATAGTCAAAACTATGGTTTTTCCAGTAGTCATGTATGCAGGTGAGAGCTGGACCATAGAGAAGGCTGAGCGCTGAAGAACTGATGCTTTTGAACTGTGATGTTGGAGAAGACTCTTGAGAGTTCCTTGGACTGCAAGGAAATCAAACTAGTCAATTTTAAAGAAAATCAACCCTGAGTATTCATTGGAAGGACTGATGCTAAAGAAGCTCCAAGACTTTTCCACCTGATATGAAGAGTTGATTCACTGGAAATGACCCTGATGCTGGGAAAGATTGAAGGCAGGAGGAGAAGGGGACAACAGAGGATGAGATGGTTGGATGGCAACATTGGCTCAATGGACATGAGTTTGAGGAAACTAGGAGATGGTGAAGGACAGGGAAGCCAGGCATGTTGCTGTCCATGGGGTCTCCAAGAGTCGGATATGACTGAGTAACTGAACAAGACAAGACGCATACACAACAATAACAAAATCAAGCATTCATCCAATTATTTTTCCCTCCCAGAAGGGAACAGATTCCATTTCTGTCTTATGGAAAGAACTAATAAGAAAGAAATAGCAAACCTAAGAAAAATTCAGGGCATAACTTTTTGTTATCTTCTAACTGGTGTGCTGCAATTCGTGGGGTTGCAAAGAGTAGGACATGACTGAGTGACTGAACTGAATAAACATCCTTTCCCACATTCCCTGAGTTCAGGCCTTTAAAGTTTTCAAAATATTTTCACAGGTACCATCACATTTCATCCCTGTTAAAAACCAAGTATTTCCCAACAACATAAGCAGTCCTAAGCCAAAGTCAAGAAGAAACCAACCAGAGACTTTAGGGGCTGCATTTTGTGTGTGTGTGTGTGTGTGTGTGTGTGTGTATGTATGTTACTCAGTCATGTCTGACTCTTTGCAACTCATTTGAATGTAGCCCTCCAAGATCCTCTGTCCATGGAATTCTCCAGGATGAATACTAGAGTGGGTAGTCATTCTCTTCATTAGTATTTCTTTATGAAAAGGTTTGCTCAGCGGATGTCTACTCAGAGCAGGTATTCTTGGGCAGTGGGCCAAAAGTAATGAAACATGGCAATCTACCTCCTGGGGTCAGCTGAATGCAAGTGGATCCCTGAGCTCCTGGACATCCTCATGAGTGGACATTCACTAGGCTGTTGTCCAACCTCTTGGTAGATGAAAGCCCCTCCCATAGCCAACTGCATTTTGGGATAGTTATCCTCTCATCTAAGGGTAGACCAGCCATCTGTCATATGGGAGCAATTCACAGGCTAGTAAGTAGGTTTCAAAGGACCTGACAGTTCCTACTAGTAGGCAGTGCCTACTTAAATAAAATGCTGTATCTATTGAGAAAGACCCTGAGACTCATTACCTATCATCCATGTCTTCCACGTGTATAGAAATGGAATAAATGGTGCTGAAGGTCCTCATTTTTGCTATGCCTGCTCTAGGTCTTAACTCTTGGGGCTTAACACCCCTGCACAGTGATTTACCTTTACCAATGTAGTTTTTGATTTGCCAGGTCATTAAGTTAGCACCATGCCCAGTTACGACTATTTTGCTTTCAGCACAGCCCTCAGACAGTTCCTCATCAACTGTCTGAAAGACTAGTCCCTAACACCCTCTCCTTTCTGGGTTGTATGAGGCTCCTTTGCTATCCACGATGGCAGTTTGATATTTTGGTACATCATCCTTTGGCTGTCAGCATAGTATGCACCCTCTTCCTAAAGCAAGGTAATCCTAATTTTGGCAAGGAACAAGTTGTTTCTTTAGGCAGCATGAGGAGGCCTCTTTCGTAAGTTGTAATTTGAATGCCAATGTTATGGCCTTAACATTAAAGTTCAAGGAGAAGTATTGGTCTTTTAAATGGACAGCTGGCAAAAGCACTCAAGTGTCCCCAGATTCACTGGGTCTTTTGGGTCTTTTCCAAAAGAAGAAAAAAAAATCTATTGAAATGCTTGATGATGCTTTAGCCAGTCTCTAAAATTTTCAACTTTTGACTCATTCACTTTGGAGATAAATTTTAGCATGTCTTTTTCCAAAATCCAGGCTTTCCTTGTGGCTCAGCTGGTAAAGAATCTGCCCACAATTTGGGAGACCTGGGTTCGATCCCTGGGTTGGGAAGATCCCCTGGAGAAGGGAAAGCCTACCCACTCCAGTATTCTGGCCTGGAGAATTCCATGGACTGCATAGTCCATGGGGTCCCCTAGAATCAGACATGACTGAGCGACTTTCACTTTCCCAAATCCTATAGAGTATCAAGTTCCCTGCAAATGTACAAAATATCAATGTAGATTATCTAAAATTGTACTCTTTTCCATGAAGGAGACTCCAAACTATGCTCAATTTCTCATTGTATTAGCAAGTAATGCAAATCTTAACTTAGGAGAGCACCTGTCTATGGCCCAACTCTTGGCTTCTAGAGTGATCATCATACTGATTTCAAGTTGCTCCTCTGAGACACTCCTGGTATCAGGATAGTTTCTCTTTTGCTTCCAAGATGAACATTAGTCTCTTCATATCTTCTTAGTATACTCTTAATTTACCTCTAATTTCTGATTTCCTTAGCTGAATTATTCTTTCATCTATTCAAAATTAATCTGCTACTTGACTTCACATCCCTAATTCTGACTCTAGTTACAAAGGACTCTAATGACTTTCTAATGACAAATATATCATTTTGCAGTCTTTTAAATGATATAATGATCTAGTGCTTATCCTCTTGAACTGTTCTATTTCCATATCTTTGCAATCCTTAAATATGAGTCAGCATCTTAACTATGTTCTCAAATTCTACTGTTTCTCAGATGCCTCATTCATCCTAGAGTCAGTGGATAATCCCTTGTTCTCTTGATATTAAGTCCAGATTTCCTTCTAGATGCTGGCCTTGCACCTCCTGCTGTTTTTCCAGGTATGGCAAATATCCTACTGAAAATTTTAAATGTAATAGGACTATAGTGGTCAGGGGAAACTATAGTTTTGTCCGTGTGCTGTTCTAGCCTTTTAACTTAAAAAGTTTTTGATAAGAGAAATTTTCTTGTGGAGACATTATGTTATGTATGCAGGAGTGAATGTGCGAGATGGGTCTATCAGTAGAGTATTCTGTTCTCCAAGTTCAACTGTCACTGAATATATATATATATATATGACATTCTCTCATTTCCTCAGCATTTATCATCCATCCAGCAAATATTTATTGAGGCTTTTTTTGTGTGTTAGTTTCTGATATATTATAGTGATTCATTTTTTTTTCATATATTCATTTTCATATTCTTTTCCACTATGGGTTTTTGTATGATAGTGAATATAGTTCTCTGTGCTGTACAGTAGGACTTTGTTCATCTATTTATTTTCTACATATCTGTTTCATTCCTTCCTAGCCAGATTAAAAATTACTAAAGGCAGTGATTATGTCTCATATTCTTGATTTACTCTCATTAAGAAAAGTACTTTAGCTCTTGGGCTCGGATCTAGGTTTCGTTAACATGGCGAAACGCACCAAGAAGGTCGGAATCGTGGGCAAATACGGGACCCGTTATGGTGCCTCCCTCAGGAAAATGGTGAAGAAAATTGAAATCAGCCAGCACGCCAAATATACCTGCTCCTTCTGTGGCAAAACCAAGATGAAGAGAACAGCTGTGAGCATTTGGCACTGTGGTTCCTGCATGAAAACAGTGGCTGGTGGTACCTGGACCTACAACACCACTTCTGCTGTCACAGTAAAGTCTGCCATCAGAAGACTGAAGGAATCGAAAGACCAGTAGAAGCACCACCATTTGATAATGTTGCTAGCCTATAATAAATGGGTTAGTTTATGTAACAATTACTTTGGCTTGTTAATTTTATTAGTTAGACGTTCTTATTTTGCGTTGCATTCTTTTTGCTCCCCAAAATAAGGACTTAATTAAAATCCTTTTAATTTTTCTTGGGAAAGCATGCTGAGGTGGGTTGTAATCCAGTTGCCTTTTTTTTTTTCCAGTAGTCATGATGCATGAGCTAAGATTATGAGCCTAAGTCTGTTCTTGCTAGACTTCTTTGAGGTAGATTGGTCCTAAAAATGAAAATTTTAAAATCAGAGTTAATACATTTTGTTTTAATATTTTAAAGGTTAAAAAAAAAGAAAAGTACTTTACACATAGTAAGTATTTAGTGTATTCACTAGTTAAACTCCAATTGCAACTATATTTCAAATCTGGCAGAACTCTGTATGTACATACATCTTTCCTTTAAAAAAAAATCTGATCCATATGGTTGATCCATGAATATTCTTCTGTACTCCTAGAGTATTGGCTTTCAAGGTATCTGTTTATTTTTATGCAGTTATTAAACACCAATTACTGGGTGGGATGGGATGGGAGGTAGAAACTAGGTTCAAATATACCTCTGGCTGATTCATGCTGCTATATGGCAGAAACCAACACAATATTGTAAAGTAATTATCCTCCAATTAAAAATAAATACATTAAAATATTTTTTTCTTAAAAAGCCACCAATTACTATAACACATAAAGGGACTAAATAGACCAATGAAAAAAAGAAGGCCCATGAAAAATTTTTTTAAAGAATGTCAGCTTATACACCACTTTCATTTTGAGTGACTTCTCTTGTCTGCTCAGAGAATACCTGCATGCCTTTAAAAAAGTGTTATTCCAAGAACATAGTGGAATGTCATATAATTGTGACTACTCAGTAAACATTTACTGATCAATGTGGTAAAGCTGAGCCAGAAAAGCTAATTATAGTTCTATTTGCCTCCATTTTTAATCTGTAAAGTGGAAATAATATTACCTGTTTTATCTACTTTACATGTTTTGTTTGGTACACTTCCAATACTACGTTCATTTAAGGTACAAAGCACTATATGAAAAATAAAACCCTGGAGTGGCCTCTATGGCAAGGTTTAGGCTCTAAAAACAGCGTTTTTGGGTGTATACATCCAAAATTACTCTTTCAAAGGACCTTAAGTAATAAACCCAGTCCAGCTAGTTTTCTCCCAGTATTGGAACATATCACTGTTTCTTTTGTTTAGCACAGATGAAGAATTGTATTTAACATGTATTAATGAGTCAAATTGTAAGAAATAGAAGCCCAGTATTTTAAAAACTATCAGCAGCCTTAACTCCCCGAAATGCTCAGATAAGCAGCATGTAGGAGTGGGGAGCACTGCATGAGGTTCAACAGATTTACTTCTCACAGATCATATTCTTTATGAACTAAAAACCATAATTATAAACTTATTACTAATGGTTCTATAATCCACATTTCACTGGCTCCTGCCTTTCCCTGCTGATGCAAGACTTCCAGCTTCTTGTTAAGTCACCTGCCCATAATTTCTAAGAACCCTTGGATAGTGTTTTACATGGACTCAAGAGAAAGTCTTATCTGTGGCCATACAGATGTCCCCTGCTGAGATTTCTGTTGTCTTAGAACACTTCTGGCACTCACACTGAGTCAGTCCCCTTAAGCCAGGTTACCATCACCTTCTTCTGGCCATTTTCATGATCTCCAGTGTGTTCCTCAAGGAATCAAAATGCTTCTGTGTTTGCTGGAGACTCCAGTACTGCAAAATTGTATCATATTTCCTGCAGAAGTAGAAACAAGGCCCAATCACTCACCTCTAGATTATATTTTGTGATGAAATAAAGATTTTAGTGCATTCCTATTCCTGGTTATGGTATTTTCCAAGAGGAGTCCACAAGACTGCATTAGAGTATGCATCTTTGAGATAGGTAAGCATTGTCTCCTCAGTCCAAGAGTAACCTTCTGAAATACTGACTAGTACATTCTAACAGTGCAAAGTGATAAAAAAAAAGAAGGCTGGCCAACCCTTCTCCTTGATGGTTATCCGCACTTCTTGACAGTCTTTCTGCCAAAACCCTTCAGTAAATCACAATCTTGGCAGTATAAACCTACTAATTTGACAAATATGCCACGATATGTTTGAATCCCATTGATGGACAGAAAAGTTTGTTTCAAGCTATGAATCTCTGTTAAATATTTGAATATCTTTATAAAATTTGATACCAAAGTAATATTCTAGCAACAATAATGGAAAAGTTTAATGTAAGAAAAACTTTCAGAAAACCAACAAATGAATAAAACAAATGTTTTTATTATTTGACAATTCCTCAGAATCCTTCACCATATGCAAATATAAAGTTGTAATTTTAATGGTTATAATTAGGTTTCACTTTTTCAATTGTAATCATATTGCTCATTCTGCCAGCATTTAGCGAGTTCCTATTATGTGCACAGCATCAACTGATATCAAGAGAAATGCTTTACATTTCCACAAGAAAGATATAAAGGTAAACCGTTTGTCTTCCAGCAACTCCTGTTGATGAATTTTTCACTTGATCATTCCGCTGGTGCTTAGAAGTACTTTACTTTAACTCCTCTCATGCTAGATTAAAAGCTTAACCTCCACAGAATAGTTTACTTACAGAGTTCCAGCTGACTTGACCCTGTAAGAGATTTGTTTTTAAATTCTGAAGGAACCCATTATCTTTGTCCTTGAAAATATTTTTAAAAATGCACTTGAACAGACCATAGTTAGTTTTTAAAACATGTGAAGCAGTTTTCTCAATTTGCTGTGAGCACTGGTTTCCCACCACTTCCGGGCACACAGTTCAGTTCAGTTCAGTCCCTTGGTCATATTTGACTCTTTGCGACTCCATGGACTGCAGCATGCCAGGCTTCCCTGTCCATCACCAACTTGCAGAACTTGCTCAAACTCATATCCATTGA
This sequence comes from Antilocapra americana, assembly GCA_007570785.1. Taxonomy (NCBI): domain Eukaryota; kingdom Metazoa; phylum Chordata; class Mammalia; order Artiodactyla; family Antilocapridae; genus Antilocapra; species Antilocapra americana. Next base: position 37,736,908 of record ML664161.1, read on the forward strand.
GTCGGTGATGCCATCCAATCATTTCTTCCTCTATCATCCCCTTCTCCTTCCACCTTCAATCTTTCCCAGCATCAGCATCATTTCAAATGAGTCAGTTCTTCACATCAGGTGGTCAAAGTACTGGACCTTCAAAATCAGTCCTTCCAATGAATATTCAGGACTGATTTCCTTTAGGATTGACTGGTTTAGCAGCTCCTTGCTGTCCAAAGGACTCTCAAGAGTCTTTTCCAACACCTTGGTTCAAAAGCATCAATTCTTTGGTGCTCAGCTTTCTTTATAGTCCAATTCTCACATCCATACATGACTACTGGAAAAACCATAGCTTTGACTAGATGGACCTTTGCTGGCAAAGGAATGTCTCTGCTTTTTAATATGCTGTCTAGGTTGGTCATAGCTTTTCTTCCAAGGAGCAAATGTGTGTTAATTTCATGGCTGCAGTCACCATCTGCAGTGATCTCGGAGCCCAAGAAAATAAAGTCCGTCACTCTTTCCATTGTTTCCCTATCTATTTGCCATGAAGTGATGGGACCAGATGCCATGATCTTCGCTTTTTTGAATGTTGAGTTTTAAGCCAGCTTTTTCACTCTCCTCTTTCACTTTCATCAAGAGGCTCTTTAGTTCTTCACCTTCTGCCATAAGGGTGGTGTCATCTGCATATCTGAGGTTACTGATATTTCTTCTGGCAATCTTGATATTCCCAGCTTGTGCTTCATCCAGCCCAGCGTTTCTCATGATGAATTCTGCATATAAGTTAAATAAGCAGGGTGACAATATACAGCTTTGACATACTCTTTTTCCTATTTGGAACCAGTCTGCTGTTTCATGTCCAATTCTAACTGTTGCTTCCTGACCTGCATACAGATTTCTCAAGAGGCAGGTCAGGTGGTCTGGTATTCCCATCTCTTGAAGAATTTTCCAGTTTGTTGTGATCCACACAGTCAAAGGCTTTGGAATAGTCAATAAAGCAGAAATAGATGTTTTTCTAGAACTCTATTGGTTTTTTCAGTGATCCAATGGATGTTGGCAATTTGATCTCTGGTTCCTCTGCTTTTTCTAAAACCAGCTTGAACATCTGGAAGTTCATGGTTCATGTATTGTTGAAGCCTGGCTTCGAAAATTTTGAGCATTACTTTACTAGTGTGTGAGATGAGTGCAATTGTGGGGTAGTTTGAGCATTCTTTGGCATTGCCTTTCCTAGGGACTGGAATGAAAACTGACTTTTTCCAGTCCTGTGGCCACTGCTGAGTTTTCCAAATTTGCTGGCATATTGAGTGCAGCACTTTCACAGCATCATCTTTCAGGATTTGAAATAGCTCAACTGGAATCCCATCACCTCCACTAGTTTTTTTGTAGTGATGCTTCCTAAGGCGCACTTGACTTCACATTCCAGGATGTCTGGCTCTAGGTGAGTGATCACAGCATCATGATTATCTGGGTCATGAAGATGTTTTTGGTACAGTTCTTCTGTGTATTCTTGCCACTTCTTCTTAATCTCTTCTGCTTCTGTTAGGGCCATACCATTTCTGTCCTTTATTGAGCCCATCTTTGCATGAAATGTTCCCTTGGTATCTCTAATTTTCTTGAAGAGATCTCTAGTCTTTCCCATTCTATTGTTTTCCTCTATTTCTTTGCACTGATCACCGAGGAAGGCTTGCTTTTCTCTTCTTGCTATTCTTTGGAACTCTGCATTCAAATGGATATATCTTTCCTTTTCTCCTTTGCTTTTGGCTTCTCTCTTTTTTTTATAGCTATTTGTAAGGCCTCCTCAGACAACCATTTTGCTCTTTTGCATTTCTTTTTCTTGGGGATGGTCTTGCTCCCTGTCTCCTGTACGATGTCACCAATCTCCATCCATAGTTGATCAGGCCCTCTATCAGATCTAGTCCCTTAAATCTATCTCTCACTTCCACTGTATAATTGTTAGGGATTTGATTTAGGTTATACCTGAATGGACTAGTGCTTTTCCCTACTTTCTTCAATTTAAGGCTGAATTTGGCAACAAGAATTCATGATTTGAACCATAGTCAGCCGCTGGTCTAGTTTTTGCTGACTGTATAGAGCTTCTCCATCTTTGGCTGCAAAAAATACAATCAATTTGATTTCAGTGTTGACCATCTGGTGATGTCCATGTGTAGAGTCTTCTCTTGTGTTGTTGGAAGAGGGTGTTTGCTATAACCAAAGGCTTGGGTGTAGTCAATAAAGCAGAAATAAATTTTTTTTCTGGAACTCTCTTGCTTTTTTATGATCCAGTGGATGTTAGCAATTTGATCTCTGGTTCCTTTGCCTTTTCTACATCCAGCTTGAACATCTGGAAGTTCTTGGTTCATGTACTGTTGAAGCCTGGCTTTGAGAATTTTGGGTATTACTTTGCTAGCGTGTGAGATGAGTGCAATTGTGTGGTAGTTTGAACATTCTTTGGCATTGCCTTTCTTTGGGATTGGAATGAAAACTGACCTTTTCCAGTCCTGTGGCCATTGCTGAGTTTTCCAAATTTGCTGGCATGTTGAGTGCAGCACTTAACAGCATCATTTTAGGACTTGAAATAGCTCAGCTGGGCACACAGTAATGGAGTCAGGATATTCAGTATTGCCTTTCATTTGTTTTCCAATACAAATAATCAAGATTTATAAAAATTTTATAGAACCACAGTCAAAGTATTTAATGATAAAATTTGGAGTAACTGGATCACTTTTGATTAGAATTTACAGTTTTATATGAAAACTGTACTCAAATTGTAAAGAAATAATTTGAGAAAGTAGAAGAGTACTGATAAGAGGAGGTACTCAGCTGTCTCAGACATGTTGATTCCTTAAAAAGGAAAAAAAAATCTGTTATTGACTTCCCAAAAAAGTTAGATTTAGGATTCTTTTTCCTAAATTATTACTTCTATCTTCAACTACTAGGTACTACCAATGCATATACAATATAAATTATAAAAATAATGAACAATAGGCACAGTGAAATATTAATGGATTTACAAAACGGAGTTATAAATCCTCTATGCCAAGAATCCTTGCTGGTCTGATTTGTGGTACTTTCTACTACTGTCTGATCTGGCTGTTATACAGGAACACACATACTTTGGAGGTTTCTGCATTCTCTTCTATCCCCTTTCAGAATTCCACCCCACAGGGCACAGGAATGAAGTCAGAACAGTGATGCATCTTGATGGCCACATGTCACATTAAAAACTGTGGCTTGAGGAAGAGGCTCTCTCTGCATTCTGGATTCCTTCTTGGAAAATCCACACAACTTGATTTCTCTTTGTTTCCCCCTATTCCAAGTTAAGCTATTCAATAGCCCAGAAACAGAAGGACAATTTTCTTGTAACTTTCACACTCATCATCAACCAGATATAAAGAACTAAAGATTTTTGTCGTATTCTGAGATGTGAGTCCTATTTCTATATGAACAATAAAGTATGACCAATTTTTGATTTACTGCTGGGTAATGAAGGACAGGGAAGCTGGCATGAGGCAGTTCATAGGTTTGCAAAGAGTTGGACACGACTTAGTGACTAAACAACAAGTTCTTAAAGTATTTGTTCCAACTGAGAATTTTGCAGACCTTTATTTAATACATTTAATGCACAACCAACAAGGTTGAATTACCTAGAACATTGTAAAGAGGTATACGTAAGTCAAGGAATTTGATCAATACATATTATTTTCAGTTCATATGAATTCACTTAACCAATTCAATGTGGAAATATTTACACTCTTGTCTAAAGAAGCTCTTTCTTAAGATTGTGAATAGAAATAGAGTGAAAGAAATAAAACTGAAACAGCTCAAAGTAATCAGTTATAATGTATTAAATCACATGATTATACCCTCTTTGGAGCAAAAATATGACAAGCATAAAAAACTAAAAGCATTTATTGAAGGTTTTCTTCCTTTTTAATAGTATGTTCCTTTACATGTTAAAATTACTTACATGATCTATCAAAGGCTTGATAATGAAACTTATAATACAACCAGAGTCTACTTTATAGTGGCAATGTTTCAAACACTGTACCTTTTTGAGTACTCATCTATTTTCCCTTTAGGGCATACCTCATTGGTTATAAAGGCTTCCCTGGTGGCTCAGGTGGTAAAGAATCTGCCTGCAATGCAGGAGACCCATGTTCAATCCCAGAGTCAGAAAGATCCCCTGGAGAAGGAAATGGCAGCCCACTTCAGTATTCTTGACTAGAGAATCCCATGGACACAGGAGCCTGGCAGGCTATATAGTCCATGGGTCCCAGAGTTGGATACAATTGAGCAACTATCACTCACTCTCTTGTTGGTTATAAGAAGCATGACCAAATATGCTGTCTTGTTACCATGGGCACATTTTAAGCATTGGAAAAAAACACAGTGTGTGTTACCTCAGAGGCTCTCCTGCAGTGACCATGTCTTATACCTGCTTAAATACCTCCCATAATTCTGCAATGTCTATAAGACAAAGCCCAAATTTCCTGGTATAACATTCAAAGCTTTTTCAAAACTGGCCCCTGCTGCTGCTGCTGCTAAATCACTTCAGTTGTGTCCAACTCTGTGTGACCCCACAGATGGTAGCCCACCAGGCTCTGCCGTCCATGGGATTTTCCAGGCAAGAGTACTGGAGTGGGTTGCCATTTCCTTCTCTGAATCTGCCCCAAACCACCTTTTAAGCTTTATCTTTCATTAGTCTTCTCTATCAGCTTCTCTTCTAGCCAAACTGGTTTTCCTAAACTCAAATGAAGAGACTTACAGTGTCCTTAACTGCTCTGACACCTTGACCAACCTACATTTACTATGAAGGGGATTTGTCTGATGGGTTGGAGATGAAGTGGTGGAAAATAATTTACTTCCTCTTTCCTTTACTTCATTTCCAAATCCTACTACTCATCCTTTAAGTTCCACTTAGATCAAAGTGTCCTTTGTTTACCTGTTATATTTAGTACAGCATGAGCAATTCATTGAGCCACAAGTAACAACCACATTTCTTCCCAGGAGGTGCAGTGGTAAAGAATCTGCCTGCCAGTACAGGAGATGTAGGAGATGTAGATTCGATCCCCTGGAGGAGGAAATGGCAACCCACTTCAATATTCTTGCCTGGAAAATCCCATGGACAGAGGAGCCTAGTGGGCCATAGTCCACTGGGTCACATAGAGTCAGACATGACAGAGCATGCACTTACCTCCCACACAATTATATTAGCAAATTAAGTTCTGCCTTTTTTATGGATTCAGGTGTTATCTAAAATAATTAGACCCCTGGAGGAGGGAATGGCAACCTACTCTAGTATTCTTGCCTGGAGAATCCCATGGACAGAGGAACCTGGAAGGCTCCAGCCCATGGGGTGGCAAACAGTCAGATGCAACTAAAGTGACTCAGCATGCACAATGTATTTTTAAACGAAATAAACATTAATTTCAGTTCAGTTGCTCAGTCATGTCAGACTCTTTGCGACTCCTTGGACTACAGCATGCCAGGCTTCCCTGTCCACCAAATCCCAGACCTTCCTCAAACTCATGTCCATTGAATTGGTGATGCTATCCAACCATCTCACCCTCTGTCATCCCCATCTTCTCCTACTTTCAATCTTTCCCAGCATCAGGATCTTTTCAAATGAGTCAGTTCTTCATATCAGGTGGCCAAAGTACTGGAGATTTAGCTTCAGTCCTTCCAGTGAATATTCAGGACTGATTTCCTTTAGATTGACTGGTTGGATCTCCTTGCAGTCCAAGGAACTCTCAAGAGCCTTCTCCAATACAACAGTTCCAAAGCATCAGTTCTTTGGCACTCAGCTTTCTTTATAGTCCCGCTCTCACATCCATACATGATTACTGGAAAAACCATTGTTTTGACTAGATGGACCTTTGTTGGCAAAGTAATGCCTCTGCTTTTTAATATGCTGTCTAGGTTGGTCGTAACTTTTCTCCCAAGGAGTAAGCGTCTTTTAATTTCATAGCTGCACTCACCATCTGCAGTGATTTTGGAGCCCATAAAAATAAAATCTCTCACTGTTTCCCCATCTAATTATCATGAAGTGATGGGACTAGATGCCATGATCTTAGTTTTCTGAATGGTGAGTTTTAAGCCAGCCTTTTCACTTTCCTCTTTCACTTTCATCAAGAGGCTCTTTAGTTCTTTCTCACTTTCTGCCATAAGGGTGGTGTCATCTGAATATCTGAGGTTATTGATAATTTCTCCTGGCAGCCTTGATTTCAGCTTGTGCTGGAATTTAGCATGATGTACCCTGCATATCAGTTTACAATATACAGCCTTGACAAACTCCTTTCCTGATTTAAAACCAGTCTGTTGTTCCATGTCCAGTTCTAACTGTTGCTTCTTGACCTGTATACAGATTTTTCAGGAGGCAGGTAAGGCAGTCTGGTATTCCCAACTCTAAGAATTTTTCACAGTGGAAAGTTCTGACAAAACGTGGAGAGTTCTGACAAAATGTGGTCCACTGGAGAAGGGAATGGCGAACCATTTCAGTATTCTTGCCTTGAGAACCCCATCAACAGTATGAAAGGCAAAACAACAGAACACTGAAAGATGAACTCCCCAGGTCGGTAGGTGCCCAATATACTATTGGAGATCAGTGGAGAAATAACTCCAGAAAGAATGATGAGCTGGAGCCAAAGCAAAAACAACACCCAGCAGTGGATGTGACTGGTGATGGAATGAAAGTTCAGTGCTGTAAAGAGCAATATTGCATAGGAACCTGGAATGTTAGGTCCATGAATCAAAGCAAATTTGAAGTAGTCAAATAGGAGATGACAAGAGTGAACACTGACATTTTAGGAATCAGTGAATTAAAATGGACTGAAATGGGTGAATTTAACTCAGATGACCATTATATCTACTACTGTGGGCAAGATCCCTTAGAAGAAACGGAGTAGCCATCATAGTCAACAAGAGAGTCCAAAATGCAATAATTGGATACAATCTCAAAAATGACAGAAGATCTCTGTTCATTTCCAAGGCAAACAATTCAATATCACAGTAACCAAGTCTATGACTGGCCAGTTATGCTGAAGATGAAGTTGAATGGTTCTTTGCAGACCTACAAGACCTTCTAGAAGTAAGACCCAAAAAAGATGTCCTTTTCATTATAGGGGACAGGAATGCAAAATAGGAAGTCAAGAAACACTTGGAGTAACAGGCAAGTTTGGCCTTGGAGTACATAATGAAGCAGGTCAAAGGTTAACAGTTTTGCCAAGAGAACACACTGGTCATAGCAAACACCCTCTTCCAACAACACAGAAGACTCTATACATAGACATTACCAGATGGTCAATACCAAAGACTCTGTACATGGACACCACCAGATGGTCAACAGCAAAATCAGATTGATTATATTCTTTGCAGCCAAAGATGGAGAAGCTCTATATAGTCAGCCAAAACAAGACTGGGAGCTGACTGTGGCTCAGATCATGAACTCCTTATTCCCAAATTCAGACTGAAATTGAAGAAAGTAGGGAAAACCACTAGACCATTCAGGTATGACCTAAATCAAATCCCTTATAATTATACAGTGGAGGTGAGAAATAGATTTAACGGACTAGATCTGATAGAGTGCCTGATGAACTATGGACAGAGGTTCGTGACATTGTACAGGAGACAGGGACTAAGACCATCCCCAAGAAAAAGAAATGCAAAAAAGCAAAATGGCTGTCTGACGAGGCCTTACAAATAGCTGTGAAAAGAAGAGACACGAAAAGCAAAGGAGAAAAGGAAAGATATACCCATTTGAATGCAGAGTTCCAAAGAATAGCAAGGAGAGATAAGAAAGCCTTCCTCAGTGATCAATGCAAAGAAATAGAGGAAACCAGTAGAATGGGAAAGACTAGACATCTCTTCAAGAAAATGAGAGATACCAAGGGAACATTTCATGCAAAGATGGGCTCGAAAAAGGACAGAAATGGTATGGACCTAACAGAAGCAGAAGACTTTAAGAAGAGCTGGCAAGAATACACAGATGATCTTCATAATCCAGATAACCGCGATGGTGTGATCACTCACCTAGAGCCATACATCCTGGAATGCAAAGTCAAGTGGGCCTTAGGAAGCATCACCATGAACAAAGCTAGTGGAGGGGATTCCAGTTGAGCTATTTCAAATTCTAAAAGATGATGCTGTGAAAGTGTTGCAAATTTGGAAAACTCAACAGTGGCCACAGAACTGGAAAAGGTCATTTTTCATTCCAATCCATTTCTTATCCCAAAGCGGGCAATGCCAAAGAATGTTCAAACTACTGCACAATTGCACTCATCTCACACACTAGCAAAGTAATGATCAAATTTCTCCAAGCCAGGCTTCAAAAGTACCTGAAACGTGAACTTCCAGTTGTTCAGGCTGGTTTTAGAAAAGGCAGAGGAACCAGAGATCAAATCGTCAACATCCACTGGATCACTGAAAAAACCAATAGAGTTCCAGAAAAACATCTATTTCTGCTTTATTGACTACATCAAAGCTTTTGACTGTGTGGATCACAACAAACTGTGGAAAATTTATTGTAAAAATGAAATGAAAACATTTAAAGTGAATATCTTCATTTGTAATTAAATATGCCAATATATTAACAAAATTATTCTAATTTTTGTCTTCCTTCTCAATCTTGACCCAAATGTTCATATATTTTGCAGAACTGGAAATATGGTGATATATAATCTAAGTCCTATGTTTTAAAATTAGTATTGTTTGAGTTTCTCCTAGTCTTTGTGTTTATTCTTCTTTCTGGTTGCATAATATGGATTTCATAGAACGTAATTTACTTAACTACACCTTTAGTATCTGAAACTGTTTCCTTTTCCTTTCTTTTCTGTATGTCCAGATCTTATCTGCTATTTCAAACTACTCTAGTTCTCTGAATACCTTTACATACATTTCTGTCACTGCGTAACTTCTTTTTGCCTAGAATGTTCTTCCCTTCCATCATCTAAAAAAATTAATTTTTGTTTAGAACAGTGGTCTACAAACTGTTTTCTTCTTATACTCTACTAGTAAAATATTTTAATATCAGGCCTCAAATATTATACCTGTTTATAAAACATGTGGTCTTCTCCAGCACCACAAAACAGATTTATAAAACATCTGGTTTTCTGTAGCACCACAATTCGAAAGCATCAATTCTTCAGCACTCAGCCTTCCTTATAGTCCAACTGTCACATCTGTACATGTCTAGTGGAAAAACCATAGCTTTAACTATATGGACCTTTGTTGGCAAAGTAATGTCTCTGATTTTTAATATGCTGTCTAGGTTTGTCATAGCTTTTCTTTCGAAGAGTAAGAATCTTTTAATTTTGTGGCTGCAGTCACTGTCTGCAGTGATTTTGAATCCCAAGAAAATAAAACCTGTCACTGTTTCCACTTTTTCCTCTTCTATTTGTCATGAAGTGATGGGACTGGATGCCATAATCTTAGTTTTCTGAATTTTGAGTTTTTTTAAAAATTTATTTATTTTCATTGTAGGCTAATTACTTTACAATATTGTAGTGGTTTTTCCCATACATTGATATGTACAGCCATGAGTGTACATGTGTTCCCCATGAATTTTGAGTTTTAAACAGCTTTTCCCACTGTCTTCTTTCGCCCTCATCAAGAGCCTCTGTAGTCCTGTTTTCTGCCATTAGTGGTATCCTCTGCATATCTGAGGTTGTTCATATTTCTCCTGGCAATTTGATTCCAGCTTGTGATTCATCCAGCCTGGCATTTCACATCAACAGGTTAAAATCAATAATGAGCTAATGAAATCTGACAAGATACAGACCTGAAATTTTTGGTCTCAGGAATTTTTGAAATATGAAGTTACTATCCACTTGTTTTTGTCAAAGGTTACCCTAAGTATGACTGAGATGTAGCTTATGCCACTGTGAAATCTTCACAATTACCAAAACATTGGAAGACTATGTTCTTGGACAGTTAATAATTTGAGGGTGGGGTGAGGGTATTAGAAGAATAAAAGTTTAGGGCCTTAAATAAAGTAAAAATTGTCTTAAAATATATGTAACTTCACATTGGCATTAGCTACACCTCATAGTTAGCTACATACTTAGCTACACCTCATACTCTGACTAAAAATCAGTGGGTAGTATCTTCATATTTCAAAAATTCTTGAGAATTCCAAAAATTTCAGGCCTATATCTTGTCAAATTTGATTAGCTCATTATTTTTAACCTGTTGATTTTATTGATGTGATACACAATTCCCACTCAGAGCAGGATGTCAGCTTTGCCTTATGTTTGTTCACTTATCTGTACTTTATTTGTAGGAATCATTTTCAATGCATGAGGGTAAAGTTAGTTAAAAATCAAATAGTATGACTAGAAATCCAGTTAATTAAGCACAAGTAAAGTGTTACATGTTGCTGAAAAATTTAAAAAGCAGGAGCATACCTCATATTATGCTGTGGATTCATCTCCTGTATTGTGTCCCTGTATTATGGACCATGCGACACCTCTTCCTTTGATGTAAGGACTGAGGAGGGCATTAGTGTCTACCAGTAAATTAACCATTAGAAAGGTAATTTATTACTTTTCAAGACAAAAATAAGAATCTAGTAGTTCCAGCATTCCAAAGGATCATCCTATATAACTTCTGAGTATATACACTCAACTTTGGAGACCAGTTGTTTAACTCCAGCTTGGAAAATGATCTCTGGGCCACTTTTCTTCCACAGTTGTTCACATGACATTATGGTGTTCTCTGTTTACACATCTCCCCTCTATAAGAGCTCCTCTAAGGCTGGAGCAAGACTGTCACCTCTGAATGACTTTTATTCATCCTCACACTCCTATATTTCTAAGATCTGACACAGCATCCTGTAAATCAAATTGATTTCATCATACTGAGCAGTTTCACACTGCTACTTCTTTTCTTTGGTTCTTCTGCAGTCTTATCTTTGTTTTCTCTTTTTAAGTATTTTGTTTCTTATGTAAAGGTGGAAAATGAAGACAGTACTGGAAAGCATTAATACAATAAGCATCATCCAAAATACCATCAAAATTAGTTTGCAAAATGGGTTTGCAAACACACACACACATGCCATTTTCCATAAATGGGATAAACAATGTTATTTGTTGATGGAAGAGATCTAGTATTGATAGAAAGAGGCTATCAATATAGGATAGGATCAAATATACTTGATTATTAATTTCATCCCAGCTCTGCCATTTTTTGTGTGACCTTGTGCAATGTATCTATTGCTCATTTACCCCACATCTGTTAACAGGAGTTAATAATGCCTGCCTCTTGAGGTTTAGGGAAGCACTGAACAGGCACTCAGTAAATGCACAATTATTTTTCCTTCCTCTTAATCTTCACATTGACCTTGATACTAGAAGGCTTTCCTAGCGTTTATTACAAACAACTCTTCTGTATCTCATAGTATCTGAGTGCTAGTATCTTGGAGCAGAGACCATACTTATTAAATTTTGAAGACCAGCACCCAACATCATTTAGGTATTTAATATATGTTGGCTAAGTAAAGGAGATCCTAGAAGGACTTTGCTCGTGGACTTCTGTGTGAACTGATAGGCCCTGGGCTCATCTAAATAAATACCATCTCATATTCTATTTACTATCCTCATTATTACACCTGCTTATATTTTCTTCTCATTTCAGTTAAAAATGTAACTAAGTGATTCTGAGCAAGACATCTGTGTAGTTTCTTCATCTGTAAAAACAGAATAATAGTTCCATAATGGTACTCTGTAAACTTCATTAACATAATAGTACTTCCTAAGTGCAAAGTATTATACAGATACTTACTATTACTCTAGAAGCCAGTTCATTGTGCTTTTTACCTTTTGGACAGGCTTACCCACCTCCTCCCCCCAACTACAATACTCACCTGTTCTGTGTCACTCAGCTTTCCTGTATCTTTTTCTAGCCCTCTGGTTTGTTACTTTGGCTTGGAATCACTGATCTTTCCAAGGGACCAACTGGTGAGCCCTAATGGAACCCAAAGCACACACAGTTGAAGACACAGGCTTAGATTTTTAGATAAAGCAAGACCAGGGTTGGTGAGGACTGTGTTTGAGAGAAGTACAAGGAATCTGAATCCTAGGTCTGCTTACTTTAGCTCTGTGGACCTTAGGTAAGTCAGTATATATTTCTGACTTTGAGTTTCCTTATCTTTAAAGTGGACGTGGTAACAGTACTAATACCATATGATTATAATCTTAGATAGCATGTGTGAAAACACTTAAGAACAGCCTCTGGCACATTATAAACACATAAATATTAAAATTACTGTAAACTGATAAGTGGTTAACAGCAAGTGAGAAGGTAGAGTTAAGTTTGAAAGGTCAGAGAAAACAATCATTGAATGTTACTTTCAGTGGTACTGTATTTTCTCATAAATGTCTCCCCTCCTTATGTCCTAATTCTAAATTGAACTTCTTTTTGTTTTCCTGTAAGACTCACCCCCATCCCCCAATCAGATTTTTTTAAAGTGTCAGTTCAAAATATTTGAAGGCAGCAACAGTAAAGCAACTAATCATAACCTCAAGGTGTAGACTATTTTTGTACTTTATTATATACAATAGAATAGCTGTTTCCAGTTTGCATAACCTAAACATTTGTCATCCAGCTTCCTGCCAGTGTAACTGGGAGTAGAGATGGGGAGTAAAGAGGAAGGCAGGATTTCTAGCTTTACCTCACAGCAGTTTAGGGACTAGTGGCAAGGTCTACATGGTAGTTTGCAGGGAGAGGCAACAATCATTTGACAAAGTTGCCATGCACTGAGTTGGCTTTCAACATTCTTTACCCTTCTCCATGACATCCAGAGACCTCATGTTCTGTCTTCACTGCAAAGAACAAGAGCTTCTACCACTCCTGGGCTATCAAAAACCTATGTCCACATTTGAGATTACAAATTGATTGCAGGCTGGTCACACCTACCCTGCAATGTTTTTAGTTTGGCCCGCAGAGTTTGGAAATACTGGTGTAAAAATCGAGAGATTTCATACAAAAAATCGTGCTCTATAAAGGTTTCTCCTGGCGGGGATGGGGGGGAAGAGGACAGAATATCTCAGACCACTGTATCCACATTCTTTAGGGCAACAATCTGCTGGAGCTGCACAGCTGCTCCTTTCAGTCACAGCACAGACACTCCAATTTGCCACGTTGCTTATCACTTCCCATTGTCTACTCCAGGCCAGTTTCACTCATTTACTTTACTTTTCTGGCCCCTATAAACATCTGAGTTTGCAAACCCTATCTAGACCTTTCCTGTCCTCCACCAAAGCTTACTTTGTTCTGTCCTAAGTTCCTCATCACTTTTCCAAAGCAATAGCTAGTTAACTCGATCAAGTAATTTTTATACGTGCTCGCTACAGATGGTATCTGAATAGAAAGGGATGACTCTGCAGGTGGAAATTACAGGCACCACGGGATTACAATTAGGATGGCAACTGTTCATTTTACTTTTTCTGTAACCATACCTCACTGTCCTTGGGCAAACCACAGGAATCTGAACACTGGCCTATGTGCGAAACCTACTTAAATAGTACTTTTATAGAGCACCCTAGTTCCCAAAACGCAAAAACTACAAGGGCTATTCTGGCTGCCCGTTGCCTCAGACGCTTCGGGATATCCGGCCTGACCGCACTTCCCCTCACCTGCTTTCGGGGGCCGTTCTGCGCCGACCGGTCTCGTACCAGAGAAGGGCGCTCAGCCAGCATGAGCTCATTTCTCAGGGGCCTTTCTGGAAGGCCAGGCTTGGCAGCGCGCACGAGGCGCAGTCGACCTGTCTTATCAATGGCCTCCGCGACGGGGCGGGGCGCGGTCGCCCAGGGGCGCTGCCTCTCTAGCAGCTTTGTTCTCGGTTGAATGTCTGAAAACTCGCACTCGGCCTGAGAGGCGCCCTGGATCTGTCAGGCCCTATCGGGGAAGACGGTAGTGCCTGGGATGCGCTCTCCCGGGCGGAGGCGAGCCCCGGGCGCGCAGAATTAGCCCCGCCCCACCGAGAGCCTCCAGTGGGTGGGGAGAGCCCCTCAAGCCTCAGTTTGTTGGAGCGAGGAACCCAGCGCCACCGCCCACAGCAGTTTCGCACCGGCTCGCGCTCCCTATTTGCGGTTTCCACACCAGCTGCGAGTAGACGCAGGCGAGCCCGTCAGACCGTCCGCCACGAACCCAGTCGCGCTTCTCCCCGCTCCTAGGACTGCCGCCGGAGGTCGAAGGCCAATCACACTGCAGCTAGGTCTTGCGACTAGACAGCAGCGAGTGCAGATTGGCTACTGCTACGAGTTTCGGCCTCCCTCCCTTTCCCTTTTGCCCCCATTCCAGCTCCTGAGCTTCAGGCCAATGAGAAGGCGCTTTATAGACGCCCTCCCTTCGCTCTCTACTTCTCCCCACCTCGGCTAGGGAGGAGACGTCCTGACTGGCCAGACTGTCCTCGGAAGCCCCATTCCCTTCACCAATCACCGAGGGAGCTGCACTCCCAGCGGAGTTTCGGCCAATTACAAAGCGGCCACGGGGCCCAGCCGTGCCGTTTCGCCAGCGACTCCGGGCTTCACCGTCCTCAACTCTTCAAGCTTTTCCCTGAGGACCAACGACTCTGATTGGTCACTGTTGTCATTGCCGAATTTCTTCTCCAGCCAGCCACAGAACACGGCGAACCCACCTTCTCCCCGGTCGGCTATCTTCGGTATTTTCCGTCCTTGGGCGTGAATTTCCAGCGACACTTTCTGATTGGCTCTTCAGGTCAATCGGCTTTTTCCGGGAGGATCCGCAAACAAACGACATCCGTGATTGGTTCCGTCCGGGCTTCGGCTCCCCGGTCGAAGGGGGCGGCCGCCCTGCTCGGCCGGCGATTCCCAGACGCCTCTTACGCGGGCGGCGGGGCGCTGGGCGGTGTAAGGCTGGGTGGGGGAGGAAGGAGGCGGAGGACGAGTAGGAGGGGGGTGGGGGAGTGGGGGAGAGCTAGGCGGCTGCGCAGACGGCACTCCTCACAGAGAGCAGCCCCCGACCCGGGCGAATGCGGGCTCGTGCTGCCGCTGCCGCTGCCGCCGCCGCCGCCGCCGCCGCCGCCGCCGCCGCCGCCGCCCGGGCCGAGTGACAAAGGAAGGAAGGAAGGAAGCGAGGAGGAGCCGACCCCGCAGCCGCTGACAGGGCTCCGGGCTGGGGGCAAAGCGCGGACACTTCCTGAGCGGGACTGTGCAGAAGCGAGGGGCGGGAGGGCGGCCGCGCTGGTGCCTTGGACGGGGGAGGGGGCCCCGAGGGACGGAAGCGGTTGCCGGGTTCCCATGTCCCCGGCGTATGGGGAACAGTCGAGGAGCCGCTGCCTGGGGTCTGAAGGGAGCTGCCTCCGCCGCCGCCGCCGCCATGGCCGCTGGATCCAGCCGCCGCCTGCAGCTGCTCCTGGCGCAATGAGGGGAAGAGCCGCCGCCACCGCCCGACTCTGACTGACTCGCGACTCCGCCGCCTTCCAGTTCGCCGGGCCCCAGCCGTCAGCCCGCCGGATCCTTGCCGCTGCCGGAGCCGCAGCGTTTCCCGACGCATCTCCGAGCCACCCCTCCCTCTCCCTCCCTCCTTCCCATCCCCCCTTCTTTTCAAGCGTGAGACTCGTGATCCTTCCGCCGCTTCCCTTCTTCATTGACTCGGAAAAAAAATCCCCGAGGAAAATATAATATTCAGAGTACTTATTTTCAATCCAGTATTTGTCCCCGTTTCACGTGATATATATTTTTTAGGACCTCCCACCCGTTTCTGCCCTCCAAGGAAAGGGAGGGGAAAGAATTGTATTTTTTTTCCCCAGCCCCGGATCGTCTATATGTTAAATATCCGTACTGATCTGTCTTCAAGGAGAAATACATCGCTCGCTTTTTTAAATAGCTGTACAAAAGAAGTGAAAAGGCAAGAGGACGAAGTCTTTTTCTTTTTCCTGTGGGAGAACTTAATGCTGCATTTATCATTAACCTAACACCCCAACATAAAACAAAAGGAAGAAAAGGAGGAAGGAGGGAAAAAAGGTGATTCGGGAAAAGAGTGATCATGTCAGGGCGGCCCAGAACCACCTCCTTTGCGGAGAGCTGCAAGCCAGTGCAGCAGCCTTCAGCTTTTGGCAGCATGAAAGTTAGCAGTGAGTATTGATTTAATTTTACTCCCCTTCTCCACCTTCCCTTTAAATAAGAGACTTTGAAATACCAGGATCTTAAAATACAAGACCTGCTGATAAAACAGATAATGGGAAAGGGCAAAAACCTGTCTTCAGTCAAGGATGAGGCAGCTTCCTTTTTTCCTCCTCCCATATCCCTTCCACGGTCTCATTAACCTTGAATCGAGGGAATGTGATTTTCATTTGGATGATTCTGTCTGAAACTTAGTTTTCTTATAGTTTTCTAGCAATTGATAGTCAGCTTTATTAAGTGGTTGAGTGTTTCCACCTTAAAATAGTGATGAAAGTGTTTACTTGCTCATCCTTTTGAATAAAGCGAAGGACAAGACTCGTAAACCAAATGTGCTTTTCCAGACTATGTCTTTTGGAATGAGGGATAGTTTAGTTAGCTCAGGTCTCGAGGGTTACCATAGTTTTGTATGCTTAATGGAAGAGGTAAATGTCACCGTCTCCTAACATTTCTTTCTTGCTTGTGTGACTATACACAGTGTTTGTTCTTAATCCAGAGATAAACTTGCTCAGTAACCACATTTAGGTTTGAAGGCAAGCTTTGATTCGTCTCTTGAGAAGGGACCGGTGCCGCTGATACATACTCAGTAGCAATAGTATCTCAACATGCATTGTTTTAAATTGGATATGTGGTTTAATATGTTATCTCTTAACCTTCCGGTTTTGACTTTGCCAATCTACCGCTATAGAGTTAATGTTTAATCAAAAGGTAACTTGAAAGTAGGTCCGAGTTTTGAATGGGGCTTATGTTATATTGCCAAATAGTAAGTTGAATGTTAATTGTCACTGACTCATCATTAAAGTTCAGGTTTAGGGTGCCTTTGCTTCCAGTACTTGCTAAATGATCTAGAGTTCAGGGGTTTCTTCTTAGGACTACTTAAAATACTCTTGCATTGGTTTCCTTTCGAATTCAGAAAAGATTATGAAGTTAGAAGAATATGGATTTAAACTTTTCCATCACAGGTTTTGCAGAAGGTTGTGGTCCCAGATTTAATAGGGGTATTTAGGCTTTGTTCAGGGTTGTTGCTAAACGTCTATACTCTCTTTCCAGATTTGTGCTGAACTATTTTTGAGTGTTTGGTATACTCACTATCCAGTGTTTTAATGCATCTCTACTTGCGGATATGTTTATGTGATATTTAATGACAGTTTATTTAAACATACTTAAAGAATTTGACAAAAATATCTGTATTATAGTTTCCTTATTCCTTCAGAAAGGGGCATGAATGAGGGCAAAGAAAAACTGTTTTGCTGCTTAGAAGGAGAGAATTGAATTGAGATTAAAAAAAAGTATATGCTGTTATGTGAAATTGATTATAAAATGAACACTCTTATTTGAACTCAGGATTTCAGTTCATGGTGGCTTTTGGAACTTGTCTGAAACAGGGTAGTCTAAGGTAATAGCTGAATGGGAGATTATTTTTGAGAGTTAAATTTTTTTTTGGTGACTAGCTAGTTCAGAATGCAGAGTATGTGAAGAGGGAAGCTGATGATGCATCTTTCAGGGAATGGTCAAGCTTTCTAAGCACTTCATGGGGTCATTTGAGAGGAATATTTTAAAATTCTGGGGTGATTTTCAGCTATGATGAAGCAAATCTTATAATAGCTCCTTAAGAGCCTCTTGTGGTACTGGAGTGTTAGGATGTTTTTCATCTTGGTTTAAAGACCACTCGAAATCAATTTTAGGTAATTAGTTTATTCAGAGAGCAGAATGGGATATCTAATAATATTAAATTTGGGGACTTTTCATTTGGTTCACAGGATTTTCTTTGAATCCTGTGTGGATGTTGACTGAAGATGGAGTAACTCTTGCAAAGTGCGGGTTAAAATGTTGACTTTTTTGTTACCATATAGGTCAGCTTAACATTTAAAAAGTTGGAGTTCAGTGCTGACTATGTGTTTTTGACAATCTTAACTTTAAATACACTTTGGAAGAAAGCCTTTGTTGGCGTGCTAGTGTTCTAAGGGACCCCTGTTTAAGCAGTAAGAAATTACAGTCCTTGGCTTGAAAAGCTTATCAGTTTTTGAGGCCAATCATGGGACAAAACTTGAAAACAGTAATAATGATGACTGCAAGATTATAAATGCAAATAGAATACTTTGTTCAGAGGGACAAAAAATAAAGGCATGAGGTAGATGGCTTGGAGAGAAGATTTCTTATAGAGGTTATGTTTTAAGGCAGGTGTTAAAGGAAGCAGTAACTTGAATTGAGACAGAACGGACAGTAGCACAGAGATGGTGAATTTTGTATTTTTGTATTTATAAAGCAGGTTAGTAAATCTGAATAAAAGGGGCCTAAATAGGAAAATAAGAAGAGATAGAGTTTGAGAAATATGTTAACTGATGGAAAGCAGAGGGGGCTTATGACTTTGGTTGAAATTCAAGAGAGTTTGGAATTTACTATAGGTTGCTGAACAAAATATTTGAAGATAGTTTGAGCAGGAAAGTTGATGAGTTAGAAATGAGACATCAGAGCCCTTTTAGGGAGTAGTAGAGTATGTTGTCTGAGAAGGCAATGGCAACCCACTCCGGTACTCTTGCCTGGAGAATCCCAGGGACGGGGAAGCCTGATGGGCTGCCGTCTGTGGGGTCGCACAGAGTTGGACATGACTGAAGTGACTTAGCAGCAGCAGCAGCAAAGTATATTGTGAATAATGAGAGAATATAAAGCAAAATTGAAAATCTGATGAAAAGAACACATTTGAGAGACAGCGTGAATGAACTGGCAGGATTTTGGATTGGATTGAAGGGGGATATTTGGGAAGGAGTCAGGAGTTAAAAATAAATTCTGATGTTACTGGTCTAGAAGATTTGACCGCCAAGTTATATTGTTGATTGTAATGGGAAAATTGAGAAAGTGCTGAGATGAGAGGATAGATGAGTTCACATTTTAAAAATTTAATATGCAATAGATTTTCTTGAAATTCAGCAGACAACAGTTGGTTACTGGCAATCATATTTAACTTAACAGTCTGTTAATTGCACTATCTAATTTTTCTACGTCTAAAAATGCTGGATTTATTTTTAGGAGTAGTAAACTAAAACTTTTTATTTATATTCTTTCCATTTCTCAAAAAGAAAATAATTTTTAATGTAAATTCAAAAGATCTCACACTTGAAACCTAGTTAAAATAACTCGATGGTAATTTATTTGAAAACAATGAAAATATTTTTTGGCCTAAGCTGTAACATAAAAATTTTAGATATTTTATACAGCCTTCAATCTTTGGTACCTTCTTAAAACTAGTCTCATAAATAATGATTATTTTAAGTAAACCTTGCTGTTTAAAATAATGTTAATATACAGACTCCAGCAGAAATTAAAAGTTGATTTATTCATTTATTTACTTTTTGCCTTTTGTTTTGGTTGCACACTAAGTGTTCATCTGGTTTAGAAGAGTATATTTGATTGTTTTTTTTAACCTCAATGTGGTGTAACCTTTTTTTTTTGGTCTGCATTCATATTCAGTGTTATTAGATAATTGTTAGACAGTTCTTCTGAGAGTCACATGATATTTTACTCAAAATGGAGGCAGTAAGGTGCTGTCTATGGTGATTTTTTAAATTAAAATATTAGTAATAAATCTTTTGATAAACTATTAGTGAAAATTTAGCTAGTTGCCTAGCTAACTCAGTGAGAAGTTATTTCCTCATACAGGATTTTTTATATCAAATTTCTTTAGTGAAGAGAATAACAGTAGTTGCATATTGCTGTGCAGTATTTAGTTGTATGGTGGCTCAAGCCAAAGGGTAGGTGGCAACTTTGAGTTACTGTGTTCCTGAGGGAGTTTAATCTCTTTGTGTCATATAAAAATCAGGTTATTAGAATTTTATCAGTTTCTAGATTTTCTAACGTGAAAGAGAGCTCATGTGTGAAACTGAAAACCAGAATTTTAACTTCATTAAAATTTCATTCCCTTCCCAATCAGACCTTTCCAGAGTTGTTAAAAAACTAGACTGTCATATAAGAATTGCATGCTCTCTTGTTAAATGTGCCCCTAGAATGCTAATTGTGAAATGACTTAAAGGCACAAGTGCTAAGAAAAACTTCGAAGAGAACCCAGAGATTCATAAATCAGTTCACGACTGACTGGGAATTGCATTTAGAAAATGAGATGACATCTTCTCATTTCATTTGCGTGATTCAGCTGGAAATCAGCACATACTTGTACCCTGTGCTGTCTGCCCCTTGTTTTGGACTTGGGTTGCCAGTGTGAGATACTGTTGGAGAAACAGGCAGGCTGGGAAGGCCAGCTTAAGTGTCAGCAGCAGGTTCTGAGACCAGGGGAGCTCTTTTTGTGTGTGTTTTTTCTGTATGTATAGAGAAAGCTGTGAAATATGCGTGTGCTGACCCCGGTGCCACAGTTCTGTACTTAACACTCATGGGCTTGTGGGGCAGGGATGGGATGGGGCAGGCTGTGGGACTGTGGAGTCTCTTGTGATGCTCCACCCTGCAACAGGAGAATGGAGGGGCAGAGCACGTGGGTGTGATGGGATTATATCTGGTACTAACAGGACCAACCTGATTTCCCAGATATTGTTCTACTAAGAACATAATCACCATGAGTAAATTAATTTATTGCAATGTTTAGCATCATTTTTCTAGCCTATTTTTGGGGGGGCAGTTGAAGGGAGTGGTGTGGAGAGGAAGGAAATCTTGCATGATTGCAAGGATAGAAATATTTTCATGGTTCATTGATTTTAAAGTAGAGGTTGCAATCTTTGCTTCTGTCTTGGGTTGTACAAATCATCCTTAGACTTTGGTTGAGTGTGATATAGAAATGTTTGTTTATATGAAGACCTATGTGAATAGAGGGCTTCCCTGGTGACTCAGATGGTAAAGAATCTGCCTGCAATGCAAGGGACACAGGTTCAATCTCTTGAGTCCACAGGATCTCCTGGAGGAGGGCATGGCAACCCACTCCAGTATTCTTGCCTGGAGAATTCCATGGACAGAGGAGCCTGGTGGGCTACAGTCCATAGGGTCCCAAAGAGTCAGACGTGACTGAGCACATAGTCTCATGTGAATAGAAGAGCAGGGAGAAACTGACATAAAGGAGAGCAATTTGTTTTCCCAGAAGTTTCCTATCATTAAATTGATAAAATTTATGTTTATTTCTATTTATTATTACAGTTTTTAGTCTAGGCTTTTTTTTTTCTTTTTAATGAGTTAATATTCAGCACACAATGGACATTCAGTAAATTATTTCGGTTTATACCTATGTCTGTAGTATACTTGGTCTGACCTGAGATACAAAAATGCAACTTCGTAGATTTGGCGTAGATTTGGATTCTCAGTTTACAGTTGCTTTTCTCGCTTGTGCATATGTTTTGGGGAGAAAGGTCTACTTTCAAAGTTAAAATGCAAGTTGAAATTCCGTAAATGGTTCTATCTTATATTTTTGGATTGAATACTTTCCTTAGAAGCATTTTAATTTGGTTGTATTGAGGCAGTGATGTTTTGGTTATTTTGAAACAAATTTTGTCAAACCAACTTTTGCTTTTGTCTTCAGGATACCATGACCAACAATGGCACAAATATGAACCTTTAACATTTCCCTTATTAGTATAGTCTGGAGTTGTTAATTTCTTGATTGTCCTTTCAGATCAGTTCAATAATGAAAAGTAAACATTCCTCATGAAGGAGGTATGAGTTTCCTAGAAATTTGTATTTTATTTTTAAATCGAATTTTTTTTTTTTTCGGCTGCTCTGTGCAACTTGCGGTATCTTAGTTCCTGGACCAGGGATTGAACCTGGGCCACGACAGTAACAGCCCGGAATCCTTACTACTAGGACCACCAGGGATCTCCCATAGAAACTCAACGTTTTAGATGGTGATATAATTTAAATGAATTTACAGGCCTAGTATTAAGTATGCCCGAAAGCCAAAGAGATGGTAGGTAGGCAGGCAGGCAGAAATATTAGTAACATTGGTGCAAAGCATGAACAGTAGTACTCCATTTTTCGTTACCATTAATTGTATCATGTTGAATTCCTTGTTTCAGGAAGCAAAAAATACAGGTTGCTTTAATAGAAAGGGGCCATGAATAATACATGATTGACATATGCTACGCCTATTGAATGTTTATTATGTGCTAATAATAAGCACTCTGCCAAATGCAGCTGCTCACTTTAATCATTACAACTCAAAAAGTAGCTAGTACCATTATCCCCACTTTATAGATAGGTAAATGAGATTTAGGGAGGGGAAGCAACTTTTCCAAGGTTACCTGGCCTGAAAATTGTTCTGTTATGGTAGAATTCAAATATAAACATTCTGATTCTAGAGTTTTTTCCCTTTATTGTATATTTTATAGAGAATGGATTGCTGTTACCTTAACACTTGGATTCCAGAGATAAGCTACCTTTTGCTTTTAGGAAAGTCTTTCATTGATAATTTAGCAGTGATTTACATAATTAGTAATGCTGTTGAAATTAGTTTCAGGCATGCCTATTAGCAAATACAGTACTTAAATACTTATATTGGAAAAAACCTCTCAATTCTTTTAAGATTTCAGGGAAAACTTGTTAAGACAAACATTGAAATTGAAAATGTTAAGGCTTATGGCAGCACAACAAGAAAAATAAGTAGTTTATGTGTTTTTTTTGTTTAATGTTCAAAACTAGTTGGAGCACTAGTTTTTATTGAAAAATACTGATTGTTTACAAGTAAATTTGATATATTTATATTTCCAGGTAATTTTAGAATGTGATTCTCCAAATCAGCCATTATTAAGGATTATTATTTCTCTCCGTCTCTTCCTATAGATTGTGAAGTGCTCTACTCTTCCTTTTAATATTTGACAGCAAACTTCAGGACATTTTTTTTATTGTATGTACACAACCAGTTATTAAATCAACTGGACACTTGTTTTGTTTGGAACTGTGAACCTTCACAGTTTGTTATTGTTATTAAAGAATAACAGCTATGCATCAGTGTGCAATTGGGTTGCTTGGAGTATCACCTTGTTGGAATTTTTTGGTATTTTACAGTCAGGAAGTGAACCAGAAGGCTCCTGAGCAGTGAAAATTCTCCCTTAAATGGTGCATGCACTTTTCCTTGTAGGTTATTTTTTGGCTTTTATTTGGAGTTCATTTTTCATTTAACACATAGTTCTAAATCATTCAGTTGTCTTTTTTTTTTAACTGAAATTAGAAGGGAATGAATTACACTGGTATTAAGCATTACACCTAAAAGTTTAGACAGACAATGCAGGAAAACAGACATATTGGGATTACTTAGTGTAGCCTCATAAAACTTCAGGGGATTTCAGGGGAAATCACTCTGATAATTGTTCAAAATTTTGATTTCAAGAAGGTTAAATTACAATAACTTCACTCTTAAAAGGACAAAAGACAGACACATCTCTTCTGGTTAGCTGGGGTTCTCTAATAACTTCTCACTTCATTAAACAGCCTCTCATTTCTTGGTTACTGACGTGATGAGGAAGAGAACTTGGTCATCTCTATCTGATTGACCAACTCTGGTTGACTTTTACTGATATGGATAAAGATATAAAGTTTTCAGTATGCTACCCCAGAGTATCATTTCCTGCTCCATTGTCCATCTATGTATTATTTCTCAGCAACAGCATTTTACGTGATTTAAGATTTGTTGTCCTATTTTTTCTTTGGTATATATGGAGTTGCTGTTAGGATTTTGATGTGCTCATGCCTTCTGTTGATACTTGTGGAATACTTAGGAGGCTCTGCGTGGAGTCATTTAATCTCTCTAATGAATTATGATTGGCTGTTTTACCAAATACACTTTTGGAATTGAAAAGGTGGATATCTTAATTGTTAACCTGAAGAAAAACAGTCATGATCAAGTACTTTCAAGTACTTTTTTCTCTTTTGAAGATCTAAGAAATTCTTTACCATCTGAACTATGAGGGAAGAAATTCTTAGGGGCTTAACTGACTAATGTAAGTGAGAAGATGTTTCAGATTTCTTTCCAAAGCAAGCTAACCTACATTTAAAAAATGTAACTCCCTCTACTTCCCTTATTCCATAAAATCAGCTAATTCTTTTTAATTGATTAAGCACTGTCTTCATGATCTGTGTGGAAGTTACTGAGCTGAGTAAAATTGCTACTACTAGACTTCTGAGTTTGTAGAGGCAGCACCTAAAGAGGGGCTGGAGTTATTTACGCTTGGCACCAGACTGACAGTATTGTGGGTGCATTTGGTGTCTTATTGGAATTTCAAAGCTTTCACACTTTACTCTGAAAGTAAAACTCTGAACGAAAGAGGGACATTTTGAGTTTGTAGGGTTTTAACAATAATATGTATATGTATATCATATTTATGTAATGTATAGTAACAACTACAATAATAATATTAATTGGATCCTGTATGACAGACAATTCCATGCTTGTCTTATTTACATATTTTGCATTTAAAAATGG
Organism: Antilocapra americana; assembly: GCA_007570785.1. Taxonomy (NCBI): domain Eukaryota; kingdom Metazoa; phylum Chordata; class Mammalia; order Artiodactyla; family Antilocapridae; genus Antilocapra; species Antilocapra americana. Next base: position 37,761,418 of record ML664161.1, read on the forward strand.
GATTTACTCACATGATTCAAAATTTTAAAAGTGTTTAGTGATGTCTTTCTCCTCCTCCTGCTCTGTAAGGAACTATCAGTCCTCTTTCCTGGAAAGTCAGCCTTCCAATTTCTTAGGTATCCTTCCATGCGCAAATGAAAGTGCTCAGTCTGACTCTTTGTGACCCCTTGGACTATACAGTCCATGGAATTCTCCAGGCCAGAATACTGGAGTGGGTAGCCTTTCCCTTCTCCAGGGGATCTTCCCAGCCCAAGGATCAAATCCCAGTCTCCCACATTGCGGGCAGATTCTTTACCAGCTGAGCCACTTTTACAGGTTATTTATGCTATGGGATTATATTTTGTGTATATAGACCTAAATTAACACTTCCTTTAGCATAAGAGTGTTAGAGTTAAACTTTAAATCAGTTATTCTAGAAAATTGCTAATGTTTTTCATCCTAGTAGATTACTAAACTCTAATTTTTCTGAATATGAGTTAGATGGGGAGTAAATACAAAAAGGAGAGAGTGCTTCTCTTCATAATAAGAGGTAAAATAATAGTCATGACCAATGAATACTTAATGGCACATTTAAAATATTTGCTACTCTTTGTGTATTTGAGAAGTGATCTATAGTGTCATATAGATGTTATATGTGTTTTTGCTGGAAATAGTTGTGTATTTCATGGTAAAGAAAAAGACAAAAGGTAATTGATGCTTTTCCTTTATCTTGCCATTTTTTGAACATCTTAGATGAGAAAACCTGTTCTCTTGAGAGATCAGAGGCGCAGAGTGCGTCAATGTCAATGAAGCCTGTGCCTTTTACCTCTTTAAGAGCGCACGGTTTCATTCTGCTTCTAAACCAAGCATTCCTTAGTCTTAAAAAATTAAAATGTTTTTATTCAGTAATCCACTGTATCATATGATTTAACGAAATCAAATAGTGCAGTCTTATGAAATTTTAACTTTTTTTCATTTCTGTTTCTTAGAGGCAGTCTTAACTATGATAACTATTGCCTCAAGTAATTTTAATAGTATGATATTTGTCTGTTTTTTAAAATTATTCCTGATATTATTCATTGTCATCCCTGTCTCCCTTTTATTATCTTACTAATATAACTATACCACCATTTTTAGTTAATTATTTTATTTACATCATTAAATAATTGATAGTCAATATCTAGACATTAAGCAGTATTCTTTGCAAAAGTGAATAGTGTACAGTGATTACGTTTCCTTTTTAAAAATGCATTATTGAGATGTAATTCACATACCATAAAATTTATTAATTTAAGGTATACAGCTCAGTGGTTCCAGTACTCAGAGTGATGAAACTGTCACCACAAGCTAATTTTACAATATTTTTAATCACATCCAAAAGATGTGACTACTATCCATCTATCCAGTAGTAGTCATTTCTCCTCCTTCCTGTATCCAGGGGTAGTCATATTTTCCTTCCTCCCAGTTCTAGGCAACCATTAATCTACTCTCTGTCTGTGAATTTCTCTGTTCTTGACATTTCATATAAATTGAATCACAGAATATGTGGCCTTTTTTGACTGGTTTCTTTTACTTTTCATAATGTCTTCTAGGTTGATCTGTGTTGTAACATTTATTGTTATTCCATTACTTTTTATTGCTGAATAATATGCATGTATTTGTTTATCCATTTATCAATCAGTGAACGTTTGGATGTTTCTACTTTTTGGCTATTATGAATAATACTGAAATGAACATTTGTGAACAAGTTTTTGTGTGGACATGTTTTCAGATCTTTGGGGTATATACCTAGCAGTGGGATTGCTAAGTCATATGGGAACTCTGTTTAACATTTTAAAGAGTTACATTGTTTCTGAATGACAATCACATTTCCTTTGTTTTCTTTCACTTTTTAATATACTTTTTTGTTGCCATTTTCTTTTTCTTTCACAGCTTGCAATGATCACAGACTTGTTCCGCCCCCCCACTCCTCAAATTTTATTAAGCATTCTCTAGACTGCCCTACCCTACTTTCTTTTCTTGGAGTGTCCCTTTTCCTAGAGTCCTCTCCTACTGGGATCTGGCCTGGTTCCTCTCCAGGCCCCTGCTGTACAGCTGTCATCCTCCAGCTTCTTTCGTTGCTCGTTATTTCCTGGATCCCATGTCTTTGCATCCCTTAGCAGTTCTTATCTAGCATAGTTTCATGACATCAGCCAGCAGTGCCTGGAGCATTAACTGTTTGGTAAATGTATCTGGAAAAGTTTATAGTCAGTTGTTTTTTTCACATTTGCTCCAAAAGAGACTGACACAGTTTTTTGGCAGGTGTCTCATCTTTTTAGAGTCTAGACATTGAGGCATAGATGTTTGGAAGGTTATTTGTATCACGATCAAGTGATACTATGCCAACATGAAGGAACAATATGAAGCAAGTACAGAAATCTGAACAATATAAATGTTAAGTAGGTGTTTAAACTAGACCTATTCAATAGAAATATAATGCAAGCCACAAATGTGAATCACAGGCGTGATTTAAAATTTTCTAGGAGCCACTTAAAAAAGAGTAAAAAGACAGGTGAACTTAACTTTAAGAATATATTTTATTTAAGGTAGTGTATCCCCAAAGTATTATTTCAACATATAATTTACTAATGATGAATTTTGCATTCTTATTTGGTACTAAATCTTCACAACGTCAGTTAAGTTCAATTCAGTTGCTCAGTTATGTCCAACTCTTTGTGACCCCATAGTCTGCAGCATGCCAGACTTCCCTGTCCATCACCAACTCCTGGAGCATGTTCAAACTCATGTCCATCAAGTCTTATCCTCTGTCATCTCCTTCTCCTCCTGCCTTCAATCTTTCCCATCATCAGGGTCTTTTCTAAGGAGTCAGTTCTTCATAACAATGGCCAAAGTATTGGAGCTTCAGCATCTGCCCTTCCAATGAATATTCAGGACTGATTTCCTTTAGGATGGACTGGTTGGATCTCCTTGCAGTCTAAGAGACTCTCAAGAGTCTTCTCCAACACCACAATTCAAAAGTATCAATTCTTCAGCACTCAGTTTTCTTTATAGTCCAACTCTCACATCCATACAGGACTACTGGAAAAACCACAGCTTTCATTAGACAGACCTTTGTTGTCAAAGTAATGTCTCTGCTTTTTAATAAGCTGTGTAGGTTGGTCATAGTTTTTCTTCCAAGGAGCAAGCATCTTTTAATTTCATGACTTCTGTCACCATCTGCAGTGATTTTGGAGCCCAAGAAAATAAAGGCTGTCACTGTTTCCATTGTTTCCTCATCTATTTGCCATGAAGTGATGGGGCCAGATGCCATGATCTCAGTTTTTGAATGTTGAGTTTTAAGCCAACTTTTCCACACTCTTCTTTCACTTTCATTAAGAGGCTCTTTAGTTCTTCTTCACTTTCTGCCATAAGGGTGATGTCATCTGCATATCTGAGGTTATTGATATTTCTCCCGGCAATCTTGATTCCAGCTTGTGCTTCATCCAGCCCGGTGTTTTGCATGATGTAGTCTGCATATAAGTTAAATAAGCAAAGTGACAGTATACAGCCTTGATGTACTCCTTTCCCCATTTGGAACCAATCCATTGTTCCACATCTGTTTCTAATAGTTGCTTCTACATACAGATTTCTCAGGAGGCAGGTAAGGTGGTCTGGTATTCCCATTTCTTTAAGAATTTTCCCAAGTTTGTTGTGATCTACACAGTCACAAAGGCTTTGGCGTAGTAAATAACGCAGAAGCAGTTGTTTTCCTGGAACTCTCTTGCTTTTTCTATGATCAAACAGATGTTGGCAATTTGATCTCTGGTTCCCCTGCCTTTTCTAAATCCAACTTAAACACCTGAAAGTTTTCGGTTCATGTACTCTTGAAGCCTACTTTGGAGAATTTTGAGCATTACTTTGCTAGCATGTGAGATGAGTGTAATTGTGCAGTAGTTTGAACATTCTTTGTCATTTCCTTTCTTTGGGATTGGAATGAAATTTGACCTTTTCCAGTCCTGTGGCCACTGCTGAGTTTTCCAAATTTGCTGGCATATTGAGTGCAGCACTTTCGCAGCAGCATCTTTTAGGATTTGAAATACCCCAACTGGAATTCCATCACCTCCACTAGCTTTGCTCATAGTGATGCTTCCTAAGGCCCACTTGACTTCACACTCCAGGATGTTTGTTTCTAGGTGAGTGATCACGCCATTGTGATTATCTGGGTCATGAAGATCTTTTTTGTGTAGTTCTTCTGGGTATTCTTGCCACCTCTTCTTAATTTCTTCTGCTTCTGTTAGGTCCATACTATTTCTGTCCTTTATCGCACCCATCTTTGCATGAGTGTTCCCTTGGTATCTCTAATTTTCTTGAAGAGATCTCTAGTCTTTCCCATTCTCTTGTTTTCATTTCTTTGCAGTTTTTTTTTTTAAATTGAAGGATAATTGCTTTACAGAATTTTGTTGTTTTCTGTCAAACCTCAAAATGAATCAGCCTTAAGTGTACATATATCCCCTCCCTTTTGAACCTCCCTTCCATCTTTCTCCCTATCCCTTGATACAGAGCCCCTGTTTGAGTTTCCTGAGCCATACAGCAAATTCCCATTGGCTATCAGTTTTACGTATGGTAATGTAAGTTTCCATGTTACTCTTTCCACACATGTCACCCTCTCCTTCCCTCTCCCCATGTCTGTATGTCTATTCTTTATGTCTGTTTCTCCATTGCTGCCCTGTAAGTAAATTTTTTGTTATCATTTTTCTAGATTCTGTATATATGCGTTAGAATATGATCTTTGTCTTTCTCTTTCTGACTTACTTCTCTCTGTATGATAGGTTCTCGATTCCTCCACCTCATTAGAAATGACTCAAATGCATTCCCTTTTATGGCTGAGTAATATTCCATTGTGTATATGTACCACAACTTCTTTATCCATTCATCTATCAATGGTTGCTTGCATGTTCTAGCTATTGTAAATAGTGCTGCAATGAACAATGGGATGCATGTGTCTTTTTCAGTTTTGATTTCCTTGGTATATGCCTAGGAATGGGATTGCTGGGTCACATGGTGGTTTTATTCCTAGTTTTTTAAGGAGTCTCCATTCTGTCTTGCATACTGGCTGTATCAGTTTACATTCCCATCAACAGTGCAAGAATGTTCCCTTTTCTCCACACCCTCTGTAGCGTTTATTGTTTATGGACTCTTTTTGATGATGGCCATTCTGACTGATGTAGGTGATATCTCATTGAAGTTTTGATTTGCATTTCTCTACTAATGAGTGTTGTTGAGTATCTTTTCATGTGTTTGTTAGCCATCTATATGTCTTCTCTGGAGAAATGTCTGTTTAGGTCTTTTCCCCACTTTTTGATTGGGTTGTTTGTTTTTCTGGTATTGAATTGTATGAGCTGCTTGTAAATATTGGAAATTAATCCTTTATCAGTTGTTTCATTTGCTATTATTTTCTCCCATTCTGAGGATTGTCTTTTCACCTTATAGTTTTCTTGGCTGTGCCAAAGCTTTTTAAGTTTAATCAGGTGCCCCTTTTTTACTTCCATTCCTCTAGGAGGTGAATCATAGAGGATCTTGCTTTGATTTATATCATCAAGTGCTCTGCCTATGTTTTGCTCTAAGAGTTTTATAGTTTCTGGTCTTACATTTAGGTCTTTAATCCATTTTGAGTTCATCTTTGTGTATGATGTCAGGAAGTGTTCTAATTTCATTCTTTTACATGTAGCTGTCCAGTTTTCCCTGCACCATTTATTGAAGAGACTGTCTTTGCCCCATTGTATATTCTTACTTCCTTTGTCAAAAATAAGGTACCCGTAGGTGCATGGGTTTATTTCTGGGCTTTCTATCTTGTTCCATTGGTCTTTGCAATGATCACAGAGGAAGTCTTTCTTATCCCTCATCGCTGTTGTTTTGAACTCTGCATTCAAATGGGTGTATCTTTTCTTTTCTCCTTTGCCTTTAGCTTTGTAAGGCCTCCTCAGACAGCCATTTTGCCTTTTGGCATTTCTTTTTCTTGAGGATGGTCTTGATCACTGCCTCCTGTACAATGTCATGAACCTCTGTCCATAGTTCTTCAGTCACTCTTATCAGGTCTAATCCCTTGAACCTATTTGTCACTTCCACTGTATAATCGTAAGGGATTTGATTTAGGTCATACCTGAATGGTCTAGTGGTTTTCCCTTCATTTTTCAATTTAAGTCTGAATTTTGCAATAAGGAGTTCATGATCACAGCCAGAGTCAGTTCCTGTTTTTGCTGACAAAAACAGCTCAGATCTTAGAGCTAGAATAATTCAGATTCAGCTACCCTTTGCGTGTTTACTGTGTGCCAAGCACTATTACTTCATTTAATTTTCATAATGCTTTGAGGTAATAGTCTCTTCATTTAATGGATAATGGAGTCCTGTTTTTGCTGACTTCACAACCTAGTGGATATTTTCACTCTTATAGCATGTTCTGGTTTAGAGTAGTCACATTTTAAGTGCTTAGTAGCCACATGTTGAGCAGTGAATTTTTCAGGAATTATGTTATTGTATAATATTGTTGTCAATCTGTCTAATCGTGTATTCAAATACGTATATATGTATATAGTCTACTTATTCTAAAGGAATAGATAAGGAATAGATTAAGATACCTATATATATGTAGTTTAAAAACACTTCATTGATTTCTCTAATTGCTTTGTTTTGTTTTTAGTCATGTCTTCAGTTTTTTGAAATTTTATACCACATTAAAGAGATTGAGAGATTTATGTTCTTCAGAAAGGTGCTTGGTATAGGAGGTAATGATTTTCCCCCCATATTTTAGTACACTTAAAATGTATATTAAAACTGTTAGTGATATACTTGTTAGATGTTACTGCCATGATTTTCCTGGTCCCAATGGGTTCTTATTAGTCTAAATATTCTTTGGCATAAATTGTCTCCTTTTGCTGTTTTAGAGACTAACTCAGCTTTCAGAGTTTCATATGCCACCTCAGCTACTTAGTCTTCCACACATTTTACCCCAAGGCATGAAATGCAGTTACTTGCATGTAACTCCTATAGCACAGTCCCTTTTCTTGTGTTCTACTTTATCTACTTTACTTGTTTTGTCTCTCCCTAGGTGAGTATAAATTTGAGTATGGCAATAACAGTATTTTACTCACCTTCGTATTTCCTCAGTGTGGAACACAGTGCTTTCTATAGTGGTTTACTTAATACATATTTTGAGTTGAAGGCAATTTGTCATGATAGTTACCTGTATACTATACATGATAGTTACATGATGTTAGAGTTTCTAGGTCATCAAAGTATCCTTGAGGTTTTTAGACACATTTTAAAGCTTTGATATAAGAAATTAATTTATGAAGTTAAACCTAGGTTTTTGTTTAAACTCAAAGGAACAATAGTAGGGAAAGAAAAAAGATATAGACACTGTTTTATACTATGTGCTTAGCACAGGAGGGGTGTGAACTCTGGATGGATAGCTGAATGAAAGAGCTCAGGTGCTCAGTTGCACTGGCTGGTCAGCATAATACCTTTGAAACATTAAACCTGTCCAGCTAGTGCAGTACCCCCAAGCCTTCCAGAAGTTAGTTTGGAGTGGGTGAGGGTAGAAGAGAGATTTAGAGTGATGAAAAGTGATGTCAGTTTCCTTATTTTTACCAAGTAGCTTATTCTGTGAGAGACAAAGTAAATAGACTGTTTATATATGAACAGGCCCTTTCACCATGGATATCCTTGGGCATGTAATTATCTTGTAGGGATTTATGAAAACTTTAATTTTTACAGGGCCTCTTTGTATGTTTCTCAGTGGTTTTTTTTTTTTTTTTTTTGGTTTGATATACTAGTGTATATTAGTATATCAATTGAAGAGTTTTCCCAGAGAAAGTAAGAAATAATTAGTAAACAACTTGGGCTTTCTTTACTAAATAATCCAATTACTAAATAATCCAATTACTAAATAATCCAACTTCTTAAATAGCCAAAAATGTTAGCTGTCTATATTGAGTTCTGAGAAAGCATGTTGTCAGGGTAATAATTTGGTTTTTACTGATCAACATTATATCTGCTTCTTTGACTGGTTGTATACATTGTGAGATGTTTGGCTGACTAGGGCATGATTCTTGGAAGAGATGCAAATGCTTGCTGTACCATTGAAATCTAAGAGTAGGAGTTACTAATGAAGAAAGCATAATTTTATTTAAATTCAGTTGAACATCAGGGATAACTTTTATTGGGAGGGTTTTGAGACTTTACAGTATGTATTTACCTCCTGTTAATTTATAGAAAATTAAAGAATGGCTCTGCACTTGCAAAGGATAGAGGAAATATTCTAGTATTAGATTTCAGTCATAGTTGTGAGTGAGTACCTAGTAAGAAACAAATGGTATGATTTCTAAAGTAGGAACAGGTGGGCCGATTCCTGGGGTCCTTAGAGAAGAAAGATCTCCAGAGGCAGAGAATCTCTGATCCCATTGTCTTTATATGATATCAATAGAAATTATACAGCTTTTCAACTATCATATTAATTTAAGAGTAAGATATTGTTTAAAATTGTATCTTTACTTTGTGTTCCAGTTAACAGCAACATAGTTTTGTTTCTCACATATACCTGGGAAAGTCTGTGTACTTTAAATGCCGTGTTTGACCATAGGAATGAGAGTTGGGGAAGAAGTTAATAGGAAAAAGTTTGTGGTAATGATGAGTATTGAGTTAGCTAATGCTAATTCAATAGCATCTAGCATCCCTAGATGCTAATGATGGTAGCTCAGATCTTAGAGCTAGAACAATTCAGATTCAGCTACCCTTTGCGTGTTTACTGTGTGCCAAGCACTATTACTTCATTTAATTTTCATAATGCTTTGAGGTAATAGTCTCTTCATTTAATGGATAATGGAGTTAAAAACACTTTATTTGACTTATTCAGAATCTCACAGCTAGTAGGTGGTAGTTTCAGCATGTTGAACTCAGGCCACCAGACTTTTAAGTGAAAGACAAAAAGTTTTTCAGTACTTAGTAGGTCAGTACACTATACTAAACAATTCATTTCTATCTTATTTCATCTTTACCACAATCTGGTAAGGCAAATATAATTTACATATGAGGAAACTAAGGCTTAGAGGGCCTTACACAGCCAGGAAATTTTGTAGTCATACTTTGAATTTGTACTTTTAACTGCTGCTCTATATGCTGTTTATAATTTGGAAAGAAAATAGGGAAATTGGTTGAAATAAGGTTTCCTAGGGTAAGGCATTGAAACTTTTACTTTTTATTGATGTTGCTTACCAAGGAGAAAGTAAATTGTCAGTCATATGTAAGTAAATTGTATCCTTTTGAAGGGAAGATATTAACAGCAAATACCTTGCTTTAAAATTAATACAAGCTGTCTATGAATCAGTGGTTATAAAAGATGGGTAACAAATTTGGTTGAAATCATATTGCAAAGTCAGTTATAAGCCAGATTCTATTATCATTGAGGAAATTGAGGCTTAGACAGGGTAGGTAACTATTGCCAAGATTTCATAACCAGCAGATGGCAGAGCTTGGATTCCAACCAAGGTAATTTAATCTTGAGCTCTTATTAACTACTTTACTGTCCTAAGTGAATGTGAATGATGTGCAGAAATGGAGCCTTGCTACCTCTGGTAACTTGAAGACACCGATTTCTAGTTTAACACATCATAGCTTCACTCAGGACAGGCATTAGAGTTCAGCCACCTGCTTCAATCTTTATTGTTTCCTGAGATCACTTGTCTCAATAATTTTTTATGTTTCTTTCCATTAGTCTTGCACATGAAGATCCTCTTTATCTAGTTGGTGCTAAATAAATGTTGACTGTTGAAAAATCAGAAATATAAAGTGTTGAACTTTGAACATAGAGACCAAATTTTATTGTATCAGTTCATAATCATGTTTTTCTAAGGAGTATTTTCCTAGCTTTTGAGAGTAGTTAAATATTATTTTTAATAGCTTTTCATGATTTATAGTTTTCATGACTTAGAGTAAATTTTCTGTGCTTCTGAGGAACTTCTCTTAGTTGAGATGCCTTTGACGTGTCAGATTACAATAAAACCCTTTGATGATACAAAACTCATATACAGTATAATTGGCTCCCATTCTTTGTACTGCTTTTTTCTCTACAGATGAGGCTAGGTACACATTATGTTTGTAATAATTTAGTTTTTTTCCTGTAATTCTGGTAAATGAACTTTTTATTCTCTTTCCCCTCTACTCTATAACTGGAAGACAAGTGGAAAAATACTGTATTATTTTTTTGTTAACATTGCAGGAACAGGCTCTGTTGAAGTTTTCAGACCACACTTATAAGAAGTCTTCGGGTTTTAATGTATAAGTAGTTTATAAATTTTTGTTGTTCAATGAGTAAGTCATATCCCACTCTTTGCGGCCCCATGGACTGCATCACTTCAGGTTGGAATATTCATATATGCACAGGACACTTATCTGCCAGCTCAGCCATCCAGAATGCAGGCAGGACTAGATAGTGGATAAAAATGAACACTGAAGACCCAAAAGAGCTATCTTAGAATCTGAAGCAAAGTGTCATTTTGTTTTTTAACCTATGTAAAGATCCTTTGGTCAGCATTTCCTACACTAGTTACTCTAATCAGTGTTACACTGTAATAACTGTTCTGTGACTAAAGAAGTTTAGGAAATGCTGTTTACTGGATCCCCCTAACGGCTTGTCGGAGAAGACAGTGGCAACCCACTCCAGTACTCTTGCCTGGAAAAATCCCATGGATGGAGGAGCCTGGTAGGCTGCAGTCCATGGGGTCGCTAAGAGTCGGATACAACTGAGCAACTTCACGTTCACTTTTCACTTTCATGCACTGGAGAAGGAAATGGCAACCCACTCCAGTGTTCTTGCCTGGAGAACCCCAGGGATGGGGGAGCCAGGTGGGCTACCATCTGTGGGGTTGCACAAGGTCAGACACGACTGAAGCGACTTAGCAGCAGCAGCAGCTGCTAAGGGTTTGTATTCCTTAGATCACACTTTGAAGTCTTTGCCTAAGGTATTTGTACCTTGCTTTTATATTAGCAGAGAAGGGAGCGGAGCCAGCATTTAAAGAACATTACTCTGTAGAACCTAGGTCGTACCTCCATTTAATAGACAAGGAACCTGAGGCCCTTCTGGAGGATTAAGAACACAAAACTGATAGCAGGACAAAACTAGGAATGGGTCCTTAATCTGATTCCTATATCTTTCCTCTTTTGACTTTACTGTGCTACTGTATAATTGTAATGAACTACCTATTTGGGTTTTATACTTCAGAAGCAGCAATTTAGCAGTAATTCAAGGAAGGAGACTAAAGCTGTGTCCGACTTAGGGAAGAAGAAAAGGGTAATAAATTTACTGCTTGACACATGACTTGTGTCCTTTGCTAACTCCATGCTCCAGAAGGGAGAGTTTCAGAGAATACGGGGTAAATTAAAGTGCTTTTGAACTGAGATTTGATAATATCTTTAGTTATCTATAATCTTTATGTCTATTTTTGGCATTATAAGACCAGAACCCCCTACTTGATCAGATATAGTGGGCTTAATTACTAACTTTTTATAGCTTCATTTTCATAATCTGAACATGGTGATACTAATTCCTACCTTTGTGTAATTGTGATGCTTAAAGGAGGTGATTATGCATGTAGGGTGCTTGACAGTGTCTGGCACAGAGTAACCTTAGCTGCTATAAGTATTAATAAAACTAAGTAAAGCTTAGGTGTAGGTTGTTACCTCTCTGTTTCCTGGTTTTTTGTTTTGTTTTTTAATGAGTATGTGTAGGGTGGTCATAAGGAAAGCCTCCAATTTTTCTTTAAACTTATTTGAGGAAGAATCATCAGATGCCTTTATAAAGTACAGTCATACCTCGTCTTACTGCACTTTGCAGATACCATGTTTTCTTTTTTTTTTTTTTTACAGCCTGGTGATTTGTGGCAACCCTGTGTTGTCAGATGATGGTTGGCATTTTTAACAATAAAATATTTTTAATTAAGGTATATACACTTTTTAAAGACATAATGCTATTATGTACTTAATAGACTACAGTGTAGTGTGAGCATAACTTTTATGTGTGCTGAGAAACCAGAATTTCATGTGACTCACTGTATTGCAATATTCACTTTCTTGTGATGGTCTGGAGCTAAGCCTGCAGTAACCTCTGAGGTATGTCTGTAATGGAAGTCCTATCTTGAATACATAGGGCATCAGTTCTGTTCAGTTCAGTCCCTCAGTCGTGTCCGACTCTTTGTGACCCCATGAATCGCAGCACACCAGGCCTCCCTGTCCATCACCCACTCCCTGAGTCCACCCAAACCCATGGCCATCGAGTCGGTGATGCCATCCAGCCGTCTCATCCTCTCTCGTCCCCTTTAGTTCCTGTTAGGGATCGGCGGCACTTTTTTTAGTGAGTACTGTTTAATCAGCAGGTGTTGACTTAGTGCCCGTAAAGTTTTTGTTTGTTTGTTTTTAATGTGAGATGTGTATTTTGAGTAGATCTGATGTCTGTGACTCAGTCTTTTTATACTGCTTATTTTTTTCCTGAAAACTGTTTTCAGGCTAGTTTGTATGTGGTGACACTTTGGTTTGTATTTGATCATTAGTTGCTAAATGTTTAACTGTGATTAAAGACCTGTTTAGAACCATTGAAAACCACCGAAACTATTAACTGTGGATTAAGTTAAGCAGAGGTGGGTTTTTTCTTCTTTTCCTTCAGTTTTTATTCCTCCTCCAGTTCTGAGGAAGTGAGAGAGAGAGCCTCCCCACCCCCACCCCACCCTGAAAATTTTTTTCTTTTCCTAGCTTTTTATTTCCTGCTTTGAAATAGGCAAGATCCTTGGGGGCTCTAAGAACACCAAATCGTTTTCACAGCTTGAGGCAGAGTGATTTTCTTGGAAAACCTTTTCTTATAAAATAAAATGCTCTTTGTCCTTGCCAGGACATTTTTCAAGAAACAGCTGGTAGCAGCACCTCACTGCCTTGTCACTAACTAGGCTGAAGGAAGGGAAGAATGAGTCATAGGTTCCGTCTTTCTCGTATTCTCCTTCTCTTCTCCCTTTCCCTTTCCACTTAGTTCTTTATTGGCACTGAAAAAGTTTCCTGACCCTGATCTATTAATAGATCACAGTGTCTGATAGTGGTGATATTTTATTATTCCTTCTGTTTTATTTGCTGGAGTTCTTCTGTAGAAAAGAACTTCTTTACCTCAGTCAATTGTATGAGTATTCTGAGGTACAGCAGAATAAATGCCCTTTCTTTTCCTAGTATCTGGCACAGGTAGTCAGTGGCCAGTGAGATGGGTTTTTGTTTGTTTTTTAGTATCAGTGTGAACACCTGATTTTGAATATGTTTGTTTTAATCCATTGTAATTGCACTTTTTAATTCTCAAATTGTCTCATCTTTAGCTAGTGGGAGACCTTTCCTTTTGGCTCATGTATTCCTGGATAAAACCACAGTTGATAACTTTGTTTTCTAGTATAAAAAGGTATTCCAGGCTTATCGTGTACATCACCTCACCTACCTCAGATCTAGAGCCAGTTATTTCTCTAAGGGGTTTCTGATTCTTTTTAGTATAAAATAATATTTAAAGACCATTATCTGTCTTTGTTGCTACTGTTGAGTTTTTTGTAGGCCTTTTTATTGGACAGAGCTAGGATATGTATGTGTGAGTGATTTTTCTTTTTGTGGTAAAATAAACAATGTAAATTGATCACTTGTATTTTAAAGTATACAATTCCTTGACATTAAGGACATTTACAGTGTTGTGTATCCATCACCACTATCTAGTTTCAGAACTTTTTCACATCCCAGAAGAAACTGTATTCATTAAGTAGTCACTCTGCATTCCTTCCCTGCCATCCCACAAGACACTGGCACTAATCTGCTTTCTGATTGTGGACTTGCTTGTTCTGGACCATTCATAAGTGTATTCATATAACATGGGGTCTTTATTTCTGGCCTCTTTCACTTAGCATAATGTTTTTGAGGTTCATACATGTTGTAGCAAATATCCGTACTTCATTCTTTCTTATGACTGAATTATGTTCTGTTGTATGGATGTACCACATTTTGTTTATTCAGCTGATGGATGTTTGGGTTGTTTCCAGATTTTGGCTATTGTGAATAGTGCTGCTGTGAACATTTGTGTACAGATCGTTTTTGAATACTTTTCAGTTTTCTTGGGTATTTAACTGAGGAACTGCCAGTTTTGCATAGTGGGTGCATCATTTCACATTACCACCAGTAGTGTATAAGGGTGCTAATTTTTCCACATCTTGTGCAACACTTGTTATTTTCCATGTTTTGATAATGGCCATTCTAGTTAGTGTGAAGTGATATCTCGTGATTTTGATTTGCATTTTCCTAATGATTAATGATGTTCACCATCTTTTGATAGGCTTGCTGATTACTGGTATATCTTCTTTGGAGGAATGTCTATTTAACTTCTTTTCCCATTTTTATATTGGATTTGGCTCTTTGTTGTTGGGTTGTAAAGTTTCTTCATATATTCTGGATACTAGACTTATCATATACATGATTTGAAAATAAATTCTGTCGTTCTGTGAGTAATCTTTTCACACTCTTGACAATGTACTTAGATGCACAAAAGTTTTAAAGTTTGATCAAGTTGAATATACCACTTCTTTATTCCTTGTGCTTCAGGTGTCATACCTGAAGAAGTATTCCCAAATCCAAAATCATGAAGACTTACATTTACCTATGTTTTTTTCTAAGGATTTTAGAATCTTTTTTCTTATATTTGGTCCTTGAACCATTTTTGAGTATATTTTTATATATGGTATGAGGTGTAAGGGTCCAGTTGTCCAAGTTTCATTTGTTGAAGAGCCCGTTGTTTTCCTATTGAAAGTCTTGGCACCCTTGTTGATGATCAGTTAGCTATAGATTCATGGGTTTATTTGTAGACTCTCAGTTCTGTTCCACTGATCTATATTTCTGTCTTTATGTTAGTAATATACTGTCTTGGGGGCTTCCCAGGTGGTGCTAGTGATAAAGAACCCACCTGCCATTGCAGGAGACCTAAGAGATATGGATTCAATCCTTGGGGCTGAACATTTGCTTGGAGGAGAGCATGGCAACCCACTCCAGTATTTTTGCATGGAGAATCCCGTGGACAGAGGAGCCTGGCGAGCTACAGTCCATAGGGGTCGCAGAAGTCACAGCTGAAGTGGCTTAGCATGTGTGCACACCCTTGATTACTGTAGCTTTGTAATAAGTTTTGATATTGGGAAGTTTAGGTAGTCTTACTTTTTTAGAAAGATTGTTGGGCTATTCAGAGTCCTTTGCAATTTCATTTGAATTTTACAATCTTCTGTAGGTTGCTTTGGGTAGTACTGGCATTTTAATAAGTCTTTTGATCTGTGAACATGGCATATCTTTCTATTTATTTTAGTACTATCTAATTTATTTCAGTAACGTTTTGTAGTTTTCAAGTCTTGTACCTCTTTGGTTAAATTTATTCATAAATGGTATTTTATGCTATTAAATTAAATTTTTGAATGCTATTGTGATCTGAGCTATTTCCTGATACTCTTTTTTTGAGTGTTCATTGCTTAGTCTGTAAAAATGCAAATGAATTTTGTGTTGACCTTGTATTCTACAACTTGACTGTATTTGTCCCGTTATTTCTCATTTAAATATGAGAAAATACACCATGAGTTCATACCAATATTTCCAAATAAGATTTTGTTGCAAATTTAAGCATTTAGGATTATAATATTTTCCCTTTAACTTTATTAAGATTTAAATTTATAGCTCTTTTATGCTGAAAGTCTTGGGGAGTAGTGAATTACTTGCTGTGTTATTTATGTATACATATGCTTCTTAATATTATTATTTTGAGCCTATTTTAGAAAATGGCAAAAACAGTCAAGAATTCTGATAATTGATACAAATTCTACTAGGCATTTACAGTCATTTTTTTTTTTTTACAGTCATGTTTTAAAAGTCATTTGAAATGATCTTTCTTCAGGTTTAAGCCACCCTTTTGATACGTAGTTTGGTTTATTCATTTTGCTGTCAGTTACTGGGAATAATGTTTTCATTTTGATTACTTTTGTTACCAAAAACATTTTCATGGCTCCAAAGCTCCAGTATGAAGTATAGCCAGAACAATCAAGTTTTTATCCTCTCCTTCCCTATAGTTGATCATTTTTTTGTTTTTTTGTTATTTACCAAAAAAATGTATATATATTTAGTCATATTTCTCTTTCCTTCTTAAAGTTTTGCACCTTGTGTTTTTTTTGCTTAATGAAAATTCCAGAAATCACTCATAGTATAGCGTGCTCTCCCTTACTGCTTTTTACGCCTGATATTTTAAGTAGTTCCATATTGTTGACATTAATGTATTACATAGAGAAATTTTTATGAGACCCAAGTTCCTGGTTCTTCTTATGGCACTGAAAGTTTAAAGTATTTATAATAAAGATACTGTTTTACCACAGATACTCAAAACAATATAGAAGTGTACACAATAAAATGTGTACAATTTCTCTATTTCCCATCTACTCACTTTCTCTTTATTCCTGTTTCCAGAAATTACTACTAGTAAGTTAGTTCAAAGTATTTTTACAGGAGTGTATAGGATTTAATATACTATGAACACTTTTCAGACAAAATTGGGATCATGTCATGAATATTTTGTAACTTGATTTTTTTAGTGTAATATTATCAGTTGAACTTTTAAATTTGGATAGTGATGAAGACTCAGTATAACTAAGACAAAAATGATTTTGTGGCTTTTTTTCCTTTCATTAACAGTAGGCAATAATACATTTTGTGTGTATGTGTATATATATAGCTTATTAAATTTTTTGTATTGTAATTTTGCTCTAAAATCCAGAAGGTGTGTAGTGTGTGTAGCTATATCCCCCTCAAACTTATGTTTGGAAAGAAATTGAGAAAAATTTTATTATATTCTATGTGGGTTAACACTAAAAGGAAATTTAATAGTATCTGTTAACAGCTAGTCATCTTCATAAAAATGGGGGAGAAAGTGCCTATCTTGTTCATCATTGGGTCCTTAGCACCTCGGACAGCGACTGGTTACCTGGTATTCTTACTCTGTACTTGTTTTGTTTCTCCGTGATTTATAAATGGATCATGTTCTGTATCCTTTTTTCATTTGTTAATATATCACAGAAGTTTTCCTAGTCATTACTTAAGTATCTACGTCATTATTTTAAATGATTGCTTTAATGGAGATACTATGCATTACATAATTAGGTAGTTTTTCATTTGAATCCTCCTCACCACCCAGACTTTGATGCTAGTGTTCTGTTTTTCAGATATTACTGGAAGATACTAGTTAGAGGATTATGATGACTGGAATGAAGGTGTATAACTCCCTTTCTTAAAACATATAACGTAAGCAAATATTTATGGAGAATGCCAGTGTGAGTTAACATGCCTTAAACAGATCTAAGTGTTTTGATCGTGAATATTAAATTCATTCTCTTCAAAAGATTTTGATAAGCAATTCACATAATGAGAAATAAAAAGTGTGTGAAAAAAGTGTTCAATATAGTATATTTATGAAACACAAAATAGAATGAGACAAAATTGTACCCTTTCCTCCCCATTGAAATTGACAAAGATTAGAAATATATTTAGTTGGTGACAGTGATTTGGGAGATGTTTTGCTGAGGGAAAGTAAACTTATATATTCATTTTGGAGGGCTGTTTGGAGAGTTTCAGAAGTTCTAATTCTGAGACTTTAAAGAAAAAATTAAGGATATGCTCATAAATTTAGATATATGTGAATGTTTATGAAAAATTTAATCCCAGTAGTAATAACAACAATACTAGTTAAATAGTGCTTCAGCCATGCCATACATTTATTTACTCGTTTCAGCAATTCTATAGTATTTATACAATAGTTTTAAAAATGATGATGTGCAAGAACATTTAACATAGTAGCGCTTTCATAATAGGAATGAGTGAAAATAATACATTGCAAAGGAGTATATGCACTGTGACTGCATTAGCTGCAACAAAATAGAGAAAACTATTCTCCAAGAATTTATGCTTATAATCCTTTATTTGATTTATAATACAATTGGAATCCTGTTTTCAAATGCGTTGCTTTTATTCTTTTTGCTAATCTTAATTGTTCTAAATTTCTCTCTACAGAGAATATATATTATCTACCACGAAACCTGTTATTTTTAAAATATTCTTTGATTTTGCAGAAGAGTTTAATTCAGGGTTCCTGAACAGTAAATTCTCTAAGTAGAAATCCATTAGTAACAGTTTAAATCTGTAACTAACTTCTGGTGAACACATAAAATGGAAATTAAAATGAAGCTTAATCTTTTATTTCTGTTAATTTACTGATATTTTCTGGGGATTAGAAATGGAAAGAGTAGAGAGGTATTATAATGGAAGCAAATAAAGTTTGAAGCCTGACAGTGGCAAAGTGACACTTTTAAATGTTAGTTTTGTGGTTGCTGGAGGTGAAGCTTTACCATAAATAAATGAAAGAAGGAAGAGAGGTGGGGAGAAAGGAGAAAGGAAGGAAGGAAATAGAAAGAGACTAGCTATATTTTTTTAGTATTATAATCAGGAATATACTCTTTGCCTGTAGGAATTTAGTAATTCTCATAATTTTTGCTTCTCCTTCTTAAGTACTGGTTTCTTTCAAATCTTCCGAGTCTTATAGTTTCAGTCTTGTTCCTACTCTTTTGAGGACTTGAGAAAATTAGTTCACCACATTGCTGCTAATGAATTTGATATATGTAGGACTAGAACTTGTGCTAGTTTTACTTAGTTTCATCTTTAAGACTTTATTACAATGATTTTCTCAGGAAAGTCTTCTTTGACCCTTAGTTTGAAAATGGTAGCTGCTCCACAATTCTGCACTTTGCATTCCCCTTCTCTGCACTTTTTAAAAATAACATTTATCACCTTGTTATAGATAATTTATTTTGTTTGTGTCTGCTCTTCTCCCCTCCCCTGTTTAAAATATGTTACAGTGAGTATGAGATTTTTATTTCTTCAGTGCTTTGTGTGTTTCCAGAGCTCAGGGCAATGCCTGGATAATAGAATTTCAGTAAATACAGTATTTATTGAACAATGAATAGAGAATACTCGATATTTGTGGAATGATTGAATGTTCTATTTAGTTGATGGAGGTGAAATTCTAACTGTTTTAAGATTAGGATTTCATAGTTATTTTATAGTGTGGTTGCTTCATTGTCAGTCTAGTAATAAATTTATAGACAAGTTGAAATTTCTGAATTCTGAATAATTCCAGAACAGGGATTATTCTTTAATTATTAATTTAACTTTATGATATTGTTTATTAACTATTGCTAGTGTTAGTTGCTCAGTCGTGTCCAACTCTTTGCAACCCCGTGGACTCTAGCACACCAGGCTCCTCTGTCCATGGAATTTTCCAGACAAGAATTCTGGAGGGGGTCACCATTCCCTTCTCCAGGAGATCTTCCCAACCCAAGGATCCACCCCTGGTCTCTTGCATTGCAGGCAGATTCTTTACCTTCTGAAACACCAGGGAAATGAATACCAAAAAGGCTAATGAGTAGGCAAAAAACCTTTTAATTTGTGGTGAGTGTCTGATCTTTTTGGTCCAAGTGAGGAAACTGGACTGAAATTTAAGAGCTTTCTTGTTTGCTCTCTCTTTGACTTTGAGATTCATCCCAGGGGTTTTGTGTTTTTAGTTACTTCTTTGGAAATAAGTTGTGAGGAGAAGAGTTGGGTGAAACTGCTGCACAATTGTTTTTTTGAAATCAAAACTGTTGCTGAATTTTAATTAGCATCACAGCTTTGTGTGAAGGCTTTTAGACTTGAGTGATAATGAGACTCATTATTAGAGAGTATAAGGTGTTCCAAGGTTCCACATTTATTTATCCAACACTTAAGGTCAACTATATTTTGGGCACTCTGAAACTACTGAGCATACAGATAATGAGGAGACAGTAGAAATGTTTTTTCATAGTGCTTCTCCTAGGTGTGAGGTTTCCCAAGAGCAGGAGAATTTATTTTCTTGGGTATTTTTGGTTTTGATTTAAATTGAAATAGAAAATGAGGCATTAAGTAGTATTGAGGAGAGATGTATAATCACAGCATAATTCTAATATCAATTTGCTGTTGAGCTAGACTTTGTATAAACGTAATACCTTCTTTTTGAAGGTATTAGAATTTATTGCAGAGAAGGCAATGGCAACCCACTCCAGTACTCTTGTCAAGAAAATCCCATGGATGGAGGAGCCTGGTAGGCTGCAGTCCATGGGGTCACAAAGAGTCGGACAGAGTGACTTCACTTTCACTTTTCATGCACTGGAGAAGGAAATGGCAACCCATTCCAGTGTTCTTGCCTGGAGAATCCCAGGGACAGGGGAGCCTGGTGGGCTGCTGTCTATAGCAGCAGCAGCAGCAGCAGAATTTATTGGCATACTTTTTACCTGCCTTATTCTTTTAATGTAGTCCTTATAACAATCCTGAGAGATAGGAGTTACTATCAGTATTTTACAAATAAGAAATTGAGTTTCAGAGAGATTAAGTCATTTGCTTAGGGTTCATAGCTTATAAGTTGTGGGTTTTAAACCAGGCCTATTGGTGTTGAAGTCCATAAACTTATACTTCCCCAGAGGAATCTGCTTTTTTTTGGATGGGGAAAGAGGAGGGCAGGGCAGGAAAGGGGGATGTCAGTAATGTTAAATAAAAAGTACTACATTTGTAAGCTCTTCTGCAAATTTTTTCCCTCAAATTAAATCTCTGCCTTTTGAATCAGTATTTCAAAATAAAAATCCTTTGTTTTTCTTATTAAAAAATGAAACATACTCACTATGGCAAGAAATAAAAAACTAGAGAGAAGTGAAGACAGAAAGAAGAAAGGTAGCCGGGATGGGAAGAGCCATAGTCCTGTTATTCCATTTTAGCCTTTTGGTGTGCGTGCGTGCGTGTATGCGTGCGTGCATCCATTGATGTGGTGCGCAACTCTTTGCCACCCTGTGGACCATAGCCCACCAGGCTCCTCTGTCCATGGGATTATCCTGATAAAAAATACTGGAGTAGGTTGACATTTCCTCCTCTAGGGTGTCTTCCCTGGGATTGAACCCCTATCTCCTGTGTCTCCTGCGTTGGCTGGCAGATTCTACTGAGCCACCTGGGAAGCCATAGCATTTTGGTGTACAGATGATATTTAACATAGTGTGATTTGGGTTCCAGAGTGTCTGGGCTCTGCCATCTAATAGTTTTGTGATTTGAGGCTTTCATGGTTTGGAGGTAATTATTTCAGTTTTGCAGATGATAGAATTGAAGTTTGGAGAGGGCAGCCTACACATACAGTTTTGAAGATTAAATGTGATAATGCATGAGAGATTCTTAACACATACCTATAATTCCAGGCACATTCTAGTTCTTTTGCACATAGATATACTATCTTCTACTGAAGTGAGTCACCAAAAAATTATAACTGCCTTTTTTAAAACCTAATATATAAGAGATATCTTTTCATATAAAGCACAAACATTTAAAATCATTAGATACTGATTAAGTCACACAATAAGATGCTATAATATATTCAGCTACTTCCTTCTTGGTGAATGTTTCTAATTTTCTCTTTAGCAATTATAAGTAATGCCTCAATAAATACTCTTGTAGGACACCTTTGTGTGTGTTTTTATCCCGTTAGGGTAGAGTTGGAGGTTGAGAGGAATATGTACACTGTTAGTTTCTGATCCATGTTGCTGTATTGCCTTCTGGAGAGGTTGTAACTATTTATGTTCCAGTTCATTTATATGAATACTTGTTTTCCTGTGCTCTTACTAAATTAGATATTATAAGTTTAAAACATCATTGTTGATTTGATCAGTTTTAATTTTTGCATAGCTTTGATACTGATAACCTTGAGGGTTTTTTTCTTGCATGAATATTGGCTCCTTGGTTATTACACTGCTATCTCATTAGTTTTCTTGTCCTCATGCTCATTTATTAGGGTATTTGTCTTTTCCTTAGTGATGTGAAAGAGCTGTTTATATGTGGATACTGTGAACTCATTTTATGTCATTTCCTCCCCAGTTCAGCTTTTCTTGTCATTTTATTTATGTTTATGTTTGAGTGTGTGAAGGTTTGAAATAGTTATGTCAGCATATCTGTTGGTCTCCTAGCTTTGGGGTCATGATCGGAGAAGCTTGCTCTTCCCCAAAACTATATAAATCAGCACTTTTTGGACCCCTTTAAATTCTTGAAAACTATTGAGGACCCTGAAGAGCTCTTGTTCATGTGAGTTACATCTATAGATATTTGTCACATTAGAAATTAAAACTGAGAACTCATGAAATATTAGGAAGCAGTAAATCCTTTACATGTTAACACCATTTTTAATAAAAATTAATTAAATTTAACAATGATGTTTTAATAAAATCAAATTTAAAAATAGAAATCTTACATTTTTGCAAATCTGTTTGCAAAGAGTGAGAATGAAAAAAGCATTGTTATGCTATCTTATGAAAAAAGCATTGTTATGTTATGTGAAATATTATTGTTATGAAAATAATTTTGGCCTCATTGGCCCCTTGAAAGGATCCAGAGATCTGAACTACACTTTGAGAACTGCTGATATAAGTATTCAATTATTATTATTATTTTTTTTGTATTTTTATGACCCAATTTAAATCTGGAATGAATTTGATTAAAACTACCCCCACCCCGGACTTTAGCCGTTAGTCAGCATCTTTTTAAAGTCCCATTTTCTGGTAAATCATTGACTGACTGCCTGGAATGAAGCTATAAACCTAGCCACTTTTCTCAGTTGTTACTGTATGAGCTTAACTGTGATCGAAAACTGTAGTCCTTAGCAATCTTTGCTTAGTGTTGTATCTCTGTTTCAGTATATTCTCTTAGGTTCCTCATGCATTCTCCCAACCTCAACTTTCAGTTTTGCATATATTGTCCTAAAACTTTTGTTTCTGTCAGTGATTGTGGCATATTGCTCTAAATAGTATTGTTTGCTTACCAGTTATGAAAGTGATGTATAATCTTTGTAGGAAATGTAAACTGCACATAGAAGCATAAACGAGAAAAGAATATTCTGTTGCTTTAAAGTAAAAAATTACTTCAGTATTGAAAAATGCTAGCAAGTTGAACTATACATAAATTCCTCCTCCACTCTTAATAAATTGTACATCTTTTGATGTGCTGCTTAGCTTTTTGGAATCCCTTGCTCACCAGACTTATGTATATTACTTTTTGTGTATTCTTAGGTACTTTGGATGAAAAGAACAAGACATAGTTTCCTCTGTCACTAAGTTTGCAGGTTAATGAAGAAATAATAAACGTTATATGATGAGTATTATTATAGCTATAAGCAATTATGAGTATTTTGGGAGAGCCTAAGCAAGCTATTGTTGAAAAATGATGAGAAAGTGAAAAGTAGGGAGTGGTCTTGAAAAGATTAAGGTTGTATAATCTTGTGTAATCTTTCTTTAGTATTTGATGGTTTGTTTGACTGTCTGGGTCAAGAGAAGCTAGGAATCAAAAGAGTGACTCCTGGATCTTTGGCTTGAAAGACAGGGTAGATAATGATGTTTACTAACACAGGGAATATACTCTGCTCCCAGCACTTCTGCACTTACTTCTCTTACTTTCCAAGATGAGTTCAATTGTGGCCTTCTTAGGCCGGGAAATATTCAGGTGAAGAGGTGTGGGAAGCATTGGAAAGTGAGTGTGTGGGCTAGAGTCGGCAGTGTAGCATAAGTGGTTGAATGAAGATTAGGATCATCCTTTGAGACTTCTTAATAGGAAAAGAGGATAGGGACCCTCCAACATTTGAGAGACAGGGAGAGGAAAACGAATCCAGCAGAAAGTAGTCAGAAGAGGAGGAAGTGAAAGAGTTGGTGGTGTAGAATGCAACTGACCTGAATTTAAAGAAGGATGAGGGTAGGAGAGAAGGGGATCTGAAATGTTAAATCCTGCTTAAAAAAGGACAAATAAGACTGAAAATGGTTCATTAGGTTTAGGAATAAGGAAGCATTGTTGACTAAAGCAAAACCAGCTTAACTGGGGTGCTAGGAACAGAAGTTATAGCAAAGAGGATAAAGGTGAAGAAGTGGAAGATAGTGTTGGCTGCTCTTTGAGAAGCTTGCCTATGAAGCTAGGGGAGTGTGAATTAGAAGTGGACAAAAACGGATTTGAGAGTGTTTATGTTCTAAGGAAGAAGAGAGGAGAGAATAAGATTGAACTAAGAGCTGAGGAAGTACAGTGGTCTTAAACTTTGTAGAGAAATGATTTCAAACATTTTGTTTGCTCTTTTTGTAAATATTGTTCTAAATATATATTTTAGATAATACTGTGGTTTCTGATACCTTTTATGATATTTCAGTTGTCACGAATATGAGTTAATCTTCTGTTTTACTGAAGGACCATAGAACCCCATTCTGAAATAACAGTAGCTTAGGGCTATTTAATATAATCATGTAGGTTTTTGATGGTTAGTTTCGGCTTTTCCTTGTTCGTGTATATGTCCACTCCCGTCAACTCATTAATGTGATTGGTGGTGGCAGTAATACCACTTGTTCCTAAGTAACTGAAATGGGACATCTATTAATCAGTAGTTAAAAACTGTTCTTTGAATGAGATTACTGATTTTAGTAGATTGCAAGGAAGATCTGGAGGTTGCTTCCATAAAAGCTCTCTTAATCTGTGACTAATTTATCTGCCAAGGTGTTCTGCTGCTGTTTCACTTAACAGATGTGGAGCTCTATAGTTAGGTTGCTTTAGAATGTCAAAACACTAATAACTCTGGACTTGAACAAAACGCTTTCAAAACTTGACTTTATTTTTAAAATGATGATAATAGTACTTACCTCACAGGACCATTATGAAAGATAAATGATATAATGTATGAAAAACACGCATACATATTGTTTCAGAGCAGGTGTATTCAGCAGTTGTTAGCTGTTAGTAATTATTTTCTCTTGTCTCCATAGTTTTGATTTACTAAGATTGACGTTTCTGAACATCTTGATTAGAAGGATGTTACTTATTTAAAAAGAGAATACGTTAAAATAGAGTCATAATGTAGAGTTTATGTGTCTGGGAAGGCAGTGAGAATTTGTAGCATATAGAAACAGGAAGGTTTATATCCTGAGATAGGTTGGTTGTTATACTTGTTCAGGGAAAGTTGTTCTTAGACATATTTGAAACACTGTATACCTCTAAATTGGTTCTGTAATTTTTTTTTTCTAATTGGATACTAAAAAGTATTTTAAAATGAGGAAGGAGGTAAAAATGACCTGGAATTATGTTATGGGGTATTTTACTTGGAAAGAGAGAGCGTGTGTCTTTGTCTAGAACAGGGGTTTTTGTAGGTTGCTATTTTAGGACAGGAAATTAATGCAACCTGGTGAGGCTCATGAATATTGCAGGCTTAGTATCAAAACTACTGGGTAGCCTGTAATTTAACCCAGGGCAGTACTTGGAGGGCAGGAAGTTAGAGTTGGTGGTGCCTTGGTCTGAGAAAGCCTCTATTCACCTTTTTTATGTGAGACTTGTGCTCTTAAAAGAGAGAATCAAATTATCCAGTATTATATCCGTCAATTTAGTCATTCTTTTCTTCCCTTTGTCAAATACATTGTGCTATTATTTTAAACATTTAAGAGTTCTTTTGAGAACCTATACCTTTTTTGGTATAGATTCTGATAGATGGAAAATCCTGTTTTTTAGCTTTGGTGAATGTACAAGTACACATGTAAGGTAACTCTTGCCATTGAACTTCTCTCACACCCACAGACCCCCTTTATAAAGGAGAGGAGCATTTATGATGTTTAAAAATAGTAAACTAAATTGTTGCTTTCTGAGAATATCTCTGGATGTGTTAATGGAGTTGAAAATTTAAAGCTGCTGAACCCACACAGAAAATTTCACTTTGTTAAAAGCCATAAAAACAAGTTTTATTTTTATTGATAACTGGCTTAGTAAAAAGACTGTTAAATTCATGAATGATTTAAGAAATTGTTTAAAGGTTTTATTGCTTTTTTAAAAAAGGTACTTCCTATTTGCAAGTCTGTCCATATCTGCAGTCATACCAAATGACTCATGAGTGCCTTGGTTCTTGCTTCGTGTACAAAGTTACTCTCTCAGCAGTAGGTAGAGCTTGTTGGCGTTGGCAGTGCTGGGTCGGT
Source organism: Antilocapra americana (assembly GCA_007570785.1). Classification (NCBI taxonomy): domain Eukaryota; kingdom Metazoa; phylum Chordata; class Mammalia; order Artiodactyla; family Antilocapridae; genus Antilocapra; species Antilocapra americana. The sequence goes on from ML664161.1 coordinate 37,787,532, forward strand.
GACTTGACCATTAAAGCGGTGCTACCTTTTCATTGAAGGGGAGATGAGCTCTGTCCTCTGCTGAAAAAGGTTAGGTGCTTGCCTGTTGAGAAAACTGTTGTACCATTTGTGGGAGGTATTGGATTAAAAAGGTTTAGTATTTTTGACTTGTCAAAGTAAGATTTAACTGTCTTGCATTAAAAAGTTGCTGTCATGATACAGTTCTTCTGGAAAATTTAGAAACTCTTGGAGAATTTCCTTACTTAAACAAAAAACTCCAATTTCACCTGGCCAAAATACCTCCCCTCTAATTTCAGTCAGGGGCCATTATGTGATAGTTGTTTTCCAAAGACATGTCATGTTATCAAAAATTGCAGTATGTTTTTAATGGTTTTAGGTTGCTAAAATTTTAGGGAAAAGATTGGTGGTGGCTTAGTGGATTGGTTTTCAGATTCCCAATCACAAAGTAATTGTAAGAACTTAATAGGTAGACTTTCTTTTTCTCTTTAAAATATAGGTTGTATATCTAGAAAACCTAAACCACAAGGAACAAATGAATATTTGATGACATAAATCTAGTTTTTACACCAAATGAATGGCCTTTAGTGTCATCACTGCTATATTTAGCATGTGTTAGCTACTGACATTGTAACAAACCACTGAAAACTTGGTCTAAAAGAACCACTGCTTTCTGTTGTCTGTGAGTCTTTCCATCAGCTGGTAGTTCTGCTGATCTAGGCCAGGCTTAAGTATGTTACATGGACTTACCCGTAGATTGGCTAAGACTGACTTTTCTAGTGTGGTCTTACTTAGGCCTGGTGGTTGGCTGCATTCCAGCTGGGGTAACAGGGTGACTGGGCCACATGTTGTAGATATCCAGCAGGCTGGCTTAGGCTTCTTTCACTGTGGTAGAGCTTATTTTCAAGAGAGAGATATGGAAGCATGCAGGAATTTTTGAGACTTAGGCTTAAAACTGGCAGACTGTCATTTTTATTGCCGTCTATTGTGGCTCAGCTGGTAAAGAATCCACCTGCAATGCAGGAGACCTGGGTTCTATCCCTGGGTTGGGAAGATACCCTGGAGAAGGGCAAGGCTACCCACTCCAGTATTCTGGCCTGGAGAATTTCATGGACTGTATATATAGTCCGAGGGATCGCAAAGAGTTGGACACCACAGAGCGACTTTCACTATTTGCCAAAGCATGTCTTTAGTCCAATTCAAATTCATGAGATGGGGAAAGACTACAAAGTAACTTTGTGAAGTGTGTAATATAGAGAGACCTGGAAAATTGGGGAAACTTTTGTAGTCAGTCTCCCCCATTTAATCAGCTATACTCCAGTTTTAAAAAATCTCCCACATACAGTATAGTGATTTTTTTCAATTACCCAGTCATATACTTTTTAGCCACTATTATGATAAAGCACATGCCCACTCCACTGAGTAGCTGTGCTGTACCTCCAAACAGCTTTTATATTGTTTTCTTGATAGTTACAGCTTTCCTGTTGCTGTTCAGTTGCTAAGTCGTGTCCTACTCTTTGGGACCCCATGGACTGCAGCACGCCAGGCTCCTCTGTCCTCCACTATCTCCCAGAGTTTGCTCAGATTCATGTCCGTTGAGTCGGTGGTGCTGTCTAACCATCTCATCCTCTGTTACTCCCCTCTCATATTGCCTTCAGTCTTTCCCAGCATCAGGGTCTTTTCCAGTGAGTCATTCTTAACAACAGGTGGCCAAAGTATTGGAGCTTCAACATCAGTCCTTCCAATGAATATTCAGGGTTTATTTCCTTCAGGATTGATTGGTTTGATCTCCTTGCAGTCCATAGGACTCTCAAGAGTCTTCTTCAGCACCACAGTTCAAAAGCATCAATTCTTCAGTGCTCAGCCTTTTTTATGGTCCAACACTCAGATCTGTACATGACTACTAGAAAAACCATAGCTTTGACTATATGAACTTTTGTCTGCAAAATGATGTCTCTGCTTTTCAACATGCTATCTCAGTTTGTCAGTGTTCCTCTAGTAGACTTTAAAACCATCCCAGGGCCAGGCCTGGAGCCAGATATTGAATTACTGCTTCAAGAAGTGTTTGTTGACAGAATGAATTGATTGTTTTCATCTTAAATTTTTCCTTACTAGTCTGTCATGGCAGGAATTATGTCTATGTTTTATGACCTCTGATTATATTCAGAGAAGTGTTATGGTACAATTATTGGTAAATTCTTTTCTTCTTAAATATTTTGATTTCTGGGGACCATAAGGCTCTAAGTAATTTTTTAAAAGATGTATTTATTTATGGCTGCTATGGGTCTTCATTGCTATGCATGGGCTTATATACTCTAGTTATGGCGAGGGGGAACTATTCTCTAGTTGTGGTGCCTGGGCTTCTCATTGTAGTGCTCGCTCTTGTTGTGGAGTATGAGCTCTAGGCTTGGGCTTCAGTAGTGTGGCTTGCAGGCTCCGTAGTTGTGGGGCGTAGGCTTAGTTGCTCCGCTGTATGTAGGATCTTTCTGGACCAGGACTCGAACCTGTGTCCCTGCATTGGCAGGGAGATTCTTAACCACTGGGCCACCAGGAAAGTCCTCGGTTAAATTCTTGATTTTAATTGTCATCTAGATGAAGTGAAGAAGCAAAAGATTCCTTTTGGAGAGAATGTGCTGTGCTTAGTTGCTCAGTCATGTCCGACTCTTTGCGACCCTATGGACTGTAGCCCACCAGGCTCCTCTGTCCATGGGGATTCTCTGGGCAACAATACTGGAGTGGGTAGCCTTTCCCTTCTCCAAGGAAACTTCCCGGCCCAGGAATCAAACTTAGGTTTCTTGCATTGCAGGCAGATTCTTTACTGTCTGAGCCACCAGGGAAGCCCATTGGAGAGAATGGACATTATCAAAGAGAGGCTATCTGGCTAAGCCCGTTAAAAGGGGACTTGATTAGCTCTAATTACTAACTTCTCCCCCTTGTCTTATATAAGCATTTTTTCTTCTTTACTGGGGAATTTAATTGATTTTAATTTAATATTTTGGGCCATTAATTAAGCATTTATATGGTCTGCTTTGCATAGTGGGGCTATTAGAATTTGCTCAGTAGGTACATTATTGCAGGACAAAGTCATTCTAAAAGTACTAAGTTAGCCTGGGTGTAAATGGGAACAGAAATGGAATGTGTTACTGTTGCCATTTGCTGTTAGCTGTCTTTACTTTTTCTTTTCTAGATCAGTACCTGTTTGTGGGACCTAGGTGCTGGTCCTAGTTCCTACAAGTAGAAGTAGAAAGAGGAGGAGGAGGAGGAGTTGTGATTGTTGACACCTGTCTAATGCTTTCTATGTGTCAGTAACTGTTCTAAGCATGGTGTATAAATTCGCTTGTTTATAACCTATGAGTTAAATTCTGTTATCCTGATTTTACAGATGAGGGGCCCAAGGTGCAGGAAAGTGACATAAATAAACGTAGCTAAGATAATACAGCTTATAAATGATGAAGCCAGGATTTAACCCCAGCTGTCTGGCCCCAGACTAGGTGCTCTTGGTCAGCATGCTGGACTTTTTCTCATGGACCGTGGAATGATGCGAGTGCACGATGCTCATGTTCATGGCCTTCCTCTTCAAAACAGGACTCTGCGATTTGGGGCCAGTGGGGAGAAGTGAAAGTGCTAAATGGTTAGAGAGAGTTTTTTAAAAAGGACATGTATATCCCAGTTTATATTATCATAATTAGTTACAGAATTCCTTTTGTCTTTTTCTGGAAGTTGAGGCAAGAGTTTGGTTTTGTTTTGGCTTAACTGGTGTGTATGCTTCCCTGGTGGCTTGGTGGTTTAGAATCCACCTGCAGTGCAGGAGATGCAGAGACTCAGGTTTGATCCCATCCCCTGGAGAAGGAAATTGCATCCCACTCCAGTATTCTTGCCTGGGAAATCCCATGGACTAGGAACCTGGTGGGCTCTAGTCCATGGGATCACAAAAGAGTTGGACACGACTGAGTGACTCAATAGCAAAAACAGAACACTTGTATATATACAGTAAGTGCTTACTAAATGATTGTGTTTATATATCATGAACAAATTCAGGTATGTAGCTGTAGGACGTATAATTTCATTTAGTTGAGTATATGTAGTTCTTCAACCTAGAAATATGTTAATAATTGTGGTGATTAAGAGGAAATCACCATTGGAGCTTGGTGGAGTTGGTCTCCTAGGTATTGCTTTTAGCAGGTTTAAAAACAAAAACCCATCTGGAGATGCAACTTATTCAAAACCTAAGTGTACAATTCAGTGGATATATTACCACAGAGATCAAGTGCAGAATACAGCGTTTTCCTCATCATTCCATAAAACTCTTGTGGTCCCTCCCACTCAGTAGATGCCCCATCCATTACCTTGCTTTGTTTTTTTAAAATTGCAGTTATTAACTGCTTGGCATATATTAGTTTGTCTTTTCTACGTAGAGTGTAAACTTCATGAGATCAGAGACTTGATTTTACTCACCATTCTATTTCATTGCTCAACATCATGCCTGATATATAGTAAATGTTCGACAAGTATTTGCTAACTATAAATTGAAAAATACTTTATTGTTCACTGTGTGTATATTATATGGTACACAGGTGCTGTTTAATATACTTATTGCTGAGGGTAGATGGTAAGTTTCAGTTCTCTTTGTTGTTGTTTAGTCGCTAAGTCATGTCTGACTCTTTTTTTACCCCATGGACTGTAGCCCACCCGGTTGCTCTCTCCAGGGGATTTCCCAGGCAAGAATACTGGAGTGGTTGCCATTTCCTTCTCCAGGGGATCTTCAACCCAGGGTATGAATGGGAATGTGGGTCTCCAGCTTTGGCAGGTGGATTCTTTACCACTGAGCCACCTGAGAAAGTCCTTTAGTTTTCTAGAAAGGATTTTGATGTACAGTGTGATACTTTGACAGTTTTAAAACAAAGAAATTGAACCGTGCTGGCATTGAATATAGTGTGCTTGTCTTTGTTCTTGTGAATGTTAGGAAATACGGGAAGTTTGCTACCAGTGAGAGAGAATGGCAGTCTATCTCTTGGATTGTCTTCTTGAGAGTATCTGATTTCTTACTTATCTAATTATCTTGAATTCTGAACTTACCCTCTTGATGATCTTTTTGAATACCCCATACAGTTGCAAGAGACTAAATGCTCTTATTCTTGTGGGGAGAGAATTGGGATAGAAAAAGCACTGGTTTATTTGATCAGGTAAGGCAGTGTGGTGTAATTTATAGGTGTCTTGCATTCCTTCAGTTAAAACAGTAAAAATTGTCTAACTTGATTAAGATAAGTAAAGGAGTAGGTAGTTAGAAATCATTTTAATTCAAACTTATGTTCATGTAAAGGAGGAGGAAATTTTGAGCTGAAAGTGACTCTAGTGTTTAAACCTGACTCGTTTGTCAGGTTTAATCCTCATTTTTCATTTGAGGAAATGGGGTGCACAGAAGTTATGTTCCTGCTAGTTCAGTACAAAGCCAAAGTCACACTGGTCTGTTTAACTCAAAAGTTCCTGGCTCTTTTGCATCATACTAACAGAATCACTTGGGGGAGTTTTATAAACGTAAACATGTTAGGGTCCTACTCCCAAAGGCTTTTATTTTTTATTAGATTTGGGATAGGTAACCAGGCATGTATAATAAGGTAACAAAACAAAGCAAATAAAAACTCAAACTACTCTGTTGCCTCAAATTTTTAATAATGAATAAATTTTCCAAGCAATGCATACTCTGTTGGCATAGAACCATTGTGTTGTGATGCTTTTTTAAAAACATAATAGATTTTATTTCTTACAGCAGTTTCAGGTTTACAGAAGAATTGAACAGGAGATACAGAGAATTCTCATATATTCCTCCCCACACCCACAATTTCCCATTATTAACATCTTGCATTGTTAAGATTGATGAGCCAATATTGACACATCATTATTAAGCAGAATCCATAGTTCATTATTCATAACTACCATTAGGGCCTGCTCTTTTTGTTGGATAGTACTTTGGTTTTTGACAAATGCGTAATGTCATATATCCACCATTACATTATTATACAGAATAGTTTTGATGTCTTTAGTTTGAGCTCTTCCTATTAACTCCTACTCCCATTCTGTTTCTGGCAGTCAGGAATGTTTTTACTAACTCTTTAGTTTTGTCTTCTTCAGAATGTCATGTAGTTGGAATCATGTAGTATTGTAGTCTTTGTAGACTTCTTTCTTTGACACAGCAATATTCACCTTAAGTTCCTCCATGTTTCTTTGTGGCATTCATTGCTCCTTTATCTTTGTTGCCCAGTACTGTTCCAGTGTATTGATTATACCTGGGTTTGTTTTGTCAGTTCACCTATCGAAGGACATCTTGGTTCTATTTTCCACATTTTGGTAAATATGAATAAAGTTGCTATAAATAGTTGTATGCAGGTTTCCGAGTGGACATGTTTTCAACTCATTTGGATAAATATCTTTGAATGCAGTTGCTGGAATGTATGATATAAATATGTTCCCTAGGAAAATGCCAAATTGTCTTTCAAAGTAGCTGTAGTTTTGCATTCTCAGTTCGTTACTGCAGTTAACATTGCAATTAATGAAAGTTCTGTTGCTCTATATCCTCACCAGCCTTTGGTGTTGTCAGTATTTAGGATTTTCAGTTCAGTTCAGTCACTGAATTGTGTCCGACTCTTTCCGACCCCATGGATGGCAGCACACCAGGCCTCCCTGTCCATCAACAGCTCCTGGAGCTTGCTCAAACTTAGGTCCATTGAGTTGGTGATGCCATCCAACCATCTCATCCTCTGTCGTCCCCTTCTCCTCCTGCCTTCAATCTTTCAATCTAAAACCTTCTAGGATTTTAGCCATCCTAATAGATTTGTTGGAAGATGGTGTTTGCTATGACCAGTGCATTCTCTTGGCAAAACTCTATTAGCCTTTGGCCTGCTTCATTCTGTACTCCAAGGACAAATTTGCCTGTTACTCCAGGTGTTTCCTGACTTCCTACTTTTGCACTCCAGTCCCCTATAATGAAAAGGACATATTTTCTAGGTGTTAGTTCTAAAAGATCTTGTAGGTCTTCACAGAACCATTCAAATTCAGCTTCTTCAGCATTACTGATTGGGGCATAGGCTTGGATTACAGTGATATTGAATGGTTTGCCTTGGAAACAAACAGAGATCATCTTCCAACAACACAAGAGAATACTCTACACATGGACATCACCAGATGGTCAACACCAAAATCAGATTGATTATATTCTTTGCAGCCAAAGATGGAGAAGCTCTATACAGTCAGCCAAAACAAGACTGGGAGCTGACTGTGGCTCAGATCATGAACTCCTTATTCCCAAATTCAGACTGAAATTGAAGAAAGTAGGGAAAACCACTAGACCATTCAGGTATGACCTAAATCAAATCCCTTATAATTATACAGTGGAAGTGAGAAATAGATTTAAGGGACTAGATCTGATACAGTGCTTGATGAACTTTGGACAGAGACAGAGGTTCGTGACATTGTACAGGAGACAGGGACTAAGACCATCCCCAAGAAAAAAGAAATGCAAAAAAGCAAAATGGCTGTCTGACGAGGCCTTACAAATAGCTGTGAAAAGAAGAGACATGAAAAGCAAAGGAGAAAAGGAAAGATATACCCATTTGAATGTTGAGTTCCAAAGAATAGCAAGGAGAGATGAGAAAGCCTTCCTCAGCAATCAATCCAAAGAAATAGAGGAAACCAGTAGATTGGGAAAGACTGGACATCTCAAGAAAATGAGAGATACCAAGGGAACATTTCATGCAAAGATGGGCTCGATAAAGGACAGAAATGGTGTGGACCTAACAGAAGCAGAAGAGATTAAGAAGAGGTGGCAAGAATACACAGAAGAACTGTACAGAAAAGATCTTTACGACTCAGATAAAAACAATGGTGTGATCACTCACCTAGAGCCAAACATCCTGGAATGTGAAGTCAAGTGGGCCTTAGGAAGCATCACTACGAACAAAGGTAGTGGAGGTGATGGAATTCCAGTTGGGGTATTTCAAATCCTGAAAGATGATGCTGTGAAAGTGCTATACTCAACATGCCAGCAAATTTGGAAAACTCAGCAATGGCCACAGGACTGGAAAAGGTCAGTTTTCATTCCAATCCCTAAGAAAGGCAATGCCAAAGAATGCTCAAACTACCACACAATTGCACTCATCTCACTCGCTAGTAAAGTAATGCTTAAAATTCTCCAAACCAGGCTTCAGCAATATGTGGACTGTGAACTTCCAGATGTTCAAGCTGGTTTTAGAAAAGGCAGAGGAACCAGAAATCAAATTGCCAACATTCGCTTGATCATTGAAAAAGCAAGAGAGTTCCAGAAAAATATCTATTTCTGCTTTATTGACTATGCCAAAGCCTTTGACTGTGTAGATCACAAAAAACTGGAAAATTCTTCAAGAGATGGGAATACCAGACCATCTGACCTGTCTCTTGAGAAACCTGTATGAAGGTCAGGAAGTAACAGAACTGGACATGGAACAACAGACTGGTTCCAAATAGCAGAAGGAGTACATCAAGGCTGTGTATTGTCACCCTGCTTATTTAACTTATATGCTGAGTACATCATGAGAAACTCTGGGCTAGAAGAAGCACAAGCTGGAATCAAGATTGTTGGGAGAAATATCAATAACCTCAGATATGCAGATGACACCACCCTTGTGGCAGAAAGTGAAGAGGAACTAAAAAGCCTCTTGATGAAAGTGAAAGAGGAGAGTGAAAAAGTTGGTTTAAAGCTCAACATTCATAAAACTAAGATCATAGCATCCGGTCCCATCCCTTCATGGGAAATAGATGGGGAAACAGAGGAAACAGTGTGAAACATTATTTTTTTGGGGCTCCAAAATCACTGCATATGGTGATTGCAGCCATGAAATCAAAAGACGCTTACTCCTTGGAAGGAAAGTTATGACCAATTTAGACAGCATATTGAAAAGCAGAGACATTACTTTGCCAACAAAGGTCCGTCTAGTCAAGGCTGTGGTTGTTCAAGTAGTCATGTATGGATGTGAGAGTTGGAGAGTGAAGGAGGCTGAGTGCCGAAGAATTGATACTTTGGAACTGTGGCGTTGGAGAAGACTCTTGAGAGTCCCTTGGACTGCAAGGAGATCCAACCAGTCCATCCTAAATGAGATCAGTCCTGGGTGTTCATTGGAAGGACTGATGTTGAAGCTGAAACTCCAATACTTTGGCCACCTTATGCAAAGAGTTGACTCATTGGAAAAGACCCTGATTCTGGGAAGGATTGGGGGTAGGAAGAGAAGGGGAGGACAGAGGATGAGATGGCTGGATGGCATCACTGACTCTATGGACATGGATTTGGGTGGACTCCGGGAGTTGGTGATGAACAGGGAGGCCTGGCGTGCTGCGGTTCATGGGGTCACAATGAGTTGGACACAACTGAATGACTGAACTGAACTGAATAGGTGTAGTAGTATCTTTATTTTAATCTTGCAATTACTTAATAACATACGATGTTGAGCATATTTTCATAGTTTATTTTCCATCTATATACCTTCTTTGCTGGTGTGTCTAAGTCTTTTGCTTGTTTTTAATTGCATTGTTTTCTTATTTTGACTTTTAAGAACTCTTCGTATATTTTGGGTACATGTCCTTTATTAGATATGTGTTTTGCAAATATTTTTTCCTAGTTTTTGGCTTTTCATTCTCTTTACTGTCCTTTGTTGAGCAGAATTCCAACTTACCAATTTTTCCTTCATGGAATTTAATACTGGTGGTGTATCTAAAAAGTTGTCACTAAACCTGTGGTCACCTAGATTTCTTTTAGAAGTTTCATACTTTTACTTTAGATATGTGATCCATTTTAAGTTCATAGTTTGAAAAGTGTAAGTTCAGTTTATATTCAATTTTTTTGCATATAGATGTCTAACTGATCTACCACAAGTTTTTGAAAACCTGTCATGCCTTTTTTATGTCCTCTTTCCATGGAACCATGCTCAAGTGTGATTTATGATTATTAAAATAAGAAACTTGAGCTTATCATCATTATTTTGATTTATAGGGTTTAAAAATTGTTCAGGAGGTAATAGCATATTGAGTAAGAGCTTGGCTCTAAGACAGTCAGTTCTTTTATTCAGATTCTGAATATGCCATTTACTAAGCCATGACCTTGGACAAGTTACTTAACTGTACTTCAGTATCCTCATGTATAAAAACTATTCTTTCACTAAATGAAAAATATTAATATAAAACAGTACAGTATGTTGCCAACATTGTAGTTATAGAAGGGTATTAATAATAACAAGGAATCGTCAAATTCTTTATATAGTTTTAGTGTACTAATCTGTTACTTTAGTCCCTATAGGGTATTCTAGGGAAATAATGGTGTTAATCTAGGTGAGAATAAACATTATACTTGGACTGTTTCTATTGTTACTGATGACTTTCTGGCAGAAGCAGGTTTACATAAGGGAGTTTAATGATTGACATAGTATAATCATCATTTAAAGTGCATAAAGTATAAAAAACTGGGTGCATCGTTCTACAAGCTCAGTGTTTTCTGAACTCAATAAATACTGAATTGTTCAGAAGTAACAGTTACATGTAAAAGGTGATGGTGAAACACAAGGTGTTGTATTTATGAAAACATAACTCACTTCTTTGTATACTATGTATTATATTATGCACTATCTGCATGCTTATATATTTGCAGTGATTTATTTTAGCTTATGTTTAATTTAATCTTTCCAAGAGGCGTACAGGTTACTTAAGGTAATGCATCTTTAGCTCTTCAATGTTGTGGAACTTTTGGATAGAGTATATATTTCTTAATTGTGGTGGGTAAGCTGTTACTTTTAAAATATTTTTACCCTTTTTCTTACTATTTGCTAATTTATTCCAAAAAGTGAATGAAGGTATCATTTACAGCATAATTAAGAAATGCTTGCCTGTTTTTAAAGTTATGACTGGGTCAGCTAGAGGCAATACCCTGAGTAAAAACCGGCTGTTCTTTATTTGATGCAAGTAATTTCTAGCGGTAATGAGTATTTCTATGCTACCATATTAAACATTATTATATGTTTGGTAATTAAACAAGATACTTGGATGATAATTGTTTAATGCACTGATAGAAATTGCTCTCCTGCTGAGTTACTGTAAAGTTTTAAGTTTTGTTGATTAAAGGAGATTTGAATTTTAGGTTAACTTTGTTTCCATGGTAAGGGATTTATAAATGTATCCTAAACTTCTAAACTTTTATTAAGACATACTATTACTTTGATTTTTCTGTAACCATCTCCTTTCCTAAAACTGCTACATGCAGTTTTAGTAAAGAATCCGCCTGTAATTCAGGAGACTTGAGCTCCATCCCTGGGTCCAGAAGATCCCCTGGAGAAGGAAATGGCAACCCACTCTGGTATCCTTGCCTGTGGAATCCCGTGGACAGAGGAGCCTGGCAGGCTACAGTCCATGAGGTCGCAAAAGAGTCCGACATGACTTAGTTATTAAACAACAACAACCCCTTATCTTAGAATACTTTAATTGGGAATACACTGAGGATGTTTAAAAAAAAACACAAAAGAAAACAAAAACAGCAAAATTAATGATTGGATTTAGTTTAATATATATATTCCTGATAAGGATAGCTTCTGAATTATCAGAATAAAGTAGTATTTGTATTTTTCTGGTATATGTTAAAAAAGAAAAGACTTTTTTTGGCAAGTTATACCTGATACTACTTTCAATCATTCAGTATATCATAGAGCACCAATGAGCTACATATTGTGTGAAATATAGAGACTTTTAAATGTAAAATTTTATTCGTGATATAAATATTCAGCAAATTAGGAATAGGAAGGAACTTTTTCAACCACATAAAGAGTATCTGTGAAAAAACCATGAGCTAACATTATACCTAATGGTAAAAGACTGAATGCTCTCCCTTGACATTTGGAACAAGGTAAGAATGTCCACCCTTGCGATTTCTATTTGACATTGTATTGGAGGTTCTAGCAAGGGCAGTTGAGCAAGTAGAAAAAAATGAAAGGCATCCAGATTGGTAAGGAAGAAGTCAGACTGTCTCCATTTGTACGTCAGATGGGTACAGAAAGTCCAGGAAATTCACTGTATGTGTATTTTCAGTTGCGTGGGACTCTTTGCAACCCTGTGGACTGTAGCCTGCCAGGCTTCTCTGTCCATGGGATTCTTCAGTTAAGAATATTGGAATGGGTTGCCATTTCCTCCTTCAGGGGACCTTCCTGACCCAGGAGGCAAACCTATGTCTCCTGCATTGCAGGCAGTTTCTTTACTTCTGACCTTTAGGGGAAGCCCCAAGAAATCCACTGTTAATCTGCTATTATAGCTAATAAATGAGTTTATTAGCAAGACAGAGAATCAGTGAATAAAAGTAAGTTGTATTTCTGTGCAGTAGAAATGAGTGAGCTGAAAATGAAAAAAAACAACTTCATTTACAGTAACATCAAAAGAATTAAAAATACCTGTAAGTTTAACAGTAAATTTAATAAATTGTTTAACAAATTTAGCAAAAGAAATATAAAACTTTTATTCTGGAAATTAGAAACCATTGTTGAACGAAATTAAAGAAGACATAAATGGAAAGTCATTCCATGTTCATGGACTTGAAGACTTAATATTGTTTAGGTGGCAGTACTCCTAATTGATTTGCAGATTCAATGCAATCCCTATCAAAACTGTTTTTCTGCAAAAATTGATGAGCTGATCCTAAAATTCAGTGGAAATACAAGTGATCGTGCATTGTGTTTTATGGCTTCCAGAACAAAGTACCAAAAGCCGGGTGGTTTAAAAGTACAGAAATTTATTGTCTCACGGTTCCAGAAGCTAAAAATCCAAAATCAAGATGCTGGCTGGGCCATGCTCTCTGACAGCTCTTGGGAGAATCCCCCCTTGACTGTTAGGTTTCTGGTGTTTGCTGACAGTCCTCTGCATTCCTTGGCTTAATCACTCCGTTCACCTGCATGTCTTCTCCACATAGGTCTTCACATTGTCTGCCCTATGTGTCCTTCATTTCTGTTTCTGAAACTCAGTTCTTTTATAAGGACACCAGTCCTTAGAGGGGACTGATTAGGGGCCATCAGAATAACATCATTTTAACATGATTACTTCTGTAAAATCCCTCTTTGTAAACAAAGTCATGTTCTCAGGTATTGAGGGTTAGAATTTCTGTATGTCTTTTGTTGTTCAGTTGCTCAGTTGTGTCCGACTCTTTGTGACCCTGTGAATGACAGCGCGCCAGCACTCTTTCTTTCACAGTCTCTCCTGTGTCTTTTGTGGGGCCGACCCAATTCAGTCCATAACGGCCCCTGAATAGCCAAAAATATGTTGAAAAGAGAACGAACAAAGTTGGAGGACTTATACTTCCCAATTTCAGAACTTACTACAAAGGTACAATAATTTACACATCGTGGTACTGGCATAATGATTGACATGTAGATCAATAATAGATTTGAGAGTTTAGAAATAAACTCTACATCTGTGGTCAGTTGGTTTTGACAAGAATTGTATTTTCAAGAGATGGTCTAAGACAACTGGATAACCGCATGTAAGAAGAGTGAAGTGGAATTTCTACCTCACACCAATGTAAAAACTGTCAAGATAAATTAAAAACCTATGCAAGAGTTAAAACTGTAAAACTCTTAGGATAATAAAGCAGGAGTAAATCTTTGCGGCTTTGGATTAGGCAGTGGCTTCTTAGATATGATGATATCAAGAGCACAAGTAATAAAAGAGAAAATAAATAAATTGAACATTATTAAAAACCAACATTTATGCTTCAAAATGCCTACTCTTTGAAACTCCATGAACTGTAGCCTGCCAGGCTCCTCTGTCCATGGAATGCTCCAGGCAAGAATATTGGAGTGGGTAACAATTCCCTTCTCCAGGGTATCTTCCAGACCCAGGGATCGAACCTGGGTCTCCTTCATTACAGGCAGATTCTTTACCATTTGAGCCACCAGGGAAGCCCAGAGTTACCATACGCTCTAGCAGTTCTACTCCTCAGTATACGTTAAACAAATATATATCCATATGTTCATATATATGAATATTCATAGCTTCATTATTCACAGTAGCCAAAAATAGAAACACCCAAATGTTCATCAACTGATGAATGGACACACAAAATGGAGAATACCCATAACATGGAATAGTATTCAGTAATAAAAAAAATGTTTATATCATACATAAATCAAAGTACCTCAACATGGAAGAACTTGGAAAACACTGAAAGTGAAAGAAGCCAGTCAGAAAAGACCACATGACTCCATTGGTATGACATGTTTAGAATAGGCAAATCTGTAGAGATAGAAAGTAGGTTAATATTTTCATAGGACTAGTAGAGATGGAGGGATTGAACTTTAAATAACATAAAGTTCAGTTCAGTCACTCAGTCGTGTCCGACTCTTTGCAAACCTGTGGACTGCAGCATGGCAGGCCCCCCTGTCCATCACCAGCTTCTGAAGTTTACTCAAACTCATGTCCATTCAGTCAGTGATGCTATCCAGCCATCTCATCCTTGGTAACATAAAGAGATGCTATAAAATAGGAATATGTAAGTTACTAGTGTTGTTCAGTAAAATATGTTGTAAGGCACATATATAATTAAAAGTTCTAATGACCAATGCCAATTAAAACATGGAATTAATTGTAGTAATGTATCTTATTTAACCCAGCATATAAAGATACTAACATTTTAACATGTAATACATATAAAAGTTTTTGAGAGATTTTACATTCCATTTTTTATACTGAGTCTTCAAAATGTGTCGTTATTGCCAGCCTGTTTCAGTTCAGACTAACCAGTTTCTAGTGTTCGATAGTTTCACAGAGCTGGTGACTGTTGGTTTGGACAGCATAGGTAGAGATGGTCAGTATGACTCCAGAGGAGGAATAATCGTTGTAGTTTAGAATGGTTAGGGCAGACCTTGGAGGAGATGGAGTTTTAGTTTATTTTGCTCATTTATTCATTTATCGATTCATTTATTTGTTAATCCAAGTAATTTTGAGCTCTTACTGTTTATGAAAACTGGTATAAAATGCAGACCTGTCTCATCTCCTTAAGGATAGTACATTAAACAATTATACAGTTATTTAATTAGAATAGTTTAAGAAGTAGATAGTAGGAAGAATATAGACTTAATCATTTCCTGTAAAACAAAGGATGATGATAAGTGCATTGTGGGGTTGGTGGGAATAAGTGAAATACGATATGCCCAATACTGTACTTATTGTCAAATATTTAATAAATACTGCTCTTCTCTTTCCTCTCACTTCATCCTCTGTCCCTTGTTGAATGCATGTATCAGGGCATGGGGGAAAGAAGGTTAGGAGATAGCAGTCAGAAAACAAGTAGGCTACCCAAGGACTCTGATGAACTCTTCCCTTCTTTTATCCTCAACCTTCTTTCACTACATGGTCCTGCTTCTTGAGAACAGAACTCAGGTTTATACCATTAGTATAAGGTTTGTTTTGTTTTTCAGTCACTAAGTCATGTCTGACTCTTTGCGACCCTATGGACTGCATCACTCCAGGATTCCCTGCCCTCCACTTTCTCCCAGAGTTTGCTCAGACTCGTGTCTATTGAGTCAGTGATGCCATCCAACCATCTCATCCTGTGTCACCCCTTCTCCTTCCCTCGGTCTTTCCCAGCATCACTATCTTTTTCAGTGAGTTGACTCTTTACATTAGGTGGCCAAAGCATTAGAGCTTCAGCTTCAGCATTAGTCCTTCCAGTGAATCCCCAGGGTTGATTTTCTTTAGGATTACTGATTTGATCTCCTTGTTGTTCAAGGAGATCTCACCAGTCTTCAGCACTGCAGTTCGAAAGCATCAGTTCTTCAGAGCTCAGCCTTCTTATTGGTCCAACTCTCACATCCGTACATGACTACTGGAAAAACCATAGCTTTGACTATACGAACCTTTGTCAGAAAAGTGTTCAAAAGTGTTAGTCACTCAGTCATGTCTGACTCTTTGTGACCCTGTGGACTGTAGCCTGCCAGGCTCTCCTGTCCATTGAATTCTGAAGGCAAGAGTACTGGAGTGGGTTGCCATTCCCTTCTCCAGGGTATCTTCTAAACCTAGAGTTTGAACTTGGGTCTCCCAGCATTGCAGGCAGATTCTTTCACGAGCCACCAGGGAAGCCCGGTGTCTGTTTAACCAGTGTTAAATATTCTTTTGTGTACTGAATTAAAAATATAAATTATTGCTTTTTCTGGAAATTTTAATCTATGTTTCATTCCAAGCAATTGTTCTATTAGTGAAAATTTGAAGTTCTGTCAGCTGAATTCATTATTGTCTCTTGCTTATTCAGATAGTCTTATAGAAATATTTTCAGAAGTGTTGAAGTAAAACTCTTTTATTACTTTTTCGTAAATTCAGACTTCCCATTACATTTCTGAGCACTTTGGTCTTTGTAATTTTTACATTTTAAGATATCTAGAAACTTTACAATGCTTTCTTTTATTATTATTACAGGAAGTATTATTTGTTGTTGTTTAGTTGCTAAGTTGTGTCAAACTCTTTTTTGGCCTTATGGACTGTAGCCCACCAGACTCCTCTGTACATGAGATTTTCTAGGCAAGAACACTGGAATGGGGTGCCATTTCCTTCTCCAGGGGATCTTCTTGACTCAGGGATTGAACCTGCATCTCTTGAATTGGACAGGCGGATTCTTTACCACTGAGCCACCAGGGAAGCCCAAGTAGTATTAAATCTAGTTTAATATTAAAGTTACGTCAAGTTTGAGATAAGTTGTAGTGATATTTTTATTGTATTTGAGCAATGGATTTAGGTCATGCAGATCTTGCTTTGCTGTGTGTTAGCTACATGGTTGTGGCTAAGTCCATTCATTCACTGATTTTTAATTCATTTGAAAGACATAGTTTGGATACTTAAAGTGATCTGGACATTTTTTGTGTATTTATATTTACAAATTGTGATACTTGCTTTGAAGGAAAAGAGGTGATTACATTGGGAGGATAATAACTAAGGAAAATACTTTATTAGGATGGTCATAGAGTAAGTTCGTCTAAGAAAGTGATATTTAAGCTGAAACCTCAAAGATAAGAGGGCTTCCCTGGTGGCTCAGCGATAAATGATCTGCCTGCAATGCAAGAGATGTAGGTCTGATACCTGGGTCGGGAAGATCCCCTGGAGAAGGAAATGGCAACCCACTCCAGTATCCTTTCTGGCAAATCCCCTGGACAGAGAGGCCTGGTGGGCTATAGTCCAGGGGGTCACAGGAGTTGGATATGACTTAGCCACTGAGCACATACACACCCTTCTTTTATTCCTGTTTTCCTGAACTCCTTCAGTGTCTTTTAACAAAGCTTTGTTTTCTTTTCCCATCCTGTTATCCCCTCCCCTCTTCATACTTTTCAAATTTCAACCAGAATATACCAGTTTCTCTAGGTGACCCAACCCTAATTAGGTTCTAGATCCTCCACTAAGGGTTTCATTGCATCCTATAATTTTCTTTTATGTACTCTCACCTCAATTTATTATATAGCAGGGCAATTATTTGTATAAATAATTTTTGCTTTCCTCACTAAGCTCTAGGTCCATGACAGAATGGAGTTTATTGTTGATTTTCCACTGTCTAGTCAGGGAATAAATAAGTACTTATTTATGGGCTTATTTAAGTACTTATTTATGGATGAATACTTTGCTCAACCCAGTGGGAGGGGAGAAGTTTTTAGAGAAGAGAGGGAGGGTATTAATTAATTGTATGTATTAACTCTTAATGTAAGAACACTACTTGTAGTTGAAAATGTAAGATGAAAAATTATAAAGTTAGTGATAAATTAGACTTTATGTACATGTTTTAGACATAAGAATTGTCTAGTACACTCTCATAAATATGACTCCAGAAAATTTATCACTGAGGGAAAAGTTAAGGTGTCAGTGCTTGGTTAATTTCTGGAGCCCAGTTATGTTGTTGACAAGATTATCTGGACTATTTATCCTACTCTAGAAGCAGAATAACCCAACTAAATAAAATTTGAATTCATACCTTTCAGTTTTCCCAAGTTACGGGTTCTGTTGCCTACTTGGGAAAGAGTTTACGGCAGGAGGGTATTGCTTCACTTGCTTTGATGGATGTATTAATGAATTTGGATTCAACAGCTTTTACTGGTCTCTGAGGTCCACTGTTTTTTCTCTATTTTTCCTGTTACGTGGATTGTTTGGTACATTTGTTCTTTTCTCCTTTAAGGTTTACTTGCTCCTTTTTGGATAATGCAGGGATCTGGGAGAAAGGTATGTGACTATGGGTTGTGTGTATGGGTGTCTCAAAAATAGCAGACATGGAATATTTCTTCTTGATAAGATTTAAAGTAACATTTTAGAAGTAGTAGTTCACATGACTTCTTGACCTTGTTGATATACCAGATCACATGTAGCACAGGAATGTTTACCAAATAAAATCTCTGAAACTTTAAACTCTACTGTTAAGCTCTTCTCTGGTTACATAATTTCACTTTTTATAATGGAGATTGGTGAGAAAGTATGATGCTTCTACACATATATTTTATAATTATTATTACAATATATTTCATCTGTGAAGCATGAATGTACATAGACTAGATGGTTACATTGAATGGAGTCTTAGAGGGAATCCACTTAGAGAAGTCTTCAGTGCAATCTTGGTCCTGTTTGTATGTATTTGCACCAGAATGTTTTTAAAGATTTTAGAACTTTGTTGCTAAAGTTAATTTCATAATCTGCGCAGCCAGTAGTACCTTTTCCTGTTGGCCTTGTCTTAGAAGCAGATTGATAATAGTAATAATAGAGTCATCAGTTAGAGTTAGTATAGCTATTTTAATGTGGCCTCTTTTAATAGTTTGTGATTTCCAGTGAGTCTCTTAATTCCTGGAGGCTCAGTTCCTTCATCTGTGAGTAATTTCATGCCTTCCACAGGATTAAGATTAAGGAAGGTATTATGTGAAAATGATTATTAACAGTAAGGTATTTGGCTCTTTTATGTTATAGGAAATCCTGAACCCAGATTTTGAATACATAGTGAATTGAGATTTCATTAGTAAATAAATAAATTCCCTGACAGAAAGCTCCATCAAGGAGAAGCGTTCTTATTTATCTTCTTCATTTTGGGGGACTCCCATTTCTTAGTACAATACCTGTTTAATACACAGATAATGCTTATTAAGTATGTAATGAATTCAGTCGTAATGGTATGTTTGAACCAAAATTTCAACTATATCTTCTTTTTTTTGTTCTCAAGATTTTTGAAACTTTGTACAGATAGACTACTGTGTGCCAATAGTATGAAAATACTTAACAAAATAGGATGTATATAGGATAAACACATATGAGAGTTAGTATTTTATAGAACCACACACGGCTATTTATTAAAATACAAGTTCTTGAAGTACAGGATTGCATTTCTCTCTCTCTCTCTCTCTCTCTTGCTGTCGTTTTAAATGGAGCAAACTTTCCCACTGACTTTAGAGCATGCGTTCCAGTGCTTCTGCAGAGTTTGGGGTGTGGTGTAAAAGGAGCTTAGCCAGAAGGTACTGTCAACAGACTTAAGCGGGTTCCATCCTTCTTTATCTTTGGGTCAAGTAGGTAAACCTGGGAGATGACAAAGACCATAAAGTGGGTGTTTCCCAAGAATGAGAGTTCTTTTTAAGGCCTCTTAGGCTTCTTGGACATGGTCAGACAGGAGATGGCGAGGGTGAACATTGACATTTTAAGAATCAGCGAACTAAAATAGATGGGAATGGACGAATTTAATTCAGATGACTGTTATATCTGCTACTGTATGCAAGAATCCCTTAGAAGAAATGGAGTAGCTCTCATAGTCAACAAAAGAGTCTGAAATGCAGTACTTGGGTGCAATCTTAAAAAACAACAGAAGGATCTCGGTTCATTTCCAAGGCAAACCATTCATTATCATAGTAATTCAAGTCTATGCCCCAACCAGTGATGTTGAAGAAGGTGAAATTGACCAGTTCTGTGAAGACCTACAAGAACTTCCAGAACTAACACCAAAAAAAAAAAAAAAAAAAGTCCTTTTCATCACAGGGGACTGGAATGCAAAAGGAGGAAGTCAAGAGATACTTGGAGTAACAGGCAAATTTGGCCTTGGAGTACAAAATGAAGCAGGGCAAAGGCTAACAGAGTTTTGTTAAGAGAACACACTAGTCATAGCAAACACCCTCTTAAACAACCCAAGAGATGACTCTACACATGGACATCACCAAATGGTTAATACTGAAATCAGATTGATTATATTCTTTGCAGCTGAAGATGGCAAATCTCTATGAAGTCAGTAAAAACAAGACCAAGAGCTGAATGTGGCTCAGATCAGGCACTTCATATTGCAAAATTCAGGCATTTAATTGAATAAAGTAAGGAAAACCATTAGACCATTGAGGTATGACCTAAATAAAATTCCTTATGATTATAAGGTGACAAATAGATTCAAGGGATTAGATCTGGTAGATAGAGTACCTGCAGAACTATGAACAGAAGTTTGTAACATTGTACAGGAGGCGATGACCAGAATCATCCCAAAAAAGAAAGAAATACAAGGCAAAGTGCTTTTCTGAGGAGGCTTTATGAATATCTGAGAAAAGAAGAGACTTGAAAGGCAAAGAAGAGGAAAAATATACCCAACTGAATGCAGAGTTCCAGAGAATAGCAAGGAGAGATAAGAACTCTTTCTTAAATGAACAGTTCAAAGAAGAAGAGGAAAACAGAATAGGGGAAGACTGGAGATCTCTTCAAGAAAATTGGAGCTATCAAGGGAACATTTCATGCAAGAATGGACATGATGAAGGACAGAACTGGTAAAGAACTAAAAAGCTGAAGAGATTAAGAAGAAATGGCAAGAATACATAAAAGAACTATACAGAAAAGTATAACTACAAAAAAGTAAAAACTACAGAACTACAAACTACAAAAACTTGTGCCAGGCCTCCTAGAATATGAAGTCAGGTGGACCTTAGGAAGCATGCTGCTGCTGCTGCTGCTGCTAAGTCGCTGTGCAACCCCTTAGATGGCAGCCCACCAGGCTCCTCCATCCCTGCGATTCATAACTAGGATCAAAGCTAGTGGAGGTGATGAAATTCCAGATGAGCTATTTCAGATCCTAAAAGATGATGCTGTTAAGAGTGCTGCACTCAATTTGCCAGCAAATTTGGAAAACACAGCAGTGGCCACAGGACTGGGAAAGGTCAGTTTTCATTCTAATTCCAAAGAAGGGCAGTGCCACAGAATGTTCCAACTGCTATACAATTGCATTCATTTCACATGCTAGCAAAGTAACACTCAAAATCCTTCTGTCTAGGCTTTAGCAGTATGTGAACCAAGAAATTCCAGATGTATAAGCTAGACTTAGAAAAGCTGGAGGAACCAGAGATCAATTTGTCAACGTTTGGTGGGTCATGGATAAAGCAAGGGAGTTTCAGAGAAACATCTACTTCTGCTTCATTGACTATGCTAAAGGCTTTGGCTGTGTATATCACAACAAAGTGCCAGACTCCCTTACCTGTCTCCTGAGAAACCTGTATGTGGATAAAGAAGCAGCAGTTAGAACCAGACATGAAACAACGGACTGGTTCACAATTGGGAAAGGTGTGGTCACCCTGCTTATTTAACTTATATGTGGAGTACATCATGTGAAATGCTGGACTGGACAAGCTAGAACCAAGATTGCCAGGAGAAATATCAACAACCTCAGATATACAGATGATACCACTCCAGTGGCAGAAAGTGAAGAGGAACTGAAGAACCTCCTGATGAAGGTGAAGGAAGAGAGTGAAAAAGCTGTCTTAAAACTCAGCATTCAAAAGATTTAAGATCATGGCATCTGGTCCCATCACTTCATGGCAAATAGAAGGGGAAAAAGTGGAAGCAGTAATAGACTTTATTTTCTTGGGCTCCAGCATCACCACTCCAACATGGTGACTGCAGCCATGAAATTAAAAGATGCTTGCTCCTTGGAAGAAAAGCTGTGACCAACCTAGACAGCATGTTAAAAAGCAGAGACATTACTTAGCCAGCAAATGTCCTTATAGTCAAACCATGTTTTTTCCAGTAATCATGTACTGATGTGAGAGTTCGACCATAAAGAAGGCTGAGTGCCAAAGAATTGATGTGCTGGAGATTGGAGTGCTGGAGAAAACTCTTGAGAATCCCCTGGACTTCAAGGAGATCAAACCAGTTAGTCCTAAAGGAAATCAAACTGAATATTCACTGAAAGAACTGATGCTGAAGCTGAAGCTCCAATACTTTGGCCACATGATGCAAAGAGACAGCTCATGAGAGAAGACCCTGATTCTGGGAAAGATTGAACGGAAAAGGAAGATAGCAGAGGATAAGAAGGTTAGATAGGGTCAGTGACTCATTGGATATGAATCTGAGCAACTCTGGGATATAGTGAATTACAGGGAAGCGTGGTCTTCTGTAATCCATGGGGTCACAAAGGGTCATGATTTAGCGACTGTACAACAACAGCAAAATGCTTCTTACATTATAAGTTATCAGCTAACAGTATGAGAATTACTTTCCCCTGGAATGGGGGTGTCCTAGCATGCTCTTTATGACACGCTAGAAGAGGATCAGCCCTACTTCTTAGGCAGTAGCATTTGGAGCCAAGTCTTAGTATAGTCCCACTGTGAGTATTGGACTGTTTCATTCTAGTGCTCTCTATTTAACAGGGCCCCAGTTAGCTTCCCTTGTAGCTCAGTTTCGTCAGGAGAAAGGAAAAGCAGACTCTCCTCTGTGAGTTGATCTGGTTGATCTGTTAGTGCTCTTCTCCATGGAGAGATGGGTCTGGGCCTGTCCTATCTGAAAGGCATTGCTTGATTCTGTGATGTTTATTTTTGTGGGGAGAGTTTTGGGGGTATTGTCAGCTTTTAGAGTAAGGAAGAAAGGGGCAAATGTAAAAACCAATATAGATTTAATTTCAAGTAACTGAAATTGGTACAATACTGTTTAATATATTTTTCTCTTAGGCATGACAAACTGAAAGTGAAATCGCTCAGTCATATCCGACTCCCATCCCAGGGACTGTAGCCCGTCAGGCTCCTCTATCCGTGAAATTCTCTAGGCAAGAATACTGGAGTGGATTGTCATTCCCCTCTCCAGGGAGATCTTCCCAATCCAGGAATCGAACGTGGGTCTCCGGCATTGCAGGCAGATTCTTTACCGTCTGAGCTAAATATAGTGTCATTTCTCATGTAGTTAGAAATGTAAAGTAAAAATCACTAGTTGAAAGTGTGTGGTGTTCCTTATAGGAATGGAATTGACAGAACTCTTACTATCTGATTATTAAAGATCTTAGGAGGTACCTTATCTCATTTCTACTGTAACAGTTTAAGAAGTTAAAATACTGTAATATTTTGTGTTTCTTTTCCTCCCGGGTTATACAGAATAGTCTTATCCCATAAAAACGGATTGTGTTCTTAAATTTCATCAGTAGTTTTGGAACTGTGAACATGATTTTCCATTGAAAACTTTGCAAATACATAATATAATAGTTAGATTCCTGGGCTTTTCTACAGAATCCATAATTAACTTAAATACATACTAAAGTGAAAAATAATAGAGAATAATATTTTCTACGTATCATCTTGTATTACTACTAAGAGTAAGTAAAACTTAAACCTCCTCTAAAAATTAGTGTCAAAAAATTCTTCCGAATTCTGGTATTACTAGATTGATAAAGGGATTTAATTTGAGGGAGATAAGGAGTAAATAGAGACTATAGGAGGCTGACAAATCTTTCTGGGTAGTGTCAGGAGTTTAATAGGTTGATAGAATTGGCTTTTTAGCTCATGGCTTTATTTTCTGTTGACACTGGTGTAAGCTCAAAAATGCTGTCCTTTTGCTTACCAGCTGTGGTTAAGGTTGCTTCTTTTAGTTTTTGAATGGAATGAAGTGATAGGGAAAAGAAAGGGAGAGAAAGTTTCTTCTATTAACTAGAATTTTAAGGGAAAAAAAGGCAAAGTAACTTAGAATGTCTGTTGTCTGAGGTGGATTTAATTGTTCTAAGAGTATTCCAAGTTTAACAGAGTGGGGAAGAGCAATGTGAATGATTCCTTTTCCACCAGAGAGAAGGTGATTAAGTTAGACATCCCTGTGTTGATTAGCGGCTGGTGCTGAATATCTTCGGAAGCTTTTTAGAACTGGGAATGAGAAACAGTGGCTAATTTAATATTTATATATGTACATATTTCAGCATCTACCAGCCAAATATTATACACATTTGGGGTATTTTTTAAAATAAATTCAGTTCAATTCAATCTCTCCGTTGTGTCCACTCTGTGACCCCATGGACTGCAGCATGCTAGGCCTCCCAGTCCATTACCAACTCCCAGAGCTTACTCAAACTCATATCCATAGAGTCGGTGATGCTATCTAACCATATCTCATCCTCTATTCGCTTCTCCTCCTGCCTTCAATCTTTCCCAGCATCAGGGTCTTTTCAAAAACCCTTTGCATCAGGTGGCCAAAGTGTTGGAGTATCAGCTTCAGCATCAGTCCTTCCAATGAGTATTCATGTCTGATTTCCTTTAGAATTGACTGGTTTGATCTCCTTGCTGTCCAAAGGACTCTCAAGAGTCTTCTCCAACACCACAGTTCAAAAGCATCAATTCTTTGGCACTCAGCTTTCTTTATAGTCCAGCTCTCACATCTGTACATGACTACTGGAAAAATCATAGCTTTGACTACACGGACCTTTGTTGACAAAGGAATGTCTCTGCTTTTTAATATGTTATTTAGGTTGGTCATAGCTTTTCTTCCAAGGAGCAAGTGTCTTTTAATTTCATGGCTGCAGTCACCATCTGCAGTGATTTTGGAACCCACAAAAATAAAATCTCTCACTGTTTTCATTGTTTCCCCATCTGTTTGCCATGATGTGATGCGGCCAGATGCCATGATCCCAGTTTTTTTAATGTTGAGTTTTAAGCCAGCTTTTACACTCTTCTCCTTCACTTTCATCAAGAGGCTGTTTAGTAAGTCTTCTTTGCTTTCTGCTCTAAGGGTGGTGTCATCTGCATATCTGAGGTTATTGATAATTTTCCCAGCAATTTTGATTCTAGCTTGTGCTTCATTCATGGCATTTCGCATGATGTACTCTGCATATAAGTTAAATAAGCAGAGTGACAGTATAAAGCCTTGATGTACTTCTTTCCTGATTTGGAACCAGTCTGTTGTTCCATGTTCAATTCTAAATGTTGCTTCTTGACCTGCATACAGATTTCTCAGGAGGCAAGTAAGGTGGTCCAGTATTCCCATTTCTCTAAGAATTTTCCACAGTTTGTTGTGATCCACACAGTCAAAGGCTTTGGCATAGCCAAAAAGCAGAAATAGATGTTTTTCTGGAACTGTCTTGCTTTTTCAGTGATCCAGCGAATGTTGGCAGTTTAAGCATTAATTTGCTAGTGTGTGAGATAAGCACAATTGTGCAGTAGTTTGAGCATTCTTTGGCATTGCCTTTCTTTGGGATTGGAATGAAAATTGACCTTTTGCAGTCCTGTGGCCATTACTGAGTTTTCCAAATTTTCTGGCATATTGAGTGCAGCACTTTCACAACATCATCTTTTAGGATTTGAAGTAGCTCAACTGGAATCCCATCACCTCCACTAGCTTTGTTTGTAGTGATGCTTCTTAAGGCCTGCTTGACTTCACATTCCAGGATGTCTGGCTCTAGGTGAGTGATCACACCATTGTGGTTATCTGGGTCATGAAAATCTTTTGTGTGTAGTTTTGTGTATTCTTGCCACCTCTGCTTAATCTCGTCTGCTTCTGTTAGGGTCATACCATTTCTGTCCTTTATTGAGCCCATCTTTGCATGAAATCTCTCATTTTCTTGAAGAGATCTCTGGTCTTTCTCATTCTATTGTTTTCCTCTATTTCTTTGCATTGATCAGTGAGGAAGGCTTTCTTATCTCTCCTTGCTGTTCTTTGGAATTCTGCATTCAAATGGGTGTATCTTTCCATAAATTTGATTATTATCAAGCAAATACGTTATCTTTATATTTATGAAAACTAAAATATTGGGGACTTCCCTGGTGGTCCAGTGGCCATGATTCTGTGCCTCCAATGCACAGGGCTCAGGTTTAATCACTGGTTGGGGCTTCTCATGTAGCTTAGTCAATAATGCTGTGTTCAGTTCCTGGTTGGAAAGTTTCCCTGGAGAAGGGAATGGCTACCCACTCCAGTATTCTTGCCTGGAGAATCCTATGGAGAGAGGAGCCTGGCGCGCTACAGTTCATGGGATTGCAAGAATCGGACACAACTTAGTGCTGTCTTTCTTTCCTTTGGGGAACTAGATCCCGTATGTGTGTTTAGTCACTCAGTTGTGTTCGACTCTTAGTGACCCAATCAGCTGTAGCCTACCAGATTCCGTCTCTCCGTGGAATTTTCCAGGCAAGAATACTGGAGTGGTTTGCCGTTTCCTACTCCAGGGGATGTTCCCAGCCCAGGGATGGAGCCTGTTTGTCTTGTGTCTCCTGCAGTGGCAGGCAGATTCTTTACCACTCCGCCACCTGGGAATCTGCCACTAGATCCCATATGCTGTAACTGAAGAACCAAAGTGCCACAGCTAAGACCTGGCACATAAAAAAGCATATAAAAGCAACATACTGTAGTTCAGCCAGATCAGGAGGAGATTCCTAAAGCTGTGTAATGTAGAGAGCTGTAGTCTTCGTATTTCCTTTTTGTTTCTTGATTAGAAAACCCATGCTTCCCTGCTTTTTCCGTCCCCAGTAGTTTCCTTATTTAGAATTAATCAGTCCCCCTGCCCCTGCACACACACCCCGCAAAATAAAAACAAAAAGGGCAGGAAATGTGTTTCTGCTAAAGTAGCAGCTGTTGCTAATCACTGGATTATTATTTTGTGATAAATCTGTTTAAATACATAAATGTTTGGTGTCAGGTCACTGATTTGATTTTCCTCGGGGGAATTCTGACTCATTTTACTCATTTTAGATGATTCGTCTCTCAGGTTGCTTTATATCTCAGGCAATGAAGCAATTTTTTTAATTAAAATTATTTTTGCAGTTTATATTAAAATGTCTGTTTCTCTTGGCAGAGTTATTTTTATGGATTTATTTTGGAATAGAAAGAAATGGCTTGATTAACTTTCGTGGTGTTTTTTTTTTTAGGCATTAGAAAGTGTACTGAACTTGGAAATTGGTTGACCCTGGGTTGTAGTTTTCAATATTACTGTGTAATCTTGAGCAGTTTTGCTTACCTTTGAGCTTCAGTTCTACAGTTCATTATTGGTTCTGCCTCCCTTGTAGGACTGTTGCCTCTATAAAGTGAGGTTATGGGTCTAAACATGCTTGTAAACTATAAAGTGCTCCACAAATACGTTATTGTTGATAATGTTGTGTGGTGATCAAGGCTGGTCTCAGGGAAGACTGTCAACTCACTGAGTTTTGTCTTTGCATTTTCTTCTCAGTCTGTTGAGTGACTCAAACCTTTTGAGATTACAGGGTCTTGTGTCATGTTAGAGGTACTTGTTTTAGTGACCTTAAGACTTTTAGCAGTCTTCAGTGTTTAGTGGAACCCTATTCTTCCTATAGGAAGTTGTTCACTTACAAAAGCAGGTATTTTACACCATGCTATGTGCATAGGCATAAAATGAGCTACCGTAATAAATGTGTGATAAATGTCATGGTTGCCCTCATGGATTGGATATTAGTTGTTAAATTGTGGTTAATAAAGCATATGGGGTCAACCTAGAGTAAGCAGGTCTAATGGGAGAAAACAGATCGATCCCGTCCTTCCCCCTGTCTCCTTTACTACTGTTTGAAATATAACAGAAAATTATAGGTTAATAACCTCCGCTTTGAAATGCATGTAAAATGCATGTCAGTTTGTATGCTGTGCTACTGGAGAAGCAGTTTGGGTTTAGGAGTGGAAATAACTTTGGTGGGTAATTCAGGGGAAAGCAAGACTGATGAGTCAGCTGTCCCACTGCATGGATTTGGGTTGTCAGAAGGTAATATTGAGAGGATTGAGGGGGATGTATGTCAGGCCAGGAGCAGATGAAATCCATTAAAAAACATTGTAGAGTCCTGATTTCAATATTACACTCACTAAAAACTAGAGTAAAATATATCAGCTTTGTGAGAGCTATATTTTGAGGATTCACGATGTCTCAAGGTTGAAGTTGCCTGAACTGTGAGCCCTGGTCAGTGACTCATTGTGTTTTTAAAGTGATTATTTGTTTCTTTGAGGTGGCTCAGCGGTAAAGAATCTGCCTACAGTGCAGGAGACCTGGGTTCGATCCCTGGGTCGGGATGATCCCCTGGAGAAGGGCTTGGCAACCCATTTCAGTGTTCTTGTGTGGAGAATCCTATGGACAGAGGAGCCTGGCGGGCTGCAGTCCATGAGGTTGTAAACAGTTGGACATGACTGAGGGACTGAGAACACACATACACATCTGTTTAAGTCTGTCTAGCACTTATTCTTAACACTCGTGTGTGGTAGGTATACTCTTTCTTAGGTAATATGGTAAACTTCCTCATTAAGAAAAATTTGGTGTATTTGTCTACTTTCTCCCTGCCCATGTCAAGTAGTTTTGGTAAATCAAGCAGATAAGCATGTTTAAGACTTACATTCTGATGTTAATTCCTGAAAGCCAAAGCTCTTTACACACATGCTGCAAGCCTTTTACTTTTATGGGAAGTAAACCTGTTTCTAAAATACATCTTGATAGTGTTTTAAGTGAGGGCTTACGACCAAGTAAAATATTTAGTCATTTTGGTTTTGGTTTGATTTTATTCCAGTTCACTCAGGTTAGAAAAAAGGACCATGAGTAACAATAATGTTTAGGTTCAGACATTTGAAAGTTAGCATGGTTCATTCCAGTTTTTGGCTTAAAGTAAAATTGGGTTTTAAGAGAAGATTTTAAAATAGAGTCAAAGCTAGTTCAAAAGGAGAGTAGATATTTTAAAGTAAGAACTTTGCATCAGAACCTTCTGTAAAGTATTTAAAATTTTTGATTTTGCTGAAAATAGAAGGTTGATTTTAGGACCTTGACTCCTGTGTGTTATTTTCAAGGCATAGTCTTAAGCAATGTACTGTAGTAGGGTACAGGTTTTAGAGTACATTTACTCTAGAATCTGAATCCCATGGGTACACTTTATTGAAGAGGTTACTTTGGGCATATTGCCAATAAACCTTTCAAACATCTTAGTTTCACTCATTTGTTAAATGATTATCATGAGTACATCACAGAGTTGTTGTATGAATTAAGTGGTATTATGATTCTCAAAGCATGGAAGTTGAAACTGCATTAAGAAGCACTTGGGTGGCTTATTAAAAATACAGTTTCCTGGGCTTTACTGCAGATCTACTGAGTCTTTCTATGGTGAGATTCTAGAATCTTCATTTTTAATAAACTCTCCTAGATGACTAAGCCCACTGTGAGTGGTTCTTGCATAAAATAGTAGGCAAGAAATACACTTACATATGGTATTGCTGTAAATTAAACTTAAGACCTCAGCTGTGTCCCTGCCCAATTCTTATCCATTGCTACATATTGATGCTCCGAATAAAGCAGAATTATTTGGAAAAGCATTGTGAAGTAGAGTAATTCTACCTGTAAATAGATTCACATGTGGCAAATTGTGTCTTTTGTTTTGGCTACTTGTTGCGGTGTTTTCAGTAAACACACCATTCTGCTTTGCTATTTGTAAGGCTTCTGCATACCTATCCTTAGTGCTTTGTATCTGATCAATGGCAAGCATAAGAAGTAAAAACACTGCTATGAGGGCAAGGGTGGCATGATATGGGAGAATGGCATTGAAATATGTTAATTATCATATGTGAAATCAGTCGCCAGCCCAGGATTGATGCTCGGGGCTGGTGCACTGAGATTTCCCGGGGGGATGGAGTCGGGAGGGAGGAGGGAGGGGGGTTCTGGAGGGGGAGCATATGTACACCCGTGGCAATATCATATCATTGTATGGCAAAACCAATTAAAAAAATAAAAATAAAAAAAAAAACACTGCTAAATGTTTAGCAGGAGGTAGTCAGTTCCCAAATCCTAGTAATTCTGCTTGAGTGATTTTTATATAAATTCAAGACCAGACATTTGCTGAACACCTGCGTTGTGCTGAACCGTCTGCTAATAAGCACTAGGGAAATGAATTTAATAATTTAATAATGTCTGGCTTTCCTAATAGCTCATAGTCAAGTGAGGGGCTTGGACTCTTAATATTAAATTATCAAACATTGTGATAGGTAGTAGGGTATGTACCTGGTGGTAAAAGAGCATAGCAGAACAGAAGAATGTGTTGGTTTTTGTAAACTGTTGCCATTCCCGATAATTCAAGTTCATAGAATCTAATTTGTTGAGCACTCACTGTGTGGCATGTACTTAAATATTAACATGTGGCATGTACTTAAATATTAAACGTATACATCTAAGGACAAGCCTTGACTGATTTCTTTTTTTCCTTAAGGTTATTTTATGGTTCTTCAGAATCAACACTTGTGAACACTGGGATGGTATCTGCCTGTGATTGAACATGTGGTATTATTGTGCTGTCAAGGACTCTAGAATCTTTTCTGTCTCATTGTTATCCTCTATCACCCTGTGTTTTCCTTTCATTTCTAGAAGTGAAATACAGGAAAACATCTCCCACAGCCAGCTCACGTATGATAATCTGTCCCTTTTGTTTTCCCTGCTTCTCCTTTTGTTTGCTCTTCCTGTCCCCAAAGGGAATTTAATAATTTTTTGGTTTGTGTTTCCAGTCTTTTAGATAGAATCGTGTGGAGATGAATGTCTATATCTAAGGGAAAAGACGCTGCTGGAAAATATTTTTACCACAACAAATTTACATAGAAATCACCCTAAAATTTTTAATTAGGCTGTTGATCATTTGGCTTGAGGTGACTGATTGAGATGCTTAGTTGGCGTTCCTTTGCTTTGTTAATAGTTTTGCTTCAAGGTATGAGAGCAGTTGTACTCTCGCTAGAGCTTCCACATCATTGAGTAAAGCCTCTGTTTCATGACAGCAATGAGTTCATTTTAGAATTTGTCTCTGATTTTCTGTGGACCTCAGTTCATTGCTTTTTTGTTTTTTCTTTTAATTATTTTTATGTTGTTTTCGTATTTTCTAAGTTGTGTTTATTTTGGAGAGTACATAGAAGTTTCTCAGCCATTTACTTAGGGTAAAGAGTTGTTTGAACTTTAATTTAAAAACCTGAAAAGTTGACAGTGTCAGTGTTTCCCCTTCAGACTATCTTACATGGTTGATAAGGTGATTTTTTTTGTTGTTGTTCTTTTAAAAATTTATGTAATATTTCTCAGTAGACTGTTATATTGCTATTAGGCATCCATAAAAAATAGATTGTTAGGTTAAAAAGCTTCATAAAAATACCTTGTATCTTCTTGTATCATACCTGGTGTGCTGGTTTCTCTGGAATTTATAGACTTGATTTTTCTGTTATTTCTACATGGAGACGTTATTTTTGAGGTAAAGGAAGATTTTATAGAGTTAGTCATTGCTAACTTTGCTCAGTTTGTTAGTATGACTTACTAACATCTCTAAAAGCCTCCCAGCTAAGCAGTATCACAGTTGTTGCTTTTTCTGAGCTCTGAATCTTAAGAAACATTTAAATTAGAATATCAGTGTCAGATACCTCCGACATCTTTATGTATGCCTGAAAGTGGCCTTTTGGGTTTTGGATGCTCAGTCCACACTTTAGATATGGATTGTGTTACCCTGTAACATTTGTTCATCTCAGGGTCCATTGTTCTGATGATTGATTTCAGAAGATGAAAAAATTGTAACCACGAGATATAGCTTACAGGTACAAACTTGTGTTTGACAGATTGAGAACTAGGCTCCGCATAATATGGGATACATCTAAGGCTTTTGTAAAATTGTGTTCCCTTATTTCACAGCCTGCAATGGAAAGTGGTTGTTCTGTTGCATACCACCTTTGCATTGCTTCATGAGGACTGTTTTATGGTTTATATTTTTAAGGTTTAGCCATTGTGATAAAGTGTAGGGATTTTAATTCTGTGTTCTAATTAGAATGGGACATTCATACTACTTGAGTGAATTTTGATTGCAGTAGAGGATCCTAGGAATTCTCTGGCCAGAAGAGAGGCCTGAAATTGAGCTGCTCCCACTGCTTTGCTGTTGTTGCTGCTGAGATACAGTGGCATTTTTTTGAGACCAGTTTTATTGTAGTTGATGTGAGACTCATGATACCTTGCATTCTGGGAAATTTAATATTGGGCAAAGTGGTGGGTTTTTTTTTTAAGGAGGCATGTTATGAATTCTAGCTTTTCATGAGAATTTTTGGTTTCTTGGTAGTAGTGTTTAAAATGATGCACTATTGTTAAGATTCAAAGTTATCCAATTTCTAAATTGAACTTCACAGAATCAGTTGTTTTACATTTTTGTTTTCCAATTAGGATAAATTTCAAACTCTTAATGTTGCCAAAGTATCTTTGGAAATAGCTCTTTAGCTATTAATAAATGAATAATTGAGGACTGAACTACAAAAGATTACTTATTTATTCTTTTGTTAATCTGGAGCTGACCTTTTTACATTATATTTTCAGAAGCATCTCCTTCTTTGGTAGGGATGGGATGGGGTGGGTAATGGTATATGAAGATCTTTCAGTAGTAGTGGGAAGATTTTAAAATATGGCAGGGGCAGCCTGAGGTGAGTGAAGAGTTCTGTTACTAAAGCTCTGTTATATTGGACAAGTTTGTTTCTCTTATTTTTCTTATTTGCATTTGAAGCATAATAAGTATGTTCCCTTCATTTGTCATACGTATTAGAGTAGATGAAACAATGAATCGGAAAGTTCTTTTTGTCAGTGAAATTGTATACAGCTGTTAGCTTATTGCCAAGTCAGCAAATTGCGGTGCCAAATGGTGACATGCGTTTCCCTGGCACACTAGCTGCTGACTGCCCCGTGCACTACTGATGCTCATACCAACAAGTCACCGCCAGCGTTATCTTGCCATTCTATACCTCTGCTATTTCAGATATCTGATGAGCAGTCTTGGAGAGCTTGAATGATTTCTGAGTAAAAATTACAGGATGCTTGGGCACAAGGTCTTAGAGCCATTGTTCCTTGTATACCCAGGATTTCCTGCTAGTGGAGGAAAAGTTCCTGCCAGCCTGTAAGAGTTCTCAGCAGTTTCTCTCACTGCTCAGAAGAGAATAGAGTAAACCTTTTAATTTTTGCTAAGATTGTAAGCAGATTTTGTTGTTGTTGTTGTTGTTTTTACTAGATGTGTAAGAGGGTGAAAGAATTGGTCTCTGTCCACATACAATCAGTGTAAAATTGAGGCCTCAAGACTTTCTTTCTGCTATAGCCTCTGTAGGACCTGTTAATCTTTCAACTCTGCTTTTAATATTTCTGTAGAATTTGTACCTCTTCCTACAGGCAGATCATAATGTTGGGATAAACATTTGCAAGTAGTTTAGCAGTAGTAGATAGTGCTCAGTCCCTCAGTTGTGTCCAACTCTTTGTGGCCCCATGGACTATAGCCTGCCATGCTTCTCGCTCCATGGAATTTTCCAGGCAAGAATACTGAAGTGTGTTACCATTTCCTTCTCCAGGGGAATCTTCCCAACCCAGGAATCGAACCTGCGTCTCTTATGTCTCATGTATATATGTATACATTAACTTCTTTTTATTTTCTTTGGGTCAATAGGATTACAAGAAAATATATTCAACACTTTGAATTTTAAGTACAAGTACAATAACACAAGTAAGGATAGGTTTAGTTTATAAATGAAGAAGAAAACTTATAGTAAGGTTTGTACTTAGAAGCTGTGGTTAAGATTTGTTGTTTTTCAGTCACTAGGTTGTATCCGACTCTCTGTGACTCCATAGACTGCAGCACCCCAGACTTCCTTGTCTTACACTGCCTCCTGGCTTTTGCTCAAATTCATGTCCATTGAATCAGTGATGCTGTCTAGCTGTGTCATCCTCTGCCACCTTTTCCTTTTGCTTTACATCTTTTCCATCATCAGGGTCTTTTCCAGTGAGTTGGCTCTTATAAAAGGTGGCCAGAGTATTGGAGTTTTAGCTTTAGCATCAGTCCTTCAGTGAATATTCATGGCTGATTTCCTTTAGGATTGACTGGTTTGATATTGCTGTCCAGGGGACTCTCGAGTCTTTTCCAGCACTCCAATTCAAAAGCATCAATTCTTTGACACTCAACCTTCTTTATGGTCTAATTGTCACATCCATACATGACTACTGGAAAAATGATAGCTTTGACTAGATGAACCTTTGTCAGCAAAGTGATATCTTTGCTTTTTAATAGGTTTGTCATAGCTTTTCTTCCAAGGAGCAAGTGTCTTTTAATTTTATGGCTGCAGTCACCATCCTCAGTGATATTGGAGCCAAAGAAAATAAAGTCTGTCACTGTTTCCCTTTTTTCCCTGACTATTTGCCATGAAGTGATGGGACCAGATGCCATGATCTCAGTGTTTTGAATGTTGAGTTTAAGCCAGCTTTCTCACTCTTATCTTTCACCCTCATCAGTAGCCTCTTCAGTTCCTCTTCACTTTCTGCGATTAAGAGTGGTATCATCTGCATATCTGAGATTATTAATATTTCTCCTGGCAATCTTGATTACAGCTTGTGATTCGATTCATCCAGCCCAGGATTTTGCATGACATTCTCTGTATATAAGTTAAATAAGCAGGGTGACAATATATAGCCTTGTTGTACTCCTTTCCCAATTTTCAACTAGTCCCTTGTTCCATGTCTGGTTCTAATTGTTGTTTTCTTGACCTGAATACAGGTTGATTAACGTGACCAAAAATGAGTTCTATGAAATATTTTGGGAGAGTGAGGCATGATCATTTAGAACTCAGATTAGATTTAACTAAGTTTTTAGCTAACATGTTTAAGATTTATTTTACTAGATAGCCTGAGGTGAGAGGAAACTTATGCATGTTGTTGACTTATGTATGTATGTTGTATGAAGTTTATGTACATTTAAAGCATATGTAAAACTGTTGGAAATAAAATGATGGTATTGATAATATTTGATTTATTCTTTCTACACGTAGTATTAGATTTGTGCTAACTAAATTATATTCGTTTGGGTGTTTCACCTTAAAACTAAAGACATACATGTTTCAGATAGCTGGCTCTGATATAATATAGACTGCCTATAATCCACCTAGCTGTTGTATGTAGGAATCGTTCATTGTTTTTGTATCTGTCATGAAGGCTGCCTTACACACAAGAGAGTTAATCAGTTGCAGATACTGCTTTTTGGCTTTTGTGTATATTAACTCTATGAGCTTAAATGGCTGTAAATATTGTTTACAGTATGCCACTAACATTTGAATATTCATTTTTCTGGCAGTCTTAAATTGAGTAGGGGAAAGAGTCAAACCATTGGAAAATCAGATTATCATATATTTTATTTTTTTTAATGTGAAAGACAAATGAATACATATTTCATCATATTGGTTTGGTATTTGGGTTTAAATATTGCATTATTTTTCTTCTGTGAGGTTAGTATGAATTCAACTAACATTTTAAAATTGCTATAATGGAATAGTAGGAGAGAGAAAAGGCAACATGTAGTTTTGTCAGTTAGAACAAATGTGCAGTTTTGTCAGTGAGAACTAGTTTTAGCTTTGTCAGCAAAGAGAAGCAGCACAAGTCATAATTGCTGCTTTGCAAAGATTGTAGTCCCTAGAATCTGTGTGTATTCTGAAGTCACTAAAGGAACAATTTAAGTGCTCAGTAGTATAGAATGGTTTGAAATAATTTAAGAATGCAGAGAGTAAGGTGATTGTTTACTTAAGAAGGAGGTGGCTCTTGAACTTGGAAAGAATCTTTGGATTGTTACTGACTGGAAACAAAGGCAGAAGAGATAAGGAGATCGCCATGAGTGGGCAGAGACCCCAGTACTGGTGAACTAGTTATGAATGAGGCTCAGTTCAGAATGCGTTTGATTTTTCTTATAAGATTTGTGTCTCTTACCCCAAATTAACATTCCCCTGTTTCTTTTCCCCATTTGACTCTTCTTGGAAATGTATCACTATTTTTTTAAGAAGAAATAAGACATGGAGAAGCAAAAACTTAAAGCTTTACCTTCCTAAAAAGAAAGTGGTCTGAATAGACAGAATTAGATGTTTGCAGTTGCACGTATCTTACTTTCAAGTACAAGAAGAAAGCCTGAGGAAAAAACTAGGGCTTTTAGAGTTGGACAAATAAGGATTCTTTGGTGGGTCTATCATTTGCCTTTTGACTGGACAAATTTAGCATTTTTCTTGTCATATTTATATAGGAACAATGCTGTCTACTTCATGGGATTGTTTTCATTAAATTAAGTCATGTATATAAACTAAGCATGGTGCCTGCTCTATAGAGTGACTGAATAAATGGTGATTAAAATAATTACTTATAATTGAAACAAATAGTTGAAATAATTCTGTGATGATAGATATGATAAACTAAGATGAGCCTTTAAAAATAATGTATAGAACATTTGGGCTTCCTAGGTGGCGCTAGTGGTAAAGAACCCACCTGCCAATGCAGGAGACATGAGATGTGGGTTCGATCCCTGGGTTGGGAAGATCCCCTCGAGGAGGGCGTGGCAGCCCACTCCATTATTCTCGCCTGCAGAATCCCATGGGCAAGAGGAGCCTGGTGGGCTACAGTCCATAGGGTCACAAAATGTTAGGCACAACTGAAGGGACTTAAAACGCATGTAGTTTACTTGGTATACTTTGGCAGTTTTCTCTGTTGAATTCTTTGCAGTTCTCATTTTTCTATCCCTTTTTTCTTTTAGGAGACAAAGATGGCAGCAAGGTGACCACAGTGGTGGCGACTCCTGGACAGGGTCCAGACAGGCCACAAGAAGTCAGCTATACAGACACTAAAGTGATTGGAAATGGGTCATTTGGTGTGGTGTATCAAGCCAAACTTTGTGATTCAGGAGAACTGGTTGCCATCAAGAAAGTATTGCAGGACAAGAGATTTAAGGTAAGACCTTCAGTAGTTCATGTATTTTTTGTTGCTGTCACTACATGTAAATATTTGCTTTTCCAAATGTTGCCTTTTGCTTCAGATATCATTTATTGCACAAGTGTTTGTTCAGCTCAACTACTGTAGTGACTTTTCCATTGTGTATTATATTGAGATAAAATTTACTGAAGATTGCAGTATTTTTTTGAGCTGTAGCTATGAGTGATATATGTATGTAAAATGTTGTGAAAGATAGATTAAAATTTCTTAATTCCTTCTTTTAAAAT
The DNA here is from genome assembly GCA_007570785.1 of Antilocapra americana. Classification (NCBI taxonomy): domain Eukaryota; kingdom Metazoa; phylum Chordata; class Mammalia; order Artiodactyla; family Antilocapridae; genus Antilocapra; species Antilocapra americana. The sequence continues at coordinate 37,824,762 of ML664161.1, forward strand.
GTGACCTCTCTCTGCCTTGGGACTCATTGGTGTAGGAGACCAGAGAAACATTGCCTTGTAGCATATGTTTGTTTGATACAGTTGACTATGCTTCCTTTCTTGAAAAATTTCCTTCGAGTCTATGATACAACACTGTCATTTTTCCCCCCTATAACTGACATTTCTTTCCTGCTCTATTCTTATATCTCCCTTCCATCTGCCCCTAGAAAACGATACTTCCCACAGTTCATTTTTTTTTCTTACAAGATCCCCTTCGAGTGTCCTGTATATGGATGATCAGAGGTCATCTCTTCATTACTCCTGGAGAGTCAGGAGATCTGGGCTCTCATCGAGCCTCTGCCATTAACAAGCCATGCAGCTCTGTTCCTTTCCCTACTCTGCCCACCTCTGCAGTATTTTACTGAGAGTCTCCTGTGTTCTAGGGACTGTGCTTAACATTAAGGGATAAAAAATTAAGATTCACTTAAAATAGCTTAAGTGAAATTAAGCTATTTTACTGCCCTGAAATAGCATGCATTCTGGTGTCTGTATGCTACAGAATGTTTTGAACATTCTAAAGAGGTTTTAAAAAAAAATCTAAAGTTTTTGTCTTCAGTTTATTCTCTCCTGAGCTAGTCCCATGTTGCCAAGTGCCCACTCAGTCTTGATATCTGAAGGCACCGTTATTTTCAAATTAACAAGTCTTCTTATCTAACTCTGACTTAACTGTCAGTCTTAAAGGAAATCCCTTCTATTGGTTCCCATTCCTTCGTGCTCTTTCCTTCTAACGGTTTTCTCATTCACTGTCATCCATATTCTTCCGTTCTCTCATACCTCATATCCAGTCACTACCAAACTTGGTTAATTTTGTGCTGCCCACCCTCCCCCTGCCCCTTGTCTCCTTTATTCGTCACTACTGTTCTAGCCAGACCATTGTCATTATTTGGCTTTATCACTAGTAACTCTACATCTGGTCTTCTCACTTAAAATCTTGCATTCCAACTTTAGAATAATCCCATAGCTCATTTTGGTCATATTGTTTCTACTACACACATATCTTCTATGGTCCCTTATAGTCTAGAAAATAAAGCCTACCCAGTTTTAATTGTGCATTCAGGAGCTTCCATAGTCTTGCCTTCTTTCCAAATACTTAGTTTTTACAAGCCTTTCGTATCACTGTATTTGAGACATGTTGGTTTTTATGGTCTCTCTGATTTTATTTCATAAGAACTGGATTTTTATTACATGTGCCTCCTGATATCCACACACTTAATGTGTTTTCAAATTAATATCCTTCCCAGGTGGTGCTAGTGGTAAAGACCCCACCAGCCAATGCAGGAGACATAAGAGATGAGGGTTCTATCCCTGGGTTGGGAAGATCCTCTGAAGGAGGGCATCACAACCCACTCCATTATTCTTGCCTAGAGAATCCCATGGACAGAGGAGCCTGACAAGCCACAGTCCATAGGGTCGCAAAGAGTTGGAGATGACTGAGTGAATTAGGGCACGTGCACGATAGTAAATACTTATCATATCCTTGAAATATGATCAGTAGTCTGAAGTTCTTACATGAGCAGTTCTGTAGGAGTTTTCCTGTTAGTACTGTGATGTTGATACTGTTATTATTTAGATAAGGAAATCTACACACAAAGAGATTATAAATTAACTTGTCCAAAGTCATACAGTTAGCAAGTGGTTAGATGGGCAGGTGTTTGAATCCAAGCAGTCTGACTTCAGAGTGCTTTATTACAGTCTATTATTGCTGTATCGAACCAGTACATTCTGTTTAGTAGGTACTTGGGTGAGTTCTTTTTCTTGCTTTTTTAAAAAGTTTTAATCTTTCCTTTTATCATAGTTTAGTTATTCATCTGAAATGCAGTTTGGCTCATCTGTTTTTGCTTGTATTCCTTCATAGAGCTGTATCTCCATTCTTTTTAATTTTTTGAAAAAATTATATTTTCAGCCTGTGTCATGTGTTTCTAAAAGTCAGGGATAACCGACGTCATTCCCTCTGTCTTATTCTCTCTCGCTCCCTCTGGATAGCCAGTCTCTTTATGTTCTGGTTTACTTTTTCTGGGTTTCTTTTGCTCAAATGAACAGTCAGTGTATAATCGTCCTTTATTATCCACAGGGGACTGGTTCCAAGACCGTAGTGGATACCAAAGTTCGCAGGTGGTCAAGTCCCATGTATAAAATGGCATGGTGTTTCCATATAACTAAGACTCCCATATACTTTATTTATTTATTTATTTATTTACTGAAAAAGACTCAACTTTAATTGTAACTGACCAGCCTGTACCCAGGAATGTCTCTGAACAATCTAACAAAATCAACACGATAAAACTGTCCTATTGAAGAAACCAATAGCTTCTGTTGGCCCCAGAGCTTCTGAGGACTAGGCCGAGAGCAGCCCATTCCCATTCCTGAGGCTGGTTCTGTGCCCCACAGAAGTTTCTTATCCCGCAAGGAGGGTTGGGGTGGGTGAGGGACCAGTCCCCTCCTCCAGGCATGCTGGGGTCTCTCAAGTCACCAGTGGGGTGTGCTTTTCCCCCCACCCCAGTCCTGTCCTAAGGTAAAGGGAGACCATCTGGGCATCGCCGCCAAAGCCAGGGAACAAGGTGAGGCAGCTCAGGTGCCTTCCTGGACTCTCCGCCAAAGTATACTCCCATATACTTTAAATCATTTCTTGATAGCTTATAATACCTAATACAGTGTTGATGCCCTGTGAATAGTTGAGAATACAATTTAAATGCTATGTAAATACCTGCTGATGTGGCAATTTGAAGTTTTGATGTTTGAAACTTTCTGGAGCATTTGTCCCCTGAGTATTTTTGATCCCACCTTGGTTGAATCCCTGGCTGTGGAGCCCAGGGACACAGAGGGTAACTGTAATTTTCTTGATTTCTTTCTTACACAAAATATAATAGAGAGAGATACTCTTTATACTTTTCTTTTCCTGTTAACTGTAGTTCCTGAAAATCATTGCATATTAGTTCAGAGATTTTTCTCATCCTTTTTAGAATTTTATAGTATTTCAGCGTTGATTCCAACCACTCTTCCATATATGGATATTGAATTACTTTTCAATATCTAGTAATCTCTCAGGGAGCTGTTACAAAAACCTTTATGCATAAGTATTTTTTATTAGATGTGTATATTCATGTTAAACTAAGAGAACTAGGTAGGACTGCTGAATCAAAACAGAAACACACGAAGTTTAGTATAATATCGCTAAATTCCTCTGTACAAGAGCTTGTATAGATTTGTATTCTCTTCAGTAATATATGAATGCCTATTCACATCGATAACAGGAATTGGTTTACTTTTTCAATTTTTGTTAATCTGATAGGTGAGAAATGGCATCTCATTATAGTTTTAATTTATAATGTATTTTTTCATGTGTTCATTGCCCACTTTTTTATCATATCTAGATTTTAGTTGTGATTAGAAAGCCTTTTCCTTACAAAGTCTTATAGAGAAAGCCTTTTCCTCAAGTTAAAGAGAAATTCATCTATATTTTCTTGCAGTTGTAAGATTTCCCTTTTTACATTTCGACCCCTGATCCATTTGAAGTTTATTCCTGTATGTGGAGTTTATTTATAATTATGCATAGTATGAGTTATTGATCTAATTTTATCTCTTCTAAAGCAGTGCTCATTTCTCTTAATACAGTTTTTTAAATAGTCTGTGTTCCAATGATTTGAGATGCTATTGTTATTATATGCTACATTTCCATGTGTAATTTGGTCTATTTCCGGACTTTCTGTTCTGTTCTGCTGGGTCATTTGCATATTCCTAAGTCAGTACCACATTGTTCTAATTTCATTTTATAAGATGTTTCAATGTCTGGTAGGGCTAGTCTGTCCTTGTAGCTTTTCTTTTTCATGTTATTCTAGCTGTGGTTGATGAATATTTTTTTACCTATGAATTTTGGTATCATTTTGACTAACTCCTTGAGAAAGCTTGTTTATTTTTAATTGGAATTTCATCAACTTTACAAGTTAAGGAGTTAATCGCCTCCCCATGATGTTGAATTACCTTATCCAGAAATAGGAGATAGCTTTCCATTTGTTCAAGTTTACTTTTGTAAACTTTCAGGAATTTTACTTATATAGGTTTTGACATTTCTTTGACAATTAAATATTTTAATTGTTTTTGTAGCTATTATGTAATTTTGTTTTTATTTTTATATTTTCCTCCTAAAAGTGCTGGAAAGCGGCAGGCTGTCTTACATGAAATTCAGTTCTTTCCAGTGTATCACCTTTTCTTTGTGAAACTTAAGTATTCTTTGTTCTCCTTGCTAAATGTTAGCTATTTAAAAAAAAAAATTAATCGACCAATTCATTTCCTTTGATTGTGATCAAATAGGCATTTTTCTGACAACTTAAAATTCTATTCACATTTGTAATTTTTACCTCAATGCTACCAAGGATTAAATAATCATGTATTTTTCATTAAATAATGATATATTTTTAGAAGTTAGAATAGGGTCTTCTCCTTGCACTGTTTCATAAACCAACATGCTGAATCTGCTGTTGTCAGTGAGAAGCAATTTGTTTTGTTGAAAAAACAGGAAGAGAAAGAATGGTCAGAGATAGGAAGAATACCAAGAGTAACTAAGTATCCCTGCACATTAGTCTTAAAAACTATATGTATATTTTCAAGTTGTTTCTGGCACAACAAGTTTCAGTGGTGTTTCCCCTACAATTTGAATGCCTTTTTCCCTCTAGATCCATCATACTAAAATTAAACTAACCTCAATTGGCCAGTTTGGAAGTGCTTGTGATAGAAAATGCTGTTGTGGTGCTAACGGTAAAGTCCAGCTAGGTACCTTATCTTATGTAGGATACCTTTGATATTAGAGCAGGAAGAAGATTAATCAGTCCCAATACTGATCATTGTTGAGGCTGGCTTTTCCAAGTTGAAAATCAGTAAGCTACATTTTAAATTAATTAGTGATCTTAGCTTCATTAACTATTAATTTCACTTCTTTGAACTAAGTCATAGGTTTCAGATGTCCTGCTTGGTTTCACTTGTTCTGTCCTTAGGATGTGGGAGTAGAGAAGTGAAGTGTCACTCCTGTTTTGTTGTGAATGGAGAGTGATTTGAGCCCTGCTTTTAAAATATACTGTTTTGGAGAGAGAGAAGAGATAAATGTCTGGGCTCAATCCTTAGGGATATGATTATTCTCTGTGTGATATTTTGGAGACAACATGGGGAAATAAGACCTTGGGTCCACTATTAGTAGTTTTGTGAGCTTAAGTATATCCATTAACTTTATGAGCTTCAATTTCATCATGTGTAAAATGGAAATACTGTTACAACAGTGGCACCCCAGTCCAATGTTTGGTGCATAAAGGAACTCAGTAAGTATTGTGCTTTCTTTTTATTCCAATGTTGTGTGAATCAAATGAAACAATATATTATGAGAACATCTAGTAAATTTTAAAACTCCTTATAATTAACTTCTATTGGTTTTAATTTAGATCTGAATTACTACAAATTGCTGTTTACTTTGGATTTCTTCCTCTTTGTTTTGCTTCCTCTTTTACTTGGTAGTCCTATTCTGAGACACCTAATTATTTGTACTTATATAGCTATTTTAAGTCATTGTGGAAAATCTGTTTCTTGATAAAATTTATAGACAGCTTAAAAGAAATATTAATCTTTAGTTATGTCATATGGAGCTATGTTCTTTGAGTCATGAAAACTTGTGATTAGCAAGTGGAAGGTAAAAACCAAGACTTAACCTCTGTGGAGGAGGGAGGGTAGGACAATGGCATGCTGAGTAGGAAACGTCTTATACTTCAGTGTAGCTCTAAGAAAGTTACAGAAAAACCAACAGAGAATCATAAGTCCAAGGCTGAACCGTCAGAGCAGTCCAGTGTCTCCTGGGAAACAGGCTTCATTAAATATGTCTGCCATGAAGTGCTGAGTCATTGGCAGGGAACAGTCATGGGAAGCTTGGCTTATTACCAAAGGAGAAAATGGTTTTGAGAGCTCAGCAACTAGGCCACTGGTCAATAATGTTTCCTGCAGTGGATTATATGAGGGAACATTTTCATAGTTAACATGCCAAACTTCCTAAGGATATAGACTGTTTTATGCTACCTTCCCAAGTCATGTAGAATGGCTGGATTAAATTTCAAAGATTGTACAAAGGTTAATGAGTAAGGATTCTATTTGATTTTGTTTTTACAATTATGTATAGTTTTATTACCTCTTGTTATTCCAGAGAGAAGAAATATGGTGGCATGATATTTGTAGTCCTGAATGCCTCCTTTTTGCCTTTCAGTGACTTGAATGGCTTGAAGGAAAGAGAAATAAAACTTAATAGAAAGTAGCAAGAGCAATTAGGCAAGAAAAATAAATAAAAAGCCATTGAAATTGGAAAGGAAGAAATAAAACTGTTGCTGTTTTATATGTCATCTGTTTGCAGATGACATGATATGTATGGAAAATCCTAAAGACTCTGTTTAAAAAAAAAGTTAGAAAAACTAATTCAGTGAAGTTGCAGGATACATATCAGTGCACACAAATCTGTTGCATTTCTATTCACTAATAACAAACTACAGAAAGAGAAAGCAAACAATCTCATTAATGTTACACTGAAAAGAATTAACTATCTAGGAATGTATTTGACCTAGGAGATGAAAGACCTATATATTGAAAATTCTTAAGCTATTAATGAAAGAAATTGATGAAGACCCAAATAGATGAAAAAATACTATTGAATGAATGAATGATGATTGAATCAATATTATTAAAATGTCCATACTACCCAAAACAATCTACAGATCACTGCAATTCCTATCAAAATTCCAATGGTATTTTTCAAGGAAATAGAACAAATAGTACTAAAATTTGTATGGAACAACAAAAAATCTCAAATAGTCAAAACAGTCTTGAGAAAGAACAAAGCCAGAGACATAATGCTTCATGATTTCAGACTATGTTAGAGAGCTACAGTAATTAAAGCTATATGATACTGACATAAAAGCAGACATGTAGATCAGTGAGACAGAATAGACAGCCCAGAGATAAACTTATGCATTTATGGTCAGTTAATTTACAACAAAGGAGACAAGAATATACAGGGGGGAAAGGACAGCCTTTTCAACAAATGGTGTTGGGAAAACTAGGTAGCACATGCAAAAAAGTGAAATCAACAACTGTCTTACATTGTACACAGAAATTCACTTTAGGTGGATTAAAGATCCAAATGTAAGGCTGAAAGCATAAAACTCCTAGAAGAAAATGTAAATTAAATGCTTTGACATAGGTCTTGGCAATGATTTTTTAAATCTGAAACCAAAAGCACCAGTAGCAAAAATAAACAAGTGGGACTGTCCACATCAAACTAAAAAGCTTCTGCACAGCAAAGAAAATCATCTACAAAATGAAAAGGCAACCCATTGAATGAGATAAAATATTTGCAAATCACACATCTGGTAAGGGGCTAATATCAACCCCCCAACAATCCAGTTAAAAAATGGGCGTAGGACCTCAACATTTTTCTGAGGAAGAAATGCAGATGGTCAGCAAGTCCTTGAAAAGATGTTCAACATCACAAATCATCAGGGAATGAAAATCAAAACCACAACAAGGGATTTCCTTGGTGGTCCAGTGGTTAAGAATATTCCTTGCAGTACAAGAGATGTGGGTTCGATCCCTGGTGACTTGCATTGCCAGATCCCACATGCCATGAGCAACAAAGCCATGTGCTGCAACTACTGAGCTCATGTGCCATAACTAGGGCATCCAGGTGCTACAATGAAAGATCCTGCATGCCACAACAAAGATCCTGTGTGTCACATTTAAGACCTGATGCAACCAAAGAAAACCAGAATGAGGCATCACCTCATACCTGTTAGAATGGCTGTTTTTCATAAGGCAAAAAATCACAGGTGTTGGCAAGAATGTGGAGAAAGAGAATCTTTGTGTGCTGTTTGTACCAATGTAGATTGGTACAGGCACTGTGGAAAACAGTATGGGAGTTCCTCAAAATATTAAAAATAGAACTACCATATGGTAAAGCATCTTGCTTCGATGCAAGAGACCCAGGTTTGATCCCTGGGTTGGGAAGATCCCCTGGAGAAGGAAATGGCAACTCACTCCAGTATTCTTGCCTGGGAAATTCCACAAACAGAGGAGACTGGCGGGCTACAATCCATGGGGTTGCAAAGAGTCAGACATGACTGAGCAGCTAACACATAGGATCCATCAATTCTATCTCAGGGTATTTATCAAAAGAAAATCAAAGTACTAACTCGAAAAGATATATATGTACCCCATGATCATTGCAGCATTATTTGTAATAGTTAAGATATAGAAACAGCCTAAGAATTTATCAGTGGATGAATGGATAAAAAAATTGTGAAGTGTGTGTGTAATGGAACATTATTCAGCCGTAAGAAAAGAAAATCCAGACATCGTGGCTACGTGGTTAGACCTTGAGGGCATTATGCTAAGTGAAATAAGTCAGACAGAAAAACACAAATGCCGCATGCTCTCTCTCATGTATGAAATCCTACCCTCAGCAACAGCAAAGAACAAACTTATAAATACAGAGAACAGATTGATGGTTGCCAGAGGCAGGAGGTGGGAGAAATAGGTGAAAAGGTAAAACAAACCTCAATATGAGTCACAGTATGCTTCTAAATTTTCTTACTTTTTAAAAAAGTTTTTATTATTCTTTAGTGTTTATACGTTTTAAATTCCTGTATGTCTGTGGTAAGTTCCAAATAAGTGTTTAGCATTAGGAGTTAGATTTGCTTTTTGACTAGTTTCTCTAAAGCCTTTGCAGTTTTTGTGGATGGTCAGCTGCTTGATTCTTTTTATATAAGAGCTTTACTGAGATACAATGTCTATAACATGAATTTCACCCTTTTATTAGAGTATACAATCCATTGGTTGTAATATAATCAGAGTTGTGTGGCTGTCACTACTAATTCTAGGATATTTTTATCACCTCAGAAAGAAACTTTTAATAGTGCTCTGTTAAACTCTTATTAACAGTCTCTTCCCATCCTCCTCTTCACCTAGGCCCTGGAAATCACTAATCTACTTTCTATCTTCATGAATTTGCCCATTCTGGACATTTCATATAAATGGAATAATAGTATATGACCTTTTGTTTCTGTCTTCTTTAACTTGGAAAAAATATTCAGAGTTCATCCATGTTTACCATAACTCAGTATTTCAGTCCTTTTTGTGGCTGAATAATACGGTTTGTGGATATACTGTATTTTGTTAATCTGTTCACTAGTTGATGAACATTTGAGTTGTAGTTACATTTTGGCTATAATGAATGATGCTGCTCTCAACATTATTTGCATACAAATTTTTGAGGGTACTTTTTCCCCCCTCAATTCTCTTGGGTATATGCTTAGAAGTGTTGTGGGTCCTATGGTGACTCTGTGGTTAGTTAACATTTTGAGAAAGTGCTAACTTGTTTTCTAGAGCCACTGTACCATTTTACAGCCCGTGAGCACTGGATAAACACTGCAGTTTCTCCATGTTGTTGCCAGTACTTGTCATTATCCGAGTTTTGATGATATCTGCCTGAGAGGGATCTGTTTCACATTTCCTGATGGCTAATGAGGTTGAACATCGTTTCATCTTTTCTTTTATTGACCTTTAGTGTGTATTCTTCGAAGAAACTTCTGTTGAATTTCTTCGCCCACTATAACTCTTAAATTTTCCTTTTTTTAACAGGTAACTGTTATAAGAAGTTTAAGTTTTACAGAGCAATGAATGAAAAGTACAGTGTTCCTGTATACACTCTTCTTCTCGTCAGTCCCCCCTGCTATTTAATCTAGCATGTTTGCCTGAATGTAGATTTGTTACAGTTGAAGCAGTATGGATGTATTAGTAGTAAAGTCCATGGTTTTCATTATTGTTCATCATTTGTGTTGTATAGTCTGTGGGCTTTGGCAAATGTATAATGACATGTTTCCATCATTACAGTGTCATGTGGCATAGTTTCAGTGTCGTAAAAGTTCCCTAAGCTCCACCTATTCATCCCTCCCTCCTTCACCCCAACCCTTGACAACCATTGATTTAAAAAAAAAAGTTTCCACAGTTTTGTCTATGCTAGAAAGTCATATGTTTGGAATCATACACTGCAGCCTTTTCAAATTGACTTTTTTCACTTAGCAGTGTGCACTTAATGTACTTGCTTAGCTTTTCTTGGCATGATAGCTCATTTCTTTTTCTCAGAACAAATACTGCTGTATACATATACTATGTTTTGTTCTTTTATTTGCTTATTGAAGGACATCTTGGTTGCTTCCATGTTCTTGCAGTTACGAATAAAGTTTCTTCTAGACATTCATGTACAGGTTTTTGTGTGAATATAAATTTTCAGTTGATTTGGGTAAATATTAAGTAGCACAATTGCTAGATTGTATGGTTAGAGTATGGTTCAGTTTTGCAGGAAACTGCCCAAATTTTCTGACGTGGCTGTGCAAAATAATTTTATAGTTCCATTAGCATTGATGAGAATTCCTGTTGCTCTGCATCCTCACCAGCTTTTGGTGGTGTCAGTGTTTTGGGGTTTGGCCATTCTGAGAGGAGTGCAGTGGAAGTGAAAGTGTTAATCGCTCAGTCTTTCAGATTGCTTGAGACCCCATGCTGTGTACCAGGCTCCTCTGTCCATGGAATTCTCCAGCAAGAATACTGGAATGGATTGCCATTCCCTTCTCCAGGGGATCTTCCCGACCCAGGGATCAAACCCAGGTCTCCTGTATTGCAGGCAGATTCTTTACCATCTGAACAGTTGTTGTTCAGTCACTTAGTTGTGTCTGACTCTTTGCAACCCCATGGACTGCATTCCAAGCTTCCCTGTCCTTCACCATCTCCTGCAGTTTGCTCAAACTCATGTCCATTGAGTCAGTGATGCCATCCAACCATCTCATCCTCTGTTATCCCCTTTTCCTCCTGCCTTCAACCTTTCCAACCATCAGGGTCTTTTTACTGAGTTGGCTCTTCTCATCAGGTGGCCAAAGTGTTGGAGCTTCAGCTTCAGCATTAGTTCTTCCAATGAATATTCAGGGTTGATTTCCTTTATAATTGACTGGTTGGATCTCCTTGCAGTCCAAGGGACTCTCAAGAGTCTTCTCCAACTCCACAGTTAAAAAGTATCAATTTTTCAGTGCTCAGGTCCAACTCTCACATCTGTACATGACTGTTGGAAAAACCATAGCTTTGACTATACGGATCTTTGTCAGCAAAGTAGTTTCTGACTGAAGTGAGACATTAATGTCTAATCTGAGCAGTAATATCTCACTGTTGTTTAAATTTGCAATTCCCTAATGAAATACCATGTTGAGCATCTTTTAATATGCCTATGTGCCCTTAGTGTATCTTCTTTGGTGTGGTGTCTTTTTAAGTCTTTTGCCCATTTCAAATGGTTGAGTGTTTTCTTGCTGTTGAGTTTTAAGGGTTCTTTGTATATTTTGAATAAAAATTCTTTATCAAGTAAGTGTTTTACAGAAGTTTTCTCCCAGTATGTGACTTGTGTTTTCATTAGTGTCTTAGAGCAGAAATTTTTAATTTTCATGAAAAGTCCAATTTATAACTTTTTTCTTTCATGGATTATGCTTTTGCTGTTGGATCTAAAAAACTAAGGACACTGTCATTCAAGGACACCTAAATTTTCTTCCATGTTATCTTGTAGTGTTTATAGTTTTTTTTCTCTTACATTTAAGTTTATGATCCACTTTGAGTTAATTTTTGAAAAAGATGTAAGATCTGTATCTATTAATTTCTTTGCCTTTCAGTTGTTGCAGCACTATTTGTTGAAAAGACTATCCCTTTTCCTTTGAAATGCCTTTTTTCCTTTGGCAGAGTTCAGTTGATTGTACCTGGTGGCTCTTTCTGGGCTCTCTGTTCTGTTCCAGGGATCTATTTGTCTCCTTCTCTAATATAACATTGTCTGTTTTTACTGTAGCTTTACAATATGTCTTGAAATCAGTTGGTATCCGTCTTTTGATTGTTCTTCGATATTGTGTTGACTAATCCATATCCACAAAATAACTTGCTGGTATTTTGATTGGAATTGCTTTAAATTTATGTTTTATGTTGGGAAGAACTGGCATCTTGACAGTATGCAGTCCTCCTCTCCATGTATTATTGCATAAAATATGTTTCCACGTATTTAGATCTTTGATTTCTTTCTTCAGAATTTTATAGTTTTCCTCCTATAAATCTTGTATATAGTTTATTTGCTTTGTACCTAAGTACAAATGTGTCCTAATGTAAATTGTCTTGTATTTTTTAATTTCAAATATATATTATTCATTGCTAGTATATAAAAAGGCAGTTGACTTTTGTACCTTAATTTTACATCCTGCAGTCTTGCTATGGTTGCTTATTAGTTCCAAGATGTTTTTTTGTTTTTGATGACTTGGGATTTTTTATGTGAACAGTCCTGTCATCTGTGAACAAAGTAGTTTTACTTCTTTCCCAATCTGTGTACACTTTCTTTTTGAGGGGGGTTGTTTTAATGCATATGTAGTGTTGAATAGGAATGGTGAGAAGCAGGTTTTTCTTGGCTTGTTTTTGATATCAGCAAGCAAACAGTTTCTCCTCATGAAGTACATAGTTAGCTATAGAATTTTTTGTAGATGTTCTTGATCAAAATGAAGATGTTCCTCTCTATTCCTAGTTTGCTAAGAGTTTTTTTTAAAAATCTGAATGGATGTTGAATTTTGTCAAATACATTTTCTACTTCTATAGATATGATCAGATAATTCTCTAGCCAGTTGATGAGATGAATTATATTAATTAATTTTAAATGTTGAACCAGCTTTTCATATGTAGGATAAATCCCACATGGTCTTGGTATATCTTATTTTTATACATTGCTGGAATCAGTTTGCTGAGATATTGGTGTGTGGTTTTTGTTTTAATACATTTGTCTTAGGTATTAGGGTAATCCTAGTCTCAGAATGAATTGGACTGTATTCCCTTTGCTTTTGTCTTCTAGAGAAGACTCTAGAGAAGTGATACAGTTTCTTTCTTAAGTGATTGGTGAAATTCACCAGTGAACCCATCTAGGTGTGGTGCTTTCTGTTTTGGAAGATGATTAATTGTATGTCAAGTTGTTTAATAGATACAGGCCTGTTCAGTTTATCTAGCCCTCCTTGTATGTTTTCTGGTAGACTGTATTTTTCAAGAAATTGGTCCATTTATCTAGGTTATTAAATTTGTAGGTACGGAGTTTATCATAATATCCATTTATTTTTTCTGTTAATATCCATGAGATCTGTGGTGGTGGAATCTTTTTGCTTTTGATGCTAGTAATTTCTGTCTACTCTCCTTTTTTCAGTTAACCTGGCTAGAGGCTTCTCAGTTTTGTTGATCTTTTGAAGAATTATCTTTTGAGTTTTCTAATTTTTCTCTATTGATTTTCTTTTTTCAGTTTGGTCTCTGCTTTAGATTTTTTCTCCTGCTTGCTTTGAATTTAATTTGTTCTTTCTCTGGTTTTCTCATTTGCAGGCTAAAGATTGATTTTAAATTTTCTTGTTTAATATATGCAGTCACTGCTGTAAATTTCCCAGTAGGCACTGGCTTCACTGCATCCATGAATTTTGATTTAGCTCAGAATGCTTTTTATTTTTTTCTTGAGACTTCTTTGACCAGTATGTTATTTAAAAGTATGCTTTTTGTGCTCCAAATAATTTGCATTTTTTTCTGTTACTGATTTCTAGTCTAATTTCACTATGGTTTGAGAGCATATTTTCTGTAATACCTGATCTTTTTAATTTGCTAAGGTACGTCTTATGGCCCAGAATTAGGTCTATCTTCATGAATGTTCTGTATGAGCTTGAGAAAAATACGTATTCAGCTGTTGTTGGGATGAAATTTTCTGTAAGTATGTTAATTAGATCCAATTGATTAATAGTATTCAGTTCAATTATGTCCTCACTGATTTTTGGCTTGCTGGATCTATCAGTAACTGATAATTAATGAAGGGATGTCGAAATCCCTAAGTAGTAAATCTGTCTCCTCCTTGTGATTCTGTTAGTTTTTGCCTGAAAAAAACTTTGATACTCTGTTGTTAGGTGCATGCACATTAAGAATTGTCCTTTTTCATTATGTAATACCATTCTTTATCTGTCATAATTATTCTTGCTGTGTAGTCTTCTTTGTCCGAAATTAATGTGACTACTTCAGCTTTCTTTTGGTTAGTCTTAGTATGGTATATTGTTCTCCATCCTTTTACTTTATTTTATTAAAAAAAATGTAACATTAAACTTATGTACTTAACTGGTTTTGGTTTTTGCTCTTTTTTTTCCCTTCCCAGTTTTATTGATTATAAATTGACAAAATTGTTTATATTTAAAGTGGTCAGTGTGTTATAATCAATTATATGTATAAATTGTGAAATGATTGCCCTAATAAGCTATTAACATATTCATCACCTCACATAATTACGTTTTTTATATGGGCATGGTGAGAACACTTAAGATCTACTCTATTAACAAATGCCAAGTATACAGTACAGTACTCTTAATAGGTACCATGGTGTATATCAGATCCCCAGAACTATGTCATCTCATGACTGAACATAAGTACCTTTGATCATTGTCTTTCATTTCTCCCACACCCCAACCCATTGTAACCATCGTTCTATTCTCTTATTTGGTTTAATTTTGATTTCACATACAAGTTAGTTTATGCTTTAATTTTCTTTGGCAATTAGAAATTTTAAAGTTTGATATAGTCACTGTTTTTGCTATAGTCACGTGAGCTTTTTGGTGTCATCAAAAAAAAAAAAAAGAAATTCTGGTACTTGCCACAGCATGAATGAACTACAAAAAAATATTACGCTGAGTGAAATAAGCTAGTCACCAAATGTCAAGTATGTTGCCAATGCTAATGCCATGAAGTGTTTCTCCTGTGATTTAGTGTGGGGTGTACGGTAAGGATCCATCTTTGTGTTGTATTTTATGTGTGTTGGGAGGGGGGGGCAGCCTGTGAACATCCTATTTTCCCAACACCTTTTGCTTCAGAAAGCATTCTTTTCCCATTATGTAATCCTCTTGTTTAAGCTATACAAAAAGGCTTATTTCTAATTTCTCTATTCTATGTTTATGCTAGTTCCATACCGTCTTGATTACTCTTGCTTTGTAGCTTGTTTTCAAATCAGAAAGTGTGAGATTTTGTTCTCCTTTTTCAAGATTATTTTGGATCTTTGGGATATTTGGGGAGTATCTATAGACTTGGGGATTTTCTTTTTCTGTTACAGCAAAAAATGCCATATTGGGATTTTGATAGGGATTTGGGTTGAACCTGTAGATGAAGATGATTTTTGGGTAGAAACAGGACTTGGTTGTGGATGTGTCTGATGGTGAAAGTAAAGTCTGATGCTGTAAAGAACAGTATTACATAGGAAGCTGGGATGTTAGGTCCATGAATCAAGGTAAATTGGACGTGGTCAAGCAGGAGATGGCAAGAGTGAACATCACCATCTTAGGAATTAATGAACTTTAAAAATTCAGACTTAAATTGAAGAAAGTAGGGAAAAACCACTACTCCATTCAGGTATGACCTAAATAAAATCCCTTATGATTGTGCAGTGGAAGTGACAAGTAGATTCAAGGGCTTAGATCTGATAGAGTACCTGAAGAACTATGGACACAGGTTCCTAACATTATATAAGAGGCGGTAATCAAGACCATCCCCAAGAAGAAGAAATGCAAAAAGGCAAAATAGTTGTCTGAAGAGGCCTTACAAAAAGCTGAGAAAAGAAGAGAAACGAAAGGCAAAGGAGAAAAGGAGCGATATATCCATCTGAATGCAGAGTTCCAGAGAATAGCAAGGAGAGATAAGAAAGCCTTTCTCAGTGATCAATGCAAAGAAGTAGAGGAAAACAATAGAATGGGAAAGACTAGAGTTATCTTCAAGAAACTTAGGGATGTCAAGGGAACATTTCATGCAAATATGGGCACAGTAAAGGACAGAAATGGTAGGGACCTAACAGAGCAGAAGAGACAAGGATACAAGATGGCAAGAATACACAGAGCTATGCAAAAAAGATCTTCATGACCCAGATAACCATGATGGTGTGATCACTAACCTAGAGCCAGACACCCTGGAGTGGGAAGTCAAGTGAGCCTTAGGAAGCATCACTATAAACAAAGCTAGTGGAGGTGATGGAATTCCAGTTGAGCTGTTTCAAATCCTGAAAGATGATGCTGTTAAAGAGGTGCACTCAATATACCAGCAAATTTGGAAAACTCAGCAATGGCCACAGGACTGGAAACAGTCACTTTTCATTCCAATCCCAAAGAAAGAGAGTGCCAGAGAATGTTCAAACTACTGCACAATTGCACTCATGTCACACCCTAGCAAGGTAATGCTCAAAATTCTCCAAGCTAGACTTCAACAGTACATGAATTGAGAACTTCCAGATATTCAACCTAGATTTAGAAAAGGCAGAGGAACCAGAGATCAAATTGCCAACATCTATTGGATCATCAAAAAACCAAGGGAATTCCAGAAAAGCATCTACTTCTATTTCATTGACCATGTTAAAAACTTTGACTATATGTCATAACCATCTGTGGAAAATTCTGAAAGAGATGGGAATACCAGACCATCTTTCCTGCCTCTTGAAAAATCTGTATGCAGGTCAAGAAGCAACAGTTAGAACAGTTAGAACAGTTAGAACTGGACATGGAACATCAAGGCTGTGTACTGTCACCTTGTTTATTTAACTTACATGCAGAGTACATCATGTGAAATGCCAGGCTGGATGAAGCACAAGCTGGAATTAAGATTGCTGGGAGAAATATAAATAACCTCAGATATGCAGATGACACCACCCTTATGGCAGAAAGCAAAGAAGAACTAAAGAACCTCTTGACGAAAGTGAAGAAGGAGAGTGAAAAAGTTGGCTTAAAGCTCAACATTCAGAAAACTAAGATCATGGCATCTGGCCCCATCAGTTCATGGCAAACAGATGGGGACACAGTGGAAACAGTAACAGACTTTATTTTCTTGGGCTCCATAGCCATTGCAGATGGTGACTGTAGTCAGGAGATGAAAAGACGCTTGCTCCTTGGAAGAGAAGCTATGACAAACCTAGACACCATATTAAAAAGCAGAGACATTACCAACAGTGGGCCCTCTAGTGAAAGCTCTGGTTTTTCCATTAGTCATGTATGGATGTGAGAGTTGTACTGTAAAGAAAGTTGAGCACCGAAGAATTGATGCTTTTGAATTGCGGTGTTGGAGAAAACTCTTGAGAGTCCCTTGGATTGCAAGGAGATCAAATCAGTCCATCCTAAAGGAAATCAGTCCTGAATATTCATAGGAAGGACTGATGCTGAAGCTGAAACTCCAATACTTTGGTCTCCTGATGCAGTGAACTGACTCATCTGAAAAAATCCTGATGCTGGGAAAGATTGAAGGCGGGAGGAGAAGGGGATGACAGAGGATGAGATGGTTGGATGGCATCACTGACTGGATGGACATGAGTTTGAGCAAGCTCCAGGAGTTGGTGATAGACAGGGAAGCCTGGCATGCTGCAGTCCATGGGGTCGCAAAGTGTTGAACAAGACTGAGCAAGTGAACTGAAACTAAAATGGATGAGAATGGGTGCCTTTAATTAAGATAACCATTATATCGACTACTGAGGGCAAGAATCTCTTAGAAGAAAAGGAGTGGCCCTAATAGTCAACAAAAGAGCCCAAAATTCAGTTCTTGGGTGTAATTCTCAAAAACAACAGAATAATCTCAGTTCCTTTCCAAGGCAAACCATTCAACATCACAGTAATCCAACTCTGTGCTCCAAGCACTAATACCAAAAAAGATGGAAGATGTACCAGATTTTCTGAATCATTTTGCTATACACCTGAAACTATCACAACATTGTCAATTAAGTGTACTCCTATATAAAATTAAAAGTTTTAAAATTTTGGTAATGGTATTTAAGCCTTTCAGTGAGTTTTAGAGTTTTGTTTGCTAGTGTTTTATTGACAGTTTTTGCATCAGTGTCTATCAGCGATGTTGGTCTGAAGTTTTCTTGATGTTTTCATCCCTACTCTTTTAAAGAAATTAATGACTTAATTTATTTTTGGCTGTCATGAGTCTCTGTTGCTGCATGGGCTTTTCTCTAGTCGTGGCAAGCAGGGGCCCCTCTCTCGTTGCAGTGGGTGGGCTTCTCATTACAGTGACTTCTCTTGTGGAGCATGAGCTCTAGGGTGTATGGGCTTCAGTAGTTGCAGCACGTGGGCTCAGTAGTTGGGACTCCCCAGCTTCAGAGCACAGGTTCAGTAGTTGTGGTGCATGGACTTAGTTGCCCTGTGACATATGAGATCTTCCCAGATCAGTGATGAAACTCGTGTCTCTTGTGTTGGCAGGTAAATTCTTTACTACTGATCCCCCAGGGAAGCCCTCCACCTCTACTTTTAATGTATCTGTGTCTTCTAAAGTCTGTGAATTTTAAATGGATTTCTTTTTGATTATATAGAATTGGGGCTTTTTAAAACTAATTTTTTTAAATTTGTGTTTTTAATTTGTGGTATAACTGATCTATAGCTAGTTGTGCAACTTAAATGTTTTTCTGTTTTTGCCTTTTTTCAGTCCACTTACAGTCTCTTTCATGTGGTACATTTATGGCACTGATGTTTAAAGAGATTATTAATATAGTTGGATCATATTTTTGCTATATTTGTTACTGTTTCTATTCATTGAAGTTGTTCTTTGTTTATTCTTTTGTCTTTTTTTTCTTACTCTGTTTTTAACTGAGCATTTTATATGATTCTTTATCCTCTCAGCATATTTTTTATACTTTTAAACTTTTTCTCATGGTTATACTTGAGTCTACAGTTGTACATTTTATACCTTTTGACATCCATTTTCAGTTAACAGACGTATTGCTGCACTGACAGTGAAAGTGCCTCATGGCACAGTATTCCTAATTCCTCCTTTCCATTCCTTATGACATTGCTGTCATTAATATCACTTATCTATAAGATATTATCACTAAATGCATCGTTGCTTTTATTTGTTTGAACAAATGGTTACCTGTTAGATCAACTAACAGGTAAAAAGATCAGCTTTTTCTATGCTCTTTCTTTATGCAGACCTGATCTTACCTGTGTCATTTTTCTTTCTGATGAATTTTGTATTTTAACCTTTCTTGGATGACACGTCTACCGTTGATATATTCTGTCAAGTTTTGTTTTTCTGAGAAAAATCTTTATTTCTCCTTTACATTTGAAGAATAATTTTCCTACAAAGCAAAATTATTCTTGTGTTTTTTCTTTTTCTTTCAACTCTTTAAATATTTTACTTTACTCTTGTCTGCATGACTTTTGAAGAGAAGTTCGATGTGATTTTTATCTTTGCTTGTCAATAGATGAGGTTTTCTTTTCCCTCTTCTGGATTCTTTAAAGATTTCTCCTTTGTCTTTGATCTTTTGCATTTTAAAGGTGATATACCTAGGTGTAGATTTTTTGGTATTTGTCCTCTTTCTGCATCTGTGTTCTAGTCTCTGACATTAATTTTTGAGACAGTCTCTATTATTGCTTCAAATACTTTTTTCATTTGTTTTTCCTCCCCTGTGTTATTTCTATTATGCATATGCTATATCTTTTGTAATTGCCCCACATTGTACTTTGATATTCTGTCTTTTTCATTCTTTTTTCTCTTTGCATTTCAGTTTTGGGAGTTTCCATTGACATTTCTTCAAGCTCACTGATTCCTTATTTGGCTGTGTCCAGTATATGATGAACTCATCAAAGGCACTGTTAATTTCTGTTACAGTCTTTTTTTATTTCTTTTGAATCTTCCTTAGGGTTTCTAAATTTCTCTTCGTACATTACCCACCTGTTCTTGTGTATTATCTACTTTTTAAATGTTATGTTAAAGCCCTTGACATAATAATCATAGTTGTTTTAAATTCTTAGTCTGATAATTCGAAAATCTTTGTTGTGTTTGATTCTCATGCCTACTCTCTCTGTAGTCACATTGATTTTTGTCTTTTAGTATTCTTTGTAATGTTATAATGAAAATTAAACATGATATACTGAGTAAAAGTCACCTTAAGTAAATAGACCTTTAGCATGAGATTTTGTGTTTATCTGGCCAGAGTTAATTGTTTACTATAACTGTAGGTGTCAGAAGTTAAATTTTTTTCTGGTGTCTTTTTATTTTGTCTCTCCTTTTGTCTTTGGGTTTCCTTAGGAAACTCTTCTTAAATAAAGTCTGAGACATGCATTTCTCTTCATTATATTTCTCTGCTATCATATTGTTGTTTAGTTGTTAAGTCGTGACCAACTCTTTGTGACCCCGTGGGCTACACCATACCAGGCTTCCCTCTTCTTCACTGTTTCTTGGAGTTTGCTCAGATTCATGTTCATTGAGTCAGTTATGATGTCTAACCATCTCATCCTCTCCCACCCTCTTCTCCTTTTGCCTTCAGTCTTTCCCAGCCTCAAGATCTTTTCTGATGAGTCAACTCTTTGCTACTCAGGTCACTCAGGTGACCAAAATATTGGAGCTTTAGCATTAGTCCTTCCAATGAACATTCAAGGTTGATTTCCTTTAGGATTGACAAGTTTGATCTCCTTACAGTCCATGGGACACTCAAGAGCCTTCTCTGGCACCATGGTTTGAAGGCATCAGTTCTTTGACGCTCAGCCTTTTTATGGTCCAGCTCTCTCGTCCATATGTGACCACTAGAAAAACCATAGCTTTTACTGTGTGGACCTTTGTCATCACAGTGATATCTTTGCTTTTTAATACACTGTCTAGATGTCCTGGAGATAAAACTGAGGAAAGTGTGGTCTACCCACTGGAGTTTTAAACTGAGTTTTGTTCACACTTGCACTGCCGTCAGATACAGTTTAAGTTTTCCTGGGCTGGTAGTGGTTCCACAGGCATTTTCTGCTCCAGTAAGCTGTGATTCTGTGTCTTTGCGTGTTTGTCTGCAGCTTTTAGGGAAGCAGCTTGCCTTGTGACATCAATTCTCTGATGGAATTAAGAAGAGCTTTGGTTTTCAGTTTGTTCAGCTCTTGTGAAGATGGGAGGGACAACTTCCAAGCTCCTATGCCAAACTGGAGACCAGAGGTCCTTCCTTTGCTTATTTAAAAATAGATTTATTTATCTCTTCATTGTTGAATAGAGTTCTTAATTCTGGATACTGACCGCTTATAGGTATATAATTTACTAATGTTTTCTTCAGTTTGTAGGTTGTCTTTCAACTTTTCTTGATAGTTTCCTTTGAAGCACGTTTTTTCATTTTGATGAAACCCAGTTTATATAAGTTTTCTTTGTGTGTGTGTGTGTGTGTGTGTGTGCATGCACACGCATGCTCTGGTGTTATATATAAGAATCTTTGCCTAACTCAGGGTCACAGATATTTACTGTGCCACCACCACACTTTTCTCAGTTTTACCACTAAGAGACCTACCAGGTTCTCACAGTGAAGAGCTACAAAAAATCTGCTGGAAGCAGGATGAAGAAAAAAGTAGTAATTTTAAAATGGACCTAGAACAGTCTCTTCTTAAGACTTGCCTTAAAAAAAGAAAACTATTCTATCAGAGCTAACTGAACTGGGAGGAAAGGAAATGCCCAACTCTACCCTTCTCTAGACTTCCAAGTAGGGAAAGGGAAATAACCAGTTCTAACCTCATCCTTCCCTGGTGGCTCAGACAGTAAAAAGACTCTGCTTGCAATGCAAGAGACCCAGGTTCAATCCCTGGGTCGAGAAGAGCCTTGGAGGAGGGCATGGCACCCCGCTCCAGTATTCTTGCCTGGAGAATTCCATGTACATCAGTGCATCTTGCAAGGCTGTATTAAGGTAATTGTAGCTTCCTGAGTTCTTTCGTTGACATATACTCAAGAATATTTCTTTCACTGACACATAAGTGTATTCTTTCATTGATATACTTAAGAGTATATGTCAATGAAGGAATATATATACTTTTTCATGGGCTAGAGCCTGGCTGAAGGGGGTTATTTTCAGGCTTGCATCATTGTCCTTTGAGTATAGCGCCCTTTACTATATCTTGTCTTGAATGTTAAGTTGGTGAATGATTTTAAAGAAGGTAGATAACACAGCTTTATTCTGAATTGGGACGGAGTCTTTGTGTTGTGAGGGATTGAGGGGTTCATAATTTGAGAATTTACTCATCTTTGTAGTTCCTCCTTCATTATTTTGACTGGCGTGAAATTTCTTACAATGAAGTGCATCATTGTGATGTATCAGTTTTGTTAATAGAGGTATTATTTTATGTCATCAATTTTTAAATCATTCAACAGTTGATTAGTGAGTACTTCTTCTGACTTGGGTCTTGTTCTAGGTTTGAGGGATAAGAACATTGGATAAAACAAAAATCTATTAATGGGAAAAGGTGGACAATAATGAACAAATATCTGAAATAGATATAATATTTTCAATAATTTGTTGCTCTGGAAAGGAAGAAAAGCAAAAAGGAAAGAGAAGGAATGCTAAGAATGAATACTTAAGGTGTAACAATGTGGCGTTTAAGGAAACAGTGAAGTCTGTGAAAGTAACTACACATTTAGATACTAAGGATAAGGTGGTTCCAGATGGAGGGAGTAGCAAATACAAAAATTGACAGGGTTTCTGAAGTAGGGGAGGAACAGGGAGACAGTTAGTATGGTAGGTGAGAAGTGAGGGAGCATCAAGTAACGAGGTCACTGAGTTAGGATAGTGGGAGTTGGGGTGGGGCAGTTGGTAGGAGCCTTGTTAGCCACAGTAAGGATTTTTGGCTTTCACTCTGTTCAGAGTGGGGAGCTACTGGAGATTTTAATCAGAGAGATACCACAATCTGACTTAGATCTTTTTTCAAATTAGTTTATTTTTATTTTTGGCTGCGCTGTCTCTTTGTTGCTGTTCTCCAGCTTTCTGTAGATGTGGTGAACAGGGGCTGCTCTCTAATTGCAGTGCGTAGTGGTGGCTTTTCTCATTGCAGAGCGCAGGCTCTAGGCATGCAGGCTTCAGTAGCTAGAGCTCGTGGGTTCTGGTGCATGAGCTTAGTTGCCTCATGGCACGTGTAATACTTCCAGGTCAGGAATCAAACTCGTGTGCCCCGCACTGGCAGGCAGATTCTAAACCACTAGATCACCAGGGAAATCCCCTGCCTTACATTTTAGAATGTAAGATGACTCTGCCTAGTTTGTTGAGCATATGGGAGGTAGCAGGAAGTTGAAAGACCATTTAGGAAGTTATTTAGTGATTTAAGCAAAAGACTCCAAATAGACTTGCACTAGGGAGGTGTTGAGAAATGATCAAATCCTGGAGGTACACATACATTCATACACATACACACATAGTTTTTATATTGAGATAGTTGTAGATAACCATGCAGTTAATTCTAAGACAATACTGTACCTTTTCCCCAGTTTTCCTCAGTAATAACATCTTGCAGAACTATAGTGCAGTATCAATCAGGATTATTGACATTAGTGTGATCCACCAGTCTTGTTCACATTCTCCATATTTTCTTATACTACTTTGTATGTATGTGTGTGTGTATTTAATTCCACCCAATTTTATTATATGTGTAGGTTTGTGTATTTATTACCAAAGTCAAGATATGAAACAGTTCCACCAAGGACCCTTTTTTGCTCTTTTATAACCATACTCATTTTTCTCCCACCATCTCTCCACTCCTAACCTCCAGTTTAACCCTGTGCAACAATCAGTGACCTGTTCCCCATTCCTCTAATGTTGTTTCTAGAGTGCTATATAAATAAAATCATATACAGTATGTCACCTCTTGAGATTGGCTTTATTTGCTCAGCATAATTCTCTAAAGATTCACCAAAGCTGTTGTTTGTGTCAGTGGTTAGTTCTCTCTCTTTTTTTTAATTACTAACTGATATTCCATAGTATGGATTTACCATAATTTGTTTATCCATTCACCCATTGAAAGACATCTGGTAGCTATTGAATAAAACTATGAACATCCAGCTGCAGGGTTTTTGTGTAAGCATAAATTTCCATTTCTGTTAATGCTTCAGAGTACAGTTGTTGTGATCTTGGATATATTTTGTAGGTGATGTCAACAGTGTTCTTGACAGATTGAAGGTGAGGTCAGAGAGAAAGAGGAATCAAGACTTCAGAATTTTTGGCCCGCAAAGCTGGAACGGTAGAGTTGTCAATACCCTGAAGCCTGTGGGTTGAATGGATTTAAGGAAGATGAGGGATTCTGCTCATGCTGGGTCACATTAAGATGTGACTTAACAACCTAACATTAAGATGTGACTTAACAACTCATTAGTAGGCAGTTGGCTCAAAGATTTTGGACTACACAGGAGAGATGATCTGGTCTGGAAGTATAACATTGGGAGTCATCAACCTTGAAGCCCTGACACTGGGGAGATGATTGAGATAGCTGAGAAGAGGTGAGAGACAAAGCCCTAGCTACTCCACTGTCTGGAAAATAAGGTGAATTTGGCCAGGCTTTGAGAGCCCTGTGGGTGATGTATTAATAGAGACAAAATTTGTATTTTGCTCTATAGGCACTTAGAGTAAGCTGGTAGAGCAAGTTGTTTGTATGTCTCCAGTGATATAATATCTGATTTTCATAAGCTACTTTTTGAAAAGCAGTATGTTATGAACTATAGTTGTAAAGTAAAACAAAGCCAAGAGAGTATGTATAATAAATTCCAGAATAATTCTTAGGTGCTAAGTAATTTAGATATTGGAAAAGATGAGTGTGAGTGGGGGCAGCTGGAGATGACCTTGTGA
Organism: Antilocapra americana; assembly: GCA_007570785.1. NCBI lineage: Eukaryota > Metazoa > Chordata > Mammalia > Artiodactyla > Antilocapridae > Antilocapra > Antilocapra americana. The sequence continues at coordinate 37,849,480 of ML664161.1, forward strand.
AAGAGATGGGAGTTTAATAGGAACTTAAAGGATGGGTAGAATGTGTGTAGGAGGGAGGGGGGTTAGAGACATTCCTGTCATGCTAAGTGTAATGAAATGGCTTAGAACTGGGAATGAAATGATACACTCAGAGTGAGAAGTGTGGTCTAGTTACCACATTGGCCTTGAGTAGAGGGAAAGATTGAGTTGATAAAGAGGGATTGGATTATAAAGTGATTTAGGCTTTATCTTGTAAGAAATGGGAATATTTCTAGCTCTCTTAAAATTTACTTTGTCTGCTAATGACATTGCCATTCCAGATCTCACTTGTTGCTATTTGCATGGTATATCGTTTCCCATATTTTTATGCTCAAGCTGTTGTCTTTGAATATAAAGCATGCCCATTACAAAAGAATATAGTTGGAGCTTGCTTCTTTTCCTTATCTAGTCCGAAAACCTGCCTATAATTGTATGCTTAATCATATTTTACATAGTTTTTCATTTGATTGAAATTGCCCTTGCCATGTTGTATTTTGTTTACTGTATCTCTCATGTTTTTTAAAAAATTATATATTTATGTATTTATTTTTGGCTGTGCTGGGTCTTTGTTGCTTTGGGTGGGCTTTCTCTCGTTGCAGCAGGCAGGGCTCCTCTTTGTTGCCGTGCCTGGGCTTTTCGTTGCAGTGGCTTCTCTTGTTGCAGTGCACAGGCTCTAAGCGTGTGGGCTTCAGTAGTTGAGGCACACAGGCTCAGTAGCTCCAGGGCATATGGGATCTTCTGTCCCCTGCATTGGCAGGGAGATTCCTATCCACTGCACCACTGGCGAAGTCCTCTCACGTTGTTCCTGTTGCTCCATTCTCATTTATTGCCTCCTTTTGTGTTGAACAAGTTTTTAGTGTACCATTTTAGGTCCAGTGTTGCTTTTTAATATTAAAAAATTTATTTTCTTAGTGGCTGCTTTAGGAATTACAGTGTACATTTCAATTTATTACAGTCTGCTTCAGGTTAGTTACTGACTTAATTGCAATATAATATAGCACCTTTTTTTCCAGTACAGCTTCCTTTTCTCCTCTTTCCTTCCTGCTGTTATTGTCATGTTTCTGTTACAAGCCTGATAACACACTACTATCATAATTGTTATACAGTTTGTATCTTTGATGAAATGAGAAAACATATATTCTTTTCTATTTTCCCATTTATATTTACCATTTCTAATGGTCCTGTTTGTCTTTGTGTATTTGAAATACCTTCTGATGTCTTTTCCTTTTAGCCTGAAATTTAAAAAAAAATCTTTAACAATTTGAAGAGTAATTTTTCTGTATATATAGCATTCTTGGTTGACGTTTTTTTTTTTCTTTCTGCATTTTCAAATTTTTAAATTTTACTGCTTTTTTCCTCCATTAAGCTGATGATTAGTCTGCTGTTAATTATATTGTTTTCCCCCTGTGTATGATGAATCATTATTTTTCCTTTGTGGTTTCAGTTCAAAAGGGGTGTTCCTCAGTGTGCATCTTTTTGTATTTAATCCTGTTAGGAGTTCATTAAGCATTATGGTTTAGTAGATTAGTGCTTTTCATCAAATTTGGTAACTTATCAGCAATTACTTATTCAAATATATTTTCTTTTATTTTTCCTCTTTTCTGATATTGCCTGTATCCATTTTTTGGTGGGTCTTTTTTTATTAACTTTATATATATTTCTAGATTGTTCAATAGGTGTGATGTTTTAAAATGTCACCTTAAATCTTATCATGAGCCCATAGTAAATCCTTTGCTTCTGTTATTACACTTTTCAGCTCTAGTATTTCCAGGTTTTAAATGTTAATATTTCTTTACTGAAATTTTCTACTTGTTGTGAGGTTGTCATCATATTTTTCTTTAATTTTAAAATACAATTTCCTTTAATTCTTTGAACATATTTATTTAGTATATATTCATTTTTTTAGCTTTATTGAGATATAATATTATGTAACTTTAAGGTTCAACATTTTGATTTCATGCAGTTGTGTATTGCAAAATGGTTACCATCATAGCATCTGCTAACATATCACAGCTTGTAATTTTTATTACTTTTTGTAGTGAGAATATTTAAGGTCTGCTGTTTCAGCAACTTTCAGATATACAATACATAACTATAGTCACCATACTCTGTATGAAATTCCCAGAACTTGTTTCTGTTATAATTCCAAGCTTATATTCTTTGATCACCTTCCCCTTTTTCCCCAGTCTCCAGCCTCTGGTAGCCACCTTTCTAATCTGTTTATATGAGTTGAGTTTTTTAGATTCCACATTTAAATGTGGATAATATTTAAGACACATATTATCATACAACATTTGTCTTTCTCTGTATGACTTATTTCACTTAGCATGATGCTGTCAAAATCCGTCCGTGTTGCTGCAAGTGGCATGGCATCCTTTTTCATTGTGGCATAATCCTCTGTCTCTCTCTCTCTCACACATATGTGCACACACACACACCATGTTTTATTTATCCACTCAATTGTTGATAGACGCTTAGATTGTTTCCATGTCTTGGTTATTGTAGATAATAACTACAGTTCACATGGGAATACAGGTATCTCTGTGAGTTAGTCATTTCATTCTCTTTGGCTATATACCCAGAAATGGAATTGCTGGATCCTATGATAGTTCTATTTTTAGCAGTTTGAGAAATTTCCATACTATTTTCCATAGTGGTTGCGCCAGTGTACATTTCTACCATTAGTACTTCCACCAGTGTACTATTATTTTCTATAGAGGCTGCACCAGTAAATGTTTCCAAGGTTCTCTTTCTGTACATTCTTACCAACATTGGTTATTTCTTGCCCCCTTTTGACAATATTCAGTCTAACAGGTGGGGTTTTGATTTGCATTCCCTGATAATTAGTGATGTTAAGCCATCTTTTCATGTACTTGTTGGCCATCTGTATGTCTTTTTTGGAAAAATATCTATTCAAGTCCTTTACTCATTTTTTAAATTGGATTATTTGAAGGTTTTTCTATTAAATTGTATGAGTTCTTTATATTTTGGATATTAACCCCCTCATCTATGGTTTGCAAATGTTTTATCCCATTCCATAGGTTGTCTTTTCATTTTGTTGATGATTTCCTTTGCTCTGCAGAAGTTTTTTAAATTTGAGATAGTCCCATTTGCTTACTTTTGTTTTTGTTGCCTTTGCTTTTGGTGTCAAATACAAAAACTCGTTGTCAAGGCTAGTGTTGAGAAGCTTAACATTGTTTGGACATAATAGCAGTTTTTTATTCTTGTCTGCTAAATCCAATGGCTGTATGTCCTCCCAGGGTCAATTTCTATTGGCTCCTTTTCTTTTTTAACCTGAGTGTAGGTCAACTTTCCCTATTATTTGCATGTCTCACAATTTTTTTAGACAGTAAATAATTTTAGATAATATATTGTAGAACTCTGGGTTCTGTTAGCTTTTTTTTTATCCTCCTGAAACTTGTTGTTTTGGGAGTTTTCTTTTCTTTTGTTTCTTTTTTTTTTTTTGGCAGTTTACCTGCATCTAATCTAGACTTTTTCTGTCAGTTTGAAACCCGTGAAATCTGTGTTAAATTTTTATTCAAGTTTTCATTCTTTAGCCTGGTTTCTTATGATTTGACTCTTTGTCTGCATTGCTTAGTGGCCAGCCAGTTATTGGTTAGAGATTGTGTTCAAATATTTTGAATTTATAAAGCTTCCATCATTTGTTAGATGATTCTGTTCATGAATTGGGAAATACATTTGAAATTTAGGCAGTTTTTAAGTCAGCCTCAGCTTTTACTTTCTCCAAGGCCCTCTTGGATTGCCATGTGTGCACAGCCTGTAAATCAGCACAGGGGTATGTAGAGAGTTTATTTAGCCTCTTTCATTTCCAAGATCTCCCTTTGTGTTTCTTAATGTTCTGCCAGTCTGTCATTTTCCCCACCTGGTGTTGCATTCTCAGGGTAGCAGACCTGCGGCTGAGCTGAGAGATGATTGAGAGGGGAGGTCACTAGCAAGAAGGTCACTGGCCCCACTGTCTTAACTCCAGTATCTTAGCTATGTTTCTTGAATAAATGCTTCTTGATTTGTTGTTGCTTTTGGTTGGTTTCCAGAGCCCTGAAATGATTGTTTTCTATAATACAGTTCTTTTTATACATGTTTGGGGAGTGAATTTGCTGATTGCTTCATTCTGCTAGAGCTGAAAATCTCATTTCTTTTTGAACTTTCTGACTTTTTAGTTATTTCCCTGTGTCTCCCTCCCAACTCCAATTTAATTCACTCTAGTCAGACTTTTATCACCACTGAAGTCACACTCGTAAGAGTCACTAACATCCTGCATTTGCCATATCCATTTGTCTCATGTTTTCATCTTAATTTCTTATTCAGCAGCTTTTGCTATAAATGGTCAGTTTCTTTTTCGGAAAACTTATTTCACTTGACCTGTAAGGTAGCCTCTCTTGATTTTTATCCTACTTTATCCATTGCTCCACTTGATATACTCCTTTTCATACCTATGGATGGATGGATAGATGGATAGATAGGTTGGTAGAGAGATACAGATACATGAATGTGTGTGTGTGTGTATTTGTCTAAACTTCTTTAGGTGATTTTATTAGGTCCTCTTGCTCTGAGTCCCCTTTATACAAATGACTCCTAGACACAGGTTTCCAGCCCAGGCTTCTACCTTGAGCCTCAGTATTTTTACTTGGATGTCTAATACTAGGATTTCAAACAGAACTCTTGATCCACTTCCAAACAAAAAACAACTTGTGATCCACTTTATCCCCCAAATTTATTTTTAGTTTAAACTGATCATTTAAAAAGGTAAATCAGATTATGTCATTTGCTTGGCCTCTTTAACTTTCCTTTCATTTAGTTTAGAATTCAGTTTCATTAGAGTTAATATACCCTCCTGCCTATCTCTCCGTACTTGTTTCCTGCCTCTTCCTTTACTCAGTGGTGCAATCACATTATTCTTCTAGCTGTTTTTGAATATGCCAAATCCACCTCTGGTCTTGCCTTGTGGCTCAGCTGGTAAAGAATCTGCCTGCAATGCAGGAGACCTGGGTTCAATCCCTGGATTGGGAAGAGCCCCTGGAGAAAGGAAAGGCTACCCACTCCAGTATTCTGGCTTAGAAAATTCCATGAACTGTATAGCCCAGGGGTCACAAAGATGCAACTAAGCAAGTTTCACTTTCAAGCCCACCTCTGGGCATTTGTGTTTGAAGTTCCCTGTAACTGTAGTACTTTCCCCCAATAGCCTCACATGGTTCTCATCATATGATTCAGATTTGTCTTTAGATCTTAAACCTTCTTTGTGAGATCTGCTCTGACTTCCCTATTTAAAATAATAGCCCCTTCTCTCTATTATGATCTGTCCTTTTACTTTGCATGAAAATATATTGTTTATTCCTCCCTGGCATCTGGTCCCATCACTTCATGGCAAATAGATGGGGAAACAGTGGCAGACTTTATATTTTTGGGCTCCAAAACCACTGCAGATGGTGACTGCAGCCTTGAGATTAAAAGATGCTTGCTTCTTGGAAGAAAAGTTATGACCAACCTAGACAGCATATTAAAAAGCAGAGACATTACTTTGCCAGCAAAGGTCCATCTAGTCAAAGCTATGGTTTTTCCAGTGGTCATGTATGGATGTGAGAGTTGGACTGTAAAGAAAGCTGAGTGCCGAAGAATTGATGCTTTTGAACTGTGGTGTTGGAGAAGACTCTTGAGAGTCCCTTGAACTGCGAGGAGATCCAACCAGTCCAACCTAAAGGAAATCAGTCCCGAAATATTCATTGGAATGATGGATGCTGAAGCTGAAAACTCCAGTACTTTGGCCACCTGGTGGGAAGAGCTGACTCATTTGAAAAGACCCTAATGCTGGGAAAGATTGAAGGCAGGAGAAGGGGACAACAGGATGAGATGATTGGATGGCATCACCAACTCAATGGCCATGAGTTTGAGTAAACTCCGGGAGTTGGTGATGGACAGGGAGGCCTGATGTGCTGCAGTCCATGGGGTCACAAAGAGTCGGACACAACTGAACGACTGAACTGAACTGTCCTCCATAGGCTGGAAGTTTCATGAGGTTAAGAACTTTGTTATTCTCATTCACTGCTATATCCTTATTATTGCAGATGATGCTTGGCACAGAAGAGGTACACTATACTTGTAGAATAACAACTTTTTTTTCTGTCGAGTTAGTATGTCATCCATGCACTAATAAAGAATGACTCAGTAAAAAGTTAGGCTTGGGATAGTTATGTACTAAATGTATCTCAGGCATAAGCTTTGTATAATATTGGCTTGATTAATACTTTAAAAATTGCTCTGAAATTTATCTTTTGAATCTTTTAGAGAATTTTAAAATGAGAAAATTTAAGCCTCCTTTCAAAAATAGTAGAATATGAACAGGAAGTAAGGGTAGATAAATATTTGAGTTGATATACTTTTTCACTTACATTCTTTTTGATAAAGGATCATATGCATAGTATATGTGTACACACTCAGTCACTTCAGTCATGTCTAATTATCTGTGACCCTTTGGACTGTAGCCCACCAGGCTCCTCCGTCCATGGGATCCTCCAGGCAAAAATACGCTAGTGGGTTGCTGTACCCTCCATCAGGAGATCTTCCCAACCCAGGGATGGAACCTGCATCTCCTGCATTGCAGGCAGATTCTTTACTGCTTAGCCACTGGGGAAGCCCTATATGCATAGTCTTAATGCAAATTCCATTACATGGAAATTTAATTTAATAGATCTCTGTCACCTTGGTTAATGGGTCTAGAAAAATAGCTTATTTCAATATAGCCATTGATACTAAAAAAAAAATCTTAATATCTGAGAAGAGTCTTACCTTACTAGCAGTTTTCCCACAAAACTAGCTACCTACATGTTAATTAACAGAGTATAGACATACTTCAAAAAACAGCTTCAATTTGGAACAGAAAATAGTCAGTTTTGAAATTTGTAAAATTTTCTGTGTCATCTGTAATAGTCCAAACTCGGAGTCTGATACTAGGTATTATCCTAGTTAAGGCGAGTATACTGTACTATCTTGAGTTTCTCGGTTTATTGCTTCAGCTATAAACATAACAAGTAATGGAATGAAAGATTGATGTTTTATAAAAAAGATTTTAAGTATCAATATACATAAGCCCAGCTCTCATATTTGGTTTAAAGAGTCAGGAGAGTCACCTTAGGTTCCCTTTTTCCTTTTAGAGGACATGCTAGAACCATCATGGAGTTTATTGAAAGTTTATGCTGCTGCTGCTGCTGCTGCTAAGTCGCTTCAGTCGTGTCCAACTCTGTGCGACCCCATGGACGGCCGCCCACCAGGCGCCCCCGTCCCTGGGATTTTCCAGGCAAGAACACTGGAGTGGGTTGCCAATTGAAAGTTTCTAGGGAAGAGGAATGTTTATTTGTGCTATCATCTTCCAAGAACTGGAGCCCACTCTGCTCTAAGACATTTCTGCTTATTAGGCCTTTTGTCCATAATACTCCCCCAACTCCTTTATTTTGGCCTTATTTTCTAAACATAATAGTATTTACCTTCTAAATTCCCAGGTATGTACTTTATGATTGTAACTCTTCTAAATCATCATTTTAACAGAAATTTTATATTTCTGCCCATTTAGCAAGTATTTTGGTGTTCTTTTTCTGTGTTATATATTTTGGACTTCATTAACTGGATTTCTGACAATTAAGTATATTCTTGGAGTTTAACTTCTTTATTTATATGTATATATTAATATGTACTCAAATTTATTACTGCAAAATTTACGTTGCAGTGTGGGGAAGTTGTCATACTGTTTAATGTTTTATTTTCTTGAAGCATAACATTGAAACTCTCCAAAGGAAAAATTATTTGTGTGATCTATAAATTTTCAGGACTGTACACCTTCTAGTATATCATATTTTAACTCTAGCAGCTCAGCCCTTCGAATAGGGCTAACTCAGATTTTTCACTACATTTTGGAAAACAGTGCATGTGAGAGTTTTCTTTGCACCCATTTTCATTTGTTTTGTGAAAAGTTTATTATTATTATAGTGGCAAAAAATTATAGTAATAATAGCTCATTTCAAATATCTCTTGCATACATAAACCAGTCTTTCTCAAGCTATTTGTAGTGAGGTACCTGTTTAAAACTTTTTCAGTTCATTGAAGACTGGTATTTTTATACAATACAATAAAAATGAATTATGAGAAAACGGAAACTTAGGAAAATATAGGCCCTACTTTTAACTGTAAGATTTGTGGTTGTAAAATTGTTCTTTCAAATTGCAATAAAAGATTCTGAACACATTTTCTATTTCTATATTTATCTTACTGCAGAGCAATGGTCTGACTGGTGATACCTTTTAGTAACATATCTGTAGCCTGCTCTTTGAAGTGCTTAATGTTAATTCAGAAGCATCTTAGTCAATATGAATAGCAGGTATCCTTTAAAAAATATTTTCATGTGTTTCCTTTTCAGAACCGAGAGCTCCAGATCATGAGAAAGCTAGATCACTGTAACATAGTCCGATTGCGTTATTTCTTCTACTCAAGTGGTGAAAAGGTAGGTCTTTAGAATGTGTTTACTGAATATTGTGATGGACTTGATATTCTTCCAGAAAAAGTTTGTATCCTGTCTTCCCATCAAAATAGATTGTTGAATGGAAGAATTCCAAAACACATGTCCTAGTGTTTCTAACCTCACGATATGGTTATTGAATATCATTAGTTATATCAGGAAAATGTTAATGAAATTATGTTGTTGTTCAGTCACTAAGTCATGTCCGACTCTTTTGTGACCCCATGGACTGTAGCCTGTCTGCTCCTCTGTCCATGGGATTTCCCAGGCAAGAATACTGGAGTGGGTTGTTATTTCCTTCTCCAGGGGATCTTCCAGACCCAGGCATCTAGCCCATGTCTCCTCCATTGGCAGATGGATTCTTTACCACTGAGCCACAAGGGAAAACCCTAATGAAATGATAGAGGGGATTAATTTTTAAGAATTTTCTTCTTTAGTTCTAAAGTTCTATATTTCAGAAACTTTTGTGTTTCTATGTGCTCCCAGAGCTCATGGTAGTTTACATGTTTATTGGAGGGAGGAAAATGATGTCAGTTTGTTGAAGTTGCAAGTATTGAAGGGTAACAGGAAGCAGGACTTGGAACCAGAATGAGACTTAAACATTAGGAAGCAGGTTTAACCTCTTCTAGGGATAGCTACATTAAAAAGTTGGAAAAGATGTAATATTGCAGAGCTTCTTGTAAGTGATCACTATTTATTGTCACATTTAATTCTGTAAAAGCAAAGGATGAAAGATCTCCTGCTTTGAATTCCCCTTTGCCTCCTACCCTTGGATTTTCTTTTTAAAAGATACAGTGACTAATACCTTATACTCACTGGAGTTGGAAGTACAGAAAATCATTTTCTTCAGTTTTACCATGGTCTTTTTCTTTCTGTCTGTTCACTATTCCTTCTTCCCAGATTCAGTCTTTTCTTTACATTCTTCCTTCACTGGTTTGGGTGAAGAGGGAGGACAAGTAATAAGCACTTAAACTCTTTGGCTAAATTAACATCACTTCATTTAATATTTTGGACCCTTCTGTGTGTGTGTGTGTGTGTGTGTGTGTGTGCGTGCGTGCGTGCGCGCGCACGCATGCACGTGTGTGTTTGAGTCACTCAGTCGTGTGAGACTCTATGAACCGTAGCCCATCAGGCTCCTCTGTCCATGGAATTCTCCAAGCAAGAATACTGAAGTGGGTAGCTATTTCCTTCTCCAGAGGATCTTCCAGGAATCTAGCCCAGGTCTCCTGCATTGCAGGCAGATTCTCTACTGTCTGAGCTACCAGGGAAGCCCACATTACCATGCATATACTTCCCAAATTCCTTAGATTCATAATACCTCTTGATTTCTAGTCTAGTTCTTTTTTATTTCACTTATTTCCTAGTGTACCATTTAGTCATTTTCTTTTGAGTTTTATTTAGATTATTTCCTTAGAAATCTTTTTTTTTCCCTGACAGAACCTGTAATATGGGAATGTACCTGTGTATTAAGCCAGGATTGTGATGTATCTACAGATATATAATTGTTGCATGTGTATGTGTGTGTGTGTGTGTGTGTGTCATAGTTAAGGTTTTAACAACTATAATTAGCAAATTGGCCCTTTAGTGACTCATTTCTTAGGTGTTTTCTAAATATTTTTCCCCTAAGTTTAAATGATGCATTTGCTTATCTTAGGGACTATAAGCCCTCATAAGTATTTGAGCTCTTTTATTTCCTAAGCCTGTTACTTGGTTCATGCTGCTGCTGCTAAGTCACTGCGGTTGTGTCCAACTCTGTGCAGCCCCATAGACAGCAGCCCACCAGGCTCCCCCGTCCCTGGAATTCTCCAGGCAAGAACAATGGAGTGGGTTGCCATTTCCTTCTCCAGTGCGTGAAAGTGAAGTCCCTCAGTTGTGAGAAACTCTTAGCGACCCCATGGACTGCAGCCTACCAGGCTTCTCTGTCCATGGGATTTTCCAGGCAACAGTACTGTAGTGGGGTGCCATTGCCTTCTCCTTGATTCATGCTACCTTTTTTTGTTTTAACCTAGCAAACTGCCTGTTATGTCTTTGATCTTATCTGTTGTGACATGTCATTTCTTTTTCCTGCCCCTTCCCAAGTAAAATTATGGAGCAGCTATTATGTTCACAGCACTATTATAATGGAATTTTGCATCCCTATTGGTTTTGTTATTAGATGCTAGACATTATAATACCCCACAGAGGCAAATAAAGGTCAGAATTATTTGTTCCATGAACCACTAAATTGCATGGGGATTCATTTGCACAGGCCTCCCTACAAAACCCCTGGAACATCTTCTTTTGATTGCTTAATATATATAGCTTTCCTTGAATAATTAACAAGGTCCTATTGTATAGCTCAGGGAACTACATTCACTATCCTGTTAATAAACCATAATTGAAAAGAAAAAATTACGTGTGTGTGTGTGTATGTGTGTATATATATATATATATATATATATTGCTTTCCTTATATGCCAGGCACTATTTTAGTGATTTACAAATACTAACTCATTTAATTCTTACAAAAATAAAGAGCAGAAAGGGAAAAACAAATCTTTCAAACAAACCTTTTGTGGTAACACTCAAAGGCTTACTTGTCTGGCAACCCCTCAAATTTATTTTCCCTCTCTAACTCTGGTGTCTGTTGGGCTATTTCTCTCTGTTGGTTACTTCTGTGGATTTCAACTTCTTTCTCTGGGTTTGTGTACCCATCATTCATTGAGTTTCTACTCATCCTGCTCCCCTTGAATATTTGATCATTTCTAAATTTTTGTATGGATTTCCATCTTTCCTGAGCCTTTGTCTTTCTCTCTCTTGGAGTCTCTTCTCTCTGAGCCTCTACTACTTTGGGGGAAATTTTTAAAGAAGGAAAAATTTTCACTCACTATCCTGCTTTTGACTTCAGTACTACATATTTTATTCTGTATATTTACTTTCTACATAGTTATATGAATAATTATTTATAACCTTATTAAGAATTCAGAATCTCAAAAGCTTTTCCTTGTTGCCTCATAATATTTTTAGTTATTGGTTATGTAATATTCCACTGAGTTTTTGTATTGCATAATATTCTTAACTGTTCCCATATTGTTATTTTTATTTTGAGAATATAGTTAAGCTACCAAAGGCCTTATCATAATTTTTGTCCATAAGCACTTTCCATCTCTGGGTAAAGTTCAGGTAGGATGGCTGTAATACTTGAGATATTTCCACTGACCACAGTTTGACTGAATGGTTATAGGAATAACCATCTTGGTGACCTTCTCTCTTTGTGCCACCCTGTGAAATCAATCGCCGGCCCAGGTTTGACGCTTGATACAGGCTGCCCAGGGCTGGTGCACTGGGATGACCCAGAGAGATGGAATCGGGAGGGAGGTGGGAGGGAGGTTCTGGAAGGGGAACACATGTATACCCATGGCAGATTGATGTCAGTGTATGGCAGAACCAACACGATAATGTAAAGAAAATAAATAAATAAAAGAGAAAAAGAAAAAAAAAGGTGTCTTTGGGAGTTAAACATAATATACTTTTAGCCTATAGTTGTGGGAAAGAGTAGCTAATGTAACTAGGAGGAATTAAGTCAGTACAGGGACTAGAGATGTGACTGGATTAGTCTTAGTCATAGTCTTCTGGTTGAAATTATTAGTATTTAGTCATTGGAGCATCAAGTAGTCAATTATTGTACTCCAAGTTACCCAATAGATTTTACTGACTCTGATTTAGTTTACAATAAATAGTACTCTTTCTCCTTGATCAGAGAGAAACGTTTTTTTCAATGATTTGAAACTCTGGGTTTATAATACTTTTGTGAATTCCAAGTATCTTATTAGAGAATCCTGTTTCTTAGTGTCAGTATTCAGCAATAGAAACCTTTCCCTCCTAAATGAAATTTATGAAGAACCTCTGTTCTGCAGGTAGAACAGATATAAAGCAAAGCTGTTCCTGATTGAAACTGGGGTATAAGAACAACTGACTTTGCCTTTTCTGAGTTGCAGCTCACATTTGCAGAAGCCTGGGATTCTGCAGGAGTATGGAAACCACTTTTTGTTTTTACAGGAGATTTAGATTTTATTTAAATCAAGTACTAGCTTTCTTTAAGAAATATTTCTCCAAGTAACTTTACATATAAAATTGTTTTACCTGTGGTTCATCATAGTTTGATTATGGAGTAATAAAAGCTATCTTCCTTAAATAAGACTCCCTCTTTTTGTATGAGAGACACTTTATAAATAGCAAGGATATTCAGTTGATATTATTCCTCATACCAACTTTGCTGTTGATAGTAACTGTGCAGAAGGCTGTGTTCAGAAAAGGAGGTCTGTACAACTTCCTCTGGGATCAGGGATAAAAATGGTGTGCTTGATTTTGCCTGTTTGTCACTAGCCCTGGAGAGAAAACGGTTGAGGTGAATCCATTATGAAAAGTAAAGAGCTCCTGCTTTGTATCCAGAAATACTTGGGTTTGCATCCTATTCCCATCACTTCGTAGCAGTATGACAGGCAGTGTTACCTTTGAAAGCCCTTTTCAACCCTTGTCATCTGTATAGTAGGGATTTTGTAAGGAAAAAAAGGTAATATAAGTGCTTAGCATAGCATATGGTGTATAATTAACACATTAGCTTACTGTTTTACAAATTACTAAGTAATAGCAAATATATATTGCACTTGCTCTGCGTCCAGACATTGCTCTAAGCCCTTTTACACATACTTTATACCTCACTTCACCATTACTGCAACCCAGTAAAGAATGAATATACTGTTACTATTCCTGTAAGTAATAGTAACTTACTTAACTCTTTAAGTAAGCTATATGACCTAAGACTCATATAGCTACAGAGTGGAAAAATTAGGAGTCAATTCCACAGTCTGTCTCCAGAGTTTGTGTATTATTGCTATACAGTTTAGCACTAGAAGCAGTGTATCTTAGTAATGATTGTTGAGCAAGGAGAGATTATATAGTGTCTACTTTGGAGAACTTTTAGAAGTAAATAGCCTTTTGCTGTATGATAATAATAGTGTATATGTGCTCATTCGGTCCTGTCTGAATCTTTGTGATCCCATGGACTGTAGCCCACCAGGCTCCTCTGTCCATGGGATTTTCCAGGCAAGAATACTGGAGTGAGTTACCATTTTCACACCACTAGGGAATCCGTGAACTTCCAGATGTTCAAGCTGGTTTTAGAAAAAGCAGAGGAACTAGAGATCAAATTGCCAACATCTGCTGAATCATCGAAAAAACAAGAGAGTTCCAGATCTATTTCTGCTTTATTGACTATGCCAAAGCCTTTGACTGTGTGGATCACAAAACTGGAAGATTCTTCAAGAAATGGGAATACCAGACCGTCTGACCTTTCTCTTGAGAAAACTGTATGCAGGGCAGGAAGTAGCAGTTAGAACTGGACGTGGAACAACAGACTGGTTCCAAATAGGAAAAGGAGTATGTCAAGGCTGTATACCCTCACCCTGCTTATTTAACTTATATGCAGAGTACATCATGAGAGATGCTGGGCTGGAGGAAGCACAAGCTGGAATCAAGATTTCTGGGAGAAATATCAATAACCTCAGATATGCAGACGATACCACCCTTATGGCAGAAAGTGAAGAGGAACTAAAAAGCCTCTTGATGAAAGTGAAAGAGGAGAGTGACAAAGTTGGCTTAAAGCTCAACATTCAGAAAACTAAGATCATGGCATCTGGTCCCATCACTTCATGGCAAATAGATGGGGAAACAGTGACAAACTTTATTTTTTGGGGCTCCAAAATCACTGCAGATGGTGATTGCAGCCATGAAATTAAAAGACGCTTACTCCCTGGAAGGATAGTTAAGACCAACCTAGACAGCATATTAAAAAGCAGAGACATTACTTTGCCAACAAAGGTCCATCTAGTCAAGGCTCTGGTTTTTCCAGTAGTCATGTATGGATGTGAGAGTTGGACTGTGAAGAAAGCTTTTATTCCTGGTTTTCATAATTTGAGTCTTCTCTCTTTTTGTTTCTTGGTCAGTCAGCTGAAGGCCTGTCAATTTTGTTGATTTTTTTTTTTCCACTGAACCAACTTTTGGATTCATTAATTTTTTTAATTGCTTTTCTGTTCTCGAATGTATTTATTGCTGTTCTAGTCTTTGTTATTTCCTTCCCATGGATTTATTTTGCCCTTTTTTCCCCCCTAATTTTTCAAGTAGAAGTTAAGGTTATTGGTTAGAGATTGTTCCTCTTTTAAATGACATATATTGGTCAGAAGCTATGTTTCAAGTCCCATTAGCCATATTTTTACATTATATTATATTAGTTATATTTTATCCTTTACCATTGGATGTGTGATTGGCTTGAATGCTGTTGTCATAGTTCAAGAAGTTCATTATTTATTTGCCGCATGTTGAACCAGGGACTGATAGATCAGAATTTCCCCTCTCATTGCTCCTGAGAGGCTATAGCCCTGGACACTCACAATCTTTTTCCCTGCCAGGGTGAATGTGGTTTTACTTCCTGGGCGTTGCTGTTGGCTCAGAGTGACTTACTGTTTACTCAGGTGCATGGTCAGAGGTTGTTTTTAAGCCACTTGTGGCAGTGGTACTTCTGCTGCATGTCGATGCATCTGTGTGCAACTCAGGGTTGCTTCAGGTTTGTGCCACATCCTGCTCAGCGAGGAGCTGTGCACATCCTTATCCTCTTACAGAGATGATTGTAATTCCAAGTAGGCTCTTCTTGACTGTATTTTCCCTTGGTTCTTTCTATTAAACTTATGGTGTCTTGCCTTGTTTGTGTCATGAGCCTACCAGCCTCCTCTTAATTGCTGTCTACAAAGATCTCCTTTTATACAGTTCATGAGATTCTCATGGCAAATATGCTAGGGTAGTTTGCCTTTCCTTCTTTCAGTGGATGACATTTTGTCAGAACTCTGTTATGACCTATCTGTCTTGAGTGGCCCTACACGGCATGGCTCATAGCTCCATTGAATTATGCAAGCCCCTTTGACAGGACAAGGCAGTGATCCATGAAGAGGAGAGATTGAGGGCAGAAGGAGAAGAGGGCATCAGAGAATGAGATGGCTGGACGGCATCACCGATGCAATGGACATGAACTTGGGCAAATTTCAGGAGATGGTGAGAGACAGAGAGGCCTGGTCTGCTGCAACTATTTATTCTCTTCAAATTGTAAAACTTACTTCAATTTACCTGCATCATATAGTGTTTTAGGTACAAAATGTAAAATCGGTCTGCTTGAATATGAAGAAGGCAGGAGAGAAATGTACTGCAAAATGATACATGGAATAACACTTATTTGTATTAGGAGCAGAAATAGTATGGAGGAAAGTAATAAATTATCCAGAGGGGTCAGCAAATGAATTACATAGGAGAGGTGATGGTTATTCAGGGTTTTGAAGCCCAAATAAGAGCTCTTTTGATATATAGTGCAGAATAGGTATGTGTCAAGTTAGAAGTACACAATATTTGATAAGTTTGTTGGAGTTAAACTTCATAGTCTATATAGAGGAGATACAGGTATTTCAAGATTTCAGATATGTAAAGTAGAGAGTTATGGGGCTAGTAGTGGGATGTGAAGCTGAGAAAGTAAAAGTAGTTTCATAATTGTTTGTCAGCTTCCCTATAGGAAAAGGACTTTTTAAGTTGTGTTGCTGTTTTAAATTAAATGAAATCCTGTTACAGAAATGACATACATGCAGAAATGTTGTAGCCAAGTATATATGTAGTCAAGTTTACAAAATTAATGCCTCTGGCTTTTTTCTTTCTCACCTTTATTCCTATGTGAAAGTTACTGATAACAAGGGATTTTATTCACTGAAATAAAGAGGTTGCCTAGATAAGGCCTGTTTTGTATCTTTCTTAAAATTTCATGATTTCTATTACAGTATAATAGAAATAGATACTCTGATGAAACTTTTACTGAAGAAATGCTGACATTTTTGTTGGAATGTGACCTAAAGAATAAATATATAGGTAATGTAAAACTCCCTGAAGTGGATGAATTATCTAGACCTCCTCATGAGTTATAAATGTTAGTGATAGCAGTAAGATGCTGACTATCATCTGCTTGAAAATGTGACTCTATGAGTTTCTTTTTATTATTAATTATTACCTTGTTTTTATGTTATCATAATATTTTAGTCAAACTAAAATATTTCTGCATTCATACTGTAAAAAAAATTGGAATAACAGAGGGGTGTTAGACAAAAACAAAATCTTGACCCTAATTCTTAAATCCCCAAATCTCTTTCCACACAGGTAAATTTCCTATGGGCATATATGAGCACATATATCATATGTAGGAGAAGGACATGGCAATCCACTCCAGTGTTCTTGCCTAGAGAATCCCGTGGACAGAGGAGCCTGGTGGGCTGCTGTCCATGGGGATGCACAGAGTTGGACATGACTGAAACGACTTAGCACGCATGCATGCATTAGAGAAGGAAATGGCAACCCTTTCCAGTATTCTTGCCTGGAGAATTCCAGGGATGGAGGAGCCTGGTGGGCTGCCGACTGTGGGGTCGCACAGAGTTGGACACAACTGAAGGGACTTAGCAGCAGCAGCAGCATATTATATGTTACCATAACAGCATAATAATAAGACCTTTTATGTCTATGTGCCTATACCCTGCACCCAGTTTCCTTTGTTGTTAACATCTAATATCAGTATGGTACATTTATTACAATTAATGAACCATTACTGATACATAATTGTTAACTAACGTCCAAAGTTTATGCTGGTTTCCTTGGTTTTTACCTAATGTCTTTTTTCTCTTCCATAATCCCGTTGAAGCTACCTTAGTGCATTTAGTTATATGTCTTTTAGGTTTCTCTTGACCATAGCAGTTTCTCAGACGTCCCTTGTTTTTGATGACATTGGCAGTTTTGAGTAGTCGTAGGTAGATATTTTGTAGACTGCCTCACTATTGGAATTTTTCTTATAATAAACTGGAGCTATAGGTTATTTGGAAAAAGACCACAGAGTGCCATTTTCAACACATCACATCAAGGGTATGTGCTGTCAACACGATTTGCTATTAATCTTCGCGCATCACCTGGCTGACCTTGTATTTTTCAGTTGTCTCTACTGTTAAGTTACTGTCTCCCCTCTTCCATGCTGTATCATTTTGAAAGGAAGTCACTATCCACAGCCCACACCTAAGAAGAGGGGAATTATTTTCCTTAAGGGTAAAATTTGCTGTGTAAAGTATTTGGATTTCTTTTGGGTGAAGATTGTTCTTTTATTAAGCTGTTATTTATTTATATCAGCGTGGACTCATGCATATTTACTTTATACTTTGGGTTATAATGTAGTATTAGAAATCAAAAAAATTGTAGAAAGATGTTCAATCTCATTCATAATCTTAAACATTCTATTTTTTTATTATTATTAATCAAATGTTCCTACTTTGGTCATTGGGAGCTCTTTGCAGTTGGCTGTCTGTTCTCCTTTGTCATAATTCAATTACTGTGGGCCTCAGTTTTGTTTTGGTTTTGGATTTTGAACGTGTCTTTACTTTCTGGCATATAGATTATTTTAAATTTCGTTTCACAAGTCTTTAGTCATCTTTGTGTGTGTGCATGCACATACACACAGGCACACACACAGAATTGTTTTCATAGATTTCATTCCTAGAAATGGGATTGCTGAGTCAAATTGGATGTATCTGTTCATCTTCACTTTGGGATGAATATTTTAGCCAATCTTCCCAAAAGATTGCAAGAATTGGGGCTTTCACCAGAAGTGTATAATGGTGCATTTTGGACAGACAGCATTCCAGTATTTAGTTTTCTCAGGTTGAATTTTCTTTTTCCAATTTGATATGTAAGAAATGGTAGCTCATTGTTGTTATCTTACGGCCTTTCTTTAATTATGAATGAGATTGAGCATCTTTCTATATTTTTGTTTGCCATTTGTATGGCCATATAGTCTTTTCTTATTGATGTACAGGAGCTATTTGTATTTTAAACAAAAACAAGTAAGCTTTTCATCACATGTAAACAGTTTTTTTCCCAAATTGTCATATTCTTATTTGGTCCTGGTTTTCTTAAGCTTTACATTTTTATTTAATCAGGTTGGCATTGTTTTCCTTAATAGCATATATTTTGTCTTCCAATATTTGAAAACACACATTTTTTTCTTCTGGCACAAGTTTTTTCAAGATTTTATGTAATTTTAGTATTTCTTTTCTTTGAAGGTGTGAGATAAAGATGAAGCTTGCCTTAATCATTGTTGTATGCTAGGTGCTCATCTCCTTCCCCACACCCTCCCCCAGTCTCCCAAGCAAAAGAATATTTTTCTTTTTCCTAATCCATACCCAGTTTCCTGTTAGTATTATTTCCATATTTAGCCAGCCTGGCACATTCATCAGAGAAAAGGCATCTACTTTGAAGATTTTTCTGCAGTGCATGTACCCTAAACTCAATTCTGAGGAGAACCCTGGGTTGCCATGATACTTTGTTAGATGTCTTTTTACTGGATTCTCTTATGTGCTGGTTTGCATCCCATCAAATTTTTAGAATGATAACGCAATTCTACTTACAACTGCATCTTCAAGCAACTTTGTTTGCTCAAGTCGAAAACTTGGGGTAAGAGCATCATAGTAAATTATATCTGTTTTCCAATGGATGAAATTATCCCAGCTTTTGCTGAGTTTTTGTTAAGTGTGATCAAAATTTTGTCATCTAAATTTCTTAACTTAAAAGTGAACAGTTTTAGAGTGGAGCTCATAGAAGAGGAGCTATAAGCAGCTTGTTGTTCAGTCACTAAGTCATGTCCTGTTCTTTGCAACTCAAGCAAAGAGTCAGACAAGACTCTTGACTGGACATGACATGGACTGCAGCACGCCAAGCTTCCCTGTCCTTCGCTGCCTCCGAGAGTTTGCTCATATTTGTGTCCATTGGGTTGGTGATGCCATCCAACCATCTCATTCCTGTCGCCCCCTTCTCCTCCTGCCCTCAGTCTTCCCCAGCATCAGGGTCTTTTCCAGTGAGTTGGCTCTTTGCATCAGATGGCTAAAGTATTGGACCTTCAGCTTCAGCCCCAGTCCTTCCAATGAATATTCAGGGTTGATTTCCTTTAGGATTGACTGGTTAGAGAATATTTTATTAATAAAAATGATAACTGAACCATGGAGAGAAACATTCCTAGAATTTTCTAGGAAACATTTTCTAGGAAAAATTTTCTAGGAAACATTCCTACTACATCATGTAGTTTGGAAGCCTAGTAACTGTTTTTGAAACCAGTACTTTCTTACTATGTTAGTAGACTGTTTTCAGTATCTCTAGCTAAATGACACTCTTTATATATTGTTGTATTTTGTACTTAGTTTTTAAAATTTTCTGCTAGTCTGTGAATATTCAGGCATTCTGTTTGATAACTCAAAAGACATTGCTTGCATTAGGAAAACAGCAGGCCTGAGGTTTTTCAGAAAATTACAAGTGATAGGAATGTAGAATCCCGGTCTTTCTTTCTTCTTCAAATATTAAGTATCCTCAGTCTCTTAAATTATCTTTTAAATAAGTCCCCAAACAAAACTACTTTGGGAACATGGAAATATTGATATCTCTGCTGTGATGACAGGAACCTAGGAATGGGCACTTTCCCCTCAAGGGAGGATTATTCCTCAGGCTGTTTAATTTACGGCAGAACATCTGCAGGTGTATCAAGAGCATTTAAAGAATACGATGTTGAGCCCATTTACTTCAAAACAATATTGGTGGTAGTATTTCTTGATTTTATTTTCTTTTGGTTTTAGTCTTAGGACCCAATTACGTATACATTTTTTAAAGTGGATTTGATTTGTATACAAGCACAGAGCCATGAAAAGCAAAAGGTTGTTCAAAGAGCCTTTGAATATAAGATACCTCCTGTGTCTCAGAAAATGAAGATAGTTAAAACAACAACTTTTAAATGTCAAGGGACAGTTACACTATACCTACAAAATGGACAGACCTCCACTATGGTTTTAAAGAAAACTGACAAGTTTTTTATTAATAGAGTAAATAAATAGAATTTATTTGAGCAAAAAGATAGACATATTAATCTGCAAAGTACTACTCCAAATATAATTTGAATCTCCATATTTCTCATAGTGTAATAAATGAGAGAATATTTGACCCGGTTTTAGTAACCTTCCTTTGTGGTATTTTGTTAATATTATGAATAAACATAGTGCCTAGAAATAGATATCATTTGTACATCAAATGAAGCCTGAATTGTGCAAAGTAGAGTGGAATTATCATTGTTGATCTGAACACAGTACTTCTGTAACACCTAATATTGCATCAGATTTTTTCATTAGCTGCATCTCAATGTTGATTCCTTTGAGCTCTATTCAGTTACACCTATTATTTATTTTGCAGATGAATTACTGTCAAGTCATCTGTCTTTTTATGTAATGAATTGATACTTTGGTTTTAATCACAGGGTTTTATATTTAAAATTTCTTAAATTTTTTATTGTTGATTTGGCTTAGCATTCTAGACTACTAACATCCTTTAAATTCTTATTTGGTCTTCCATTTTAAGGCATTTTCCCTAGGTTTGTGGCAATATTAGGTGGTTTGTTAAAATCAGAAAATTGTAAATTGACTGCCAGATCCATCCCCTGATGTGTTTTATTTGACAGGCACTTTTTTTAAGTAACATGCTTTTAATTATATCTTAATCTAATCTATTTTACCAGCTGCCACCTCTTATTGCATTACAGATTTTGGCTTCACACATCTACATTTGTTGTTTCAGCAGCCCTTGATAAAGGAAAACATGTCCAAAAATAGGCTTATATTAATCTGCAAACTACTGCTCCAAATATAATTTGAACCTCCATATTTGTCATAGTGTAATAAATGTAGCCCTACCACTAGAAATCTTCTTTGAACTTGGTATTCATTTTTTAATCTGTTTATTCTTCACTTTTGGTATGATTATTTAGCAAATGAATTAAATTACCATACATATTTAAAGATCATTCATAAGTATATGTTGTGATTAGCTTTGTCAACAGATTTTTTTAAAATCTAGAAACTTATATAATAGTTAAAAAAGAATAATTTTGACGTCTGTATTAATGACCTTTAATAAGAAATGGTGTCATTAGACATAGCATTCATTTTACTTATTCTCCCTAACACCTGATCACTTATTTTAGATGGACAGAAAAAAATGTGATATTGTTTCTTTTTAAAACTGATGATAGTTAAAACTAAATCTTTATTCTGTGTCAGGTAATATGTTTCAAGAGCTGTATATGGATCATTTCTTACAATTCATGACAGTCTTTTAAAGTATGTATCATTAGAAGCTCTGTCTTATTAGTGGACTGTGGCTTCAAGCGGTAAAGTAACTTGCTGTGGTCACATAACTTGTAGTGGCAGAGTTGGGACTTTTGTGTAGTTTGTGTGACTCATGCTAACCTTGCCTCTTAATTCCTACAGAGTATACCTTCTCTGCATTTTTGATTTCCTCTTCTTGTCATGTTCTAGAACCTTGTTTCATCAGTTATCCCTTTCCTTTTTTAAAACTTTATTCTATTTTTTATCCACCAAGCTTACAAATAAATTTGGGTCTCTTAGCCATTAAAAACTACAAACAGAAAGCACATTAAATTTTTTTTTTTGACTGCTATTTCCCCTCAAGTTACCAGTTCTCTCCTTTCTTTCACCATTAGGGATTTTGTAAGAACAAACTAAGTTAACTGCCTCCTATTTCCCACCTGCCATCTGTTCACTCTTGAACTCAATACAGGTTGGTTGCTGCTGGCACCATCAACTGAAACTACTCTTTCCAGCACCATCACTGAACCATTTTATACCAGATTGAGAAGCCTTTTCAGTTGCACCTTACTCCTATCGAAACACTTTGCTGTTTCCCATCTCAAGATTATTAAAACTCAGCTTTGGGTCTTTCGATGCTAGTTACTCTTTTATGTCTCTTAGTTCTTGTTGCTGAATTGTCCCTCTAAGGTCTCCTGCTTCTTAAGTTCAAAGGATCTTATTCTCCTTTCCTCGCTGTTAAGTGAGTGGTTCTGTTCTTATAGTTTCAGCTATTGCCTAAGTCTCTTACTGCTCTAGTCTTGTTTTCTAAATTTGACTTGACCGTCTAGATATTTCCAGTCACCTATAAAACATAGTTACCTAAAATGTTCTCATATTCATTAAGTAAAAGTTCAGCTAACTTTTTCCCCCTCACACCTTTTTGCTCTTTCTGTGTTCCTTGTTTCATTACCTGCCTATTTGCCCAAGTTTAGAGACTGCTAAATTAATCCAAACTTCTTTGCTTCTCAGGTTCTTTTATTACTGTTTGATTTAACTAGCCAATATATCTGCCTCATGCCTCCTTTTTAAAAAATCCTTATTGCCTATGTCCTGGTCCAGGCCTTGGATTCCTATAGGAGATTTCCAGCTGCTCATGCTACTTTGATTCTCATTTTTCCAATTTCCCCTTTCTCCATACCCATTTTCATAGTGTTGTTTAGTTAAAACTTGGCAGACCACCATCCTAATTTTTAGGTAATATCTATTCTCTCTGATCTTCATTTATTCAGCAAGTAATTTTTGAATACCTACTGTGTGCTGGACGCTATTCTAGGTGAAGATAGAGCAGAAAACAAAACAAACAAAAATCTTTTCCTTTGTGGAGCTTAGTCCTCATGGGGCAGAAGCCAACAATAAAAAGTAAACTCTGTGGTTAGAAAGTGATATGTATCCCTGGGAAAATGATGAAGGCAGATAGGAACTGGGGGTGGAGGAATGGGTTACAATTTGGAAAGCCACTCTAGAGCAAAGATTTGAAGGAGTTGAATAGAGTGAGCTGTGTGTATATCTGGGGAAGAACATTCCAGACTGAAAGACTGATCAGTTCAGAGACCCTGAATGCCAGCGCCTGCCAAACGTGTTCAACAAACAGCAGGAATCTCTTGTCTCCAGAAAGGAGTGAACAAAGGGAAGTAAGGAAGTGTGTGTGTAAGACCTTGTAGACCATTTATCTGTAAGAACAAATCTTAATGGAGTAGAAGAAATACAATCTACTTTATATTTTATTGATATTGGATTGTAAAGGGCTGGAGTTGGAAGCAGGGAGACCGTTTAGGAGGATATTGCAGTAGTCCAGGTGAGAGTTCAGAGTAGCTCAGGCCAGGATTGTAGCAGTGAAGATGGTAAGTAGTGGTTGGATCCTGGATAAATTTTACAGATAGAACCATTAGATTCTTTTGACATGGGAATGTATGTATATGTTTGGGAGAAAGCAGAGTGGAGGAAAAATGATCATTCTAAGGTTTTTAGCCTGAACAGTGTCAAGTTCATACTGGATATACTAGCCTGGAGAGTATATCCTTAAAGGCAGAGGTCCAGGATACATATAAATTTGGAAGTCATCAGTGCTGGTAATACCGAGCCATTCAACTGGATGAGTGAACTTACACAAAGAACAGAAATCTGAGGACTGAGCCTTAGAATCCTCTGTTCCTTAAGAGGTAAAGAATAGAAGAAATAGAGAGCCAGAGAGCTGTCCTTAAGACAGGATGAAAGCCAAAAGAGCATAGTGTTCTAAAATCCAACTGAAGCAAATGTTTCAAAGAAGGGAACATGATCGATTATTTCAGATCATTTCTAAGTCAGGTATAAGGGGGGGGAGATGATGTCTGAAAATTGGCATTGAATACAGCAACAAGGAGATTATTGACCTTGATGAATAATTATGAGGGAATCAGTATAAGTTCAGTCACTCAGTCGTGTCCAACTCTTTGCGACCCCATGAACCGCAGCACACCAGGCCTCCCTGTCCATCACCAGCTCTCAGAGTCCACCCAAACCCATGTCCATCGAGTCAGTGATGCAATCTAGCCATCTCATCCTCTGTCTTCCCCTTCTCCTCCTGCCCCCAATCCTTCCCAGCATCAGTGTCTTTTCCAGTGAGTCAACTCTTCGTATGAGGTGGCCAAAGTATTGGAGTTTCAGCTTCAACATCAGTCCTTCCAATGAACACCCAGGACTGATCTCCTTTAGGATGGACTGGTTGGATCTCCTTGCAGTCCAAGGGACTCTCAAGAGTCTTCTCCAACACCACAGTTCAAAAGTATCAATTCTTCGGTGCTCAGCCTTTTCCACTGGCCAACTCTCACAACCATACATGACTACTGGAAAAACCATAGCCTTGACTAGACGGACCTTTGTTGGCAAAGTAATGTCTCTGCTTTTCAATATGCTCTCCAGATTGGCCATAACTTTCCTTCCAAGGAGTAGGCGTCTTTTGATTTCATGGCTGCAGTCACCATCTGCAGTAATTTTGGAGGCCATGTCTGAGGGAATAGTGGTGGTGAAATTCTATTGGAGTAAGTTTTAGAGAGAAACAGAAGAGCCAGGTATTGGAGAAAGTCAATTTAGACCCCTTTTCTGAAGAATTTTGCTGTTAAAAAGTGCCAGGAGATAGGATGGTGGTGATCAGTGCAATTAGAGAGAAAGTTATTGTTGTTGTTGTTTTTAATGATAGGAGAAATAATAGCACGTTTATGTGCTGATTGTAATGTTCTCTCAAAAAGAGAATAATTGACAGGAAAATAAATTACTGAAGCAATGAGTATGAATAGGAAGAGCAGAGTAGTTTGTTTACATGCAGCAGAGTTTGCCTTAGGAAGGGGCTTGGTCAGCTTATCTCTAGTTAGAGTAGTGAAGGAAAAGTATATGGGGACAGAAGCTGGAAAATGGGTACATGTAGTGATGCAAGCAAGGTTACAGGCTGAGGGTGAGGGTGAAAAAAGTTATAAAAACGGGGCGGGGCTTTGCTGTTGTTTACCAAGTCCCTTGTTAAAAAGTGAGGGTAATGCTGGACCATGGATTTAAGTGAGGTATGGAGGCAGGAGAGGAGAACATGAAAGACTGGGGAAAAGTGTAACAGTAGTAAGGTCAATGGCATGCTATCTTAATACACTGTTTCCTGAAATCTGCTGTGTTCTTTGACCCCTACATCTTGAATGCCCTTTCATTCTGAATTTGGATGATATGTCTTTTACCTGCACCGTTACTTCTCTGCAGTGACTGCTGACATAATAAAGGCTGAAAATTGAAATTCTCCACTTTAGTTTGTTAGATAAGATGATTTCAAACTGGGGAGACTGTGAAGTTTTGCCTGCAGATTTTCCCACTTGGTAACCATTCTAGACTTGAACACAGGGATTCTCAGCTTTGTGTTCTGCTTCGGTTTGCTTATCTGATATTCACATCAACATGGTGAAGGTAGCACTCTGTTCTTCTTTCCTCCTTGGTACTTAGTTGGAATTCCCTTCTTTCTTTCCACTGATCTTGGATTGGTGTCTTTATGCTGCTGTGAACGGATGTTTAAATGTAAGACTTGTAGTATTCTTGTGAGTATGGTAACTCAGTGCCTTATAAGTTATTCTTTTGTTTTTGTTCAGTTAATGGTAGAAGACAAGTCGTTATTTACTAATTATAGGCTACAAATAGCTATGAAATCTTTTTGTAAGGTTAAAGAAATTTTGAAGTCCAGCTTTTCATGTTATAGTTGAAGAAATGGAAGCATATAGAGATTAAATGACTTGCATGCATCAGTTAGCAGAGTTAGGGATAGCAATGCACATCTCTTAGATCCCAGTTCAGTACCTAGTCTACTACTGTGACACCTTTCCTGATAGGATATGAGGTGAGGGCCATGATTCTCAAACTAGAAAATATGAAATTTTATGACAGATGATACCCTCTAAAATCATATAACCAAAATAATAGTTTAAATGTGATTAGAAATCATACCAGTATTGAAATGACTCTGTTTTTGCCATGAAACTGTTAGTTTAAAAAAGTGTGGTAGATTTGTTTTTTCTATTATGGTTATATTCTCAATTTATTTTTTATAATTAAAATTGAACACATGAATCTTTGCTTTAAAAACCCAAATAAGTGAATGTATAGAGAATTTACTGTAATTTGAATATTTAAAGACTAGTTCCTAACTTTGTTTTTTTGGTTTGTTTTTAATAAATTCTTTCAGAAAGATGAAGTCTATCTTAATCTGGTGCTGGACTATGTTCCGGAAACAGTCTACAGAGTTGCCAGACACTATAGTCGAGCCAAACAGACGCTCCCTGTGATCTATGTCAAGGTATGTAAAAATGAAGCAGTTTCCCATTTTAGAAGGTATTTATTATGAGCAGAGGAGAGTGCTGGGTGTGTTTTAACTATTATTGCATCATACTGAGGGGAGAAAGCTGCAAAGTAGGTATTTCTAGAGTTTCATTATATTTGTGTACAGTTTTAAAGTGTGAAGTCTTTCACCTTTTAAACTTTCATGACTCAGGTACTAAAAATGCTTGTCATCTTTCTGACAAATGAATTTTTTCACAAATAATTATGGATTTTAATTTAGGTACCCACAGGAACCTTTTTGTTTAATTTCTTAAATCCCTTATTGTGGAGAGCAAGCATATCATATAAAATTATAAAAATATGATTATAAATATTAATAAATTCAATGTTTTACTGCCATTTATAGATCTAGTGTGTCTTTAGCTGAAGAACTTTTGGTGATTTTAAATATGCATAGACTTTGTTGAGGTGTTATTTAATTTTGGGGACCTGATACCAATGTTAATCTTGTTTATTTGCTGTAACTCATGTTAATAGTGCTTATGCTTAGTCATGTCCGACTCTTTGTGGCCTCATGGGCTGTAGCCCACCAGGCCGCTCTGTCCATGGAATTTTTCAGGCAAGAATACTGGAGTGGGTTGCCATTTCCTCTGCTAGGGGAACTTCCCATCCTAGGGATCAAACCTGTGTCTCCGGGGTCTCCTGCATTGGCAGGTGGATTCTTTTACCGCTGAAACACCTGGGAAGCCTACAACCCATGTTAGAGTGGCTGGTAATTGATCCAGCATAATTGTGAAGTTGTTGCCGGGAGAAATATCGATAACCTCAGATATGCAGATGACTCCACCCTTATGGCAGAAAGTGAAGAAGAACTAAAGAGCCTCTTGATGAAAGTGAAAGAAGAGAGTGAAAAGTTGCTTAAAGCTCAACATTCAGAAAACAAAGATCATGGCATCCGGTCCCATCCCTTCATGGCAAGTAGATGGAGAAACAGTGGAAACAGTGGCAGACTTTATTTTGGGGGGCTCCAAAATCACTGCAGATGGTGATTGCAACCGTGAAATTAAAAGATGCTTACTCCTTGGGAGAAAAGTTATGACCAACCTAGACAGCATATTAAAAAGCAGAGACATTACTTTGCCAACAAAGGTTCGTCTAGTCAAGGCTGTGGTTTTTCAAGTAGTCATGTATGGATGTGAGAGTTGGACTATAAAGAAAGCTGAGCACCGAAGAATTGATGCTTTTGAACTGTGGTGTTAGAGAAGACTCTTGAGAGTCCCTTGGACTGCAAGGAGATCCAACCAGTCCATCCTAAAGGAGATCAGTCCTGGGTGTTCATTGGAAGGACTGATATTTAAGCTGAAACTCCAATACTTTGGACACCTGATGCGAAGAGTTGACTCATTTGAAAAGACCCTGATGCTGGGAAAGATTTAAGGCAGGAGGAGAAGGGGATGACAGGATGAGATGGTTGGATGGCATCACTGACTCAATGGACGTGAGTTTGAGTAAACTCTGGGAGTTGGTGATGGACTAGGATGCCTGGCGTGCTGCAGCACATGGGGTCACAAAGAGTCGGACACGACTGAATGACTGAACTAAACTGAACTGAGCTGAATTATGAAGTTGTAGTAGATTATTAGAAACAGATTACTATTTGTTTAACTATGACATTCTGAAAATTAACTAGGAGTAAAGTTTAAACCCTGGAGACGGGAAAGCCTCCCCACTCCAGTATTCTGACCTGGAGAATTCTATGGACTTTGGGGTTGCAAAGAGTCAGACACGACTGAGTGACTTTCACTAAGTTTAAAAGTTTCGATATCTTAAGTACAATTTTTTGCATTTTACCTTTTGTACAAACAACTCTAGAACATAAAATGGGATTTACTGTAAATGTTTTGAGTATCAAAAGTTTTACTTAATGGTTACAATTTTAAGCTTTATAGTAATAAAATGGATTTTGTCCATGAGACTACTATAGTATTGTTAGTATGTTTCTCTGTCCTAAGTATTTCCTGTAAATTGGTTAAAAAAAAACAATCTTGTGGTTAGTACAATAAAAAATTATAAAATCAAATTATAGAATTTCCTTCGTTAAGTTATTAGAAGATGTTATAAATATAACATTGGTTAATTAAACTATAATCAGCTGGTTGATAGAGAAATGCCATGAAGCTTATTAAAGAAAGATTGAACGCTAACAATCCCCAGCATTTCACTTGTTCTTTTCTGGAAATCTGTTACTTTGTTTCCTGCTTAAGGATTCTGAGTTGTTTGGGATAGAAAGTAAATATTCAATTAATGTTTACTCTTTATTCCAGTTGTATATGTATCAGCTGTTCCGAAGTTTAGCCTATATCCATTCCTTTGGAATCTGCCATCGGGATATTAAACCACAGAACCTCTTGTTGGATCCTGATACAGCTGTCTTGAAACTCTGTGACTTTGGAAGGTAAACTAGCTCTCTTTTCCTTCCTTCTCTAATCTTTAACCCCACCCTTCTACTCTTATCTGTTCTTTTGTTACCTTTGTTACACTTATTCAGGTAGTATTAATTAGTACAGTTTCTTGTGAGGATAGTTTTGGTAAATTCTCTCAGAATTATAAGTGTATATACCCCCTCCAGCAATTTAACTCTCTTCTTGTAATCCCTAAGACATCAAATGTCTTGAATTCTCTCCAGTTTTTTTCATCCTCACAAATTCTTGCTTTCCATCTCAGTTGCTTATAAATATTGACTCACCCCTGCTAATATTGGTATTCCTTCTTTGTAACGCTTTTTATATCAACCCACAGTTTAAATTTTGATTTTAATATAGTATATATTTTCCATGGGTTGTCTCTTGGGAAACTCTTGGAAAAAAAAAAAGCACATCTGTTTTGTCATGAGTTAATTCTTAGTCTCACAAAAATGTCCTTTTAGATCCTTTTTACAGTTTTCTAATTTCAGACATCTATCACTGGATCCAACTCATTTTGCAGGGCTCTTAACTGTTCCTTCGGCTGTAGGAAATGGGTAAAGGATTTTAAATAAAAAACTCATTTGATGCTTGAAACAAGCATCTGTAGGATAAAATGCCCAAATCAGATGAATTTTATTGTTGGAGGATGCTTGAGAGTGACTCGACTGGTGTGGACTGTAAAAATACTAATGAAATACCAAGTTAGTGGAGTTTCTGTTCTCACCATAGTTTTAGAACACTGTTGCTGTGGGATTTTTATTGGGACATAGAAATCACTTTGTTTTAATATGTTTGGAATAGAGATTTCACTCCTGTGGTAAGAATAGTTCACTTTTAATGGCTCTGATAACAGAGCTGCTGTTTTGTTTTTAATGTCTGATTTGAGCAAGTAGTTTGGGATACACTTTGAAGGCAGCTCCATCAAGTAGTGAAAAAAATCTGTAGGCTGTGGTATTTCTAATATTACCTTTATCTTATAGTGAATTTTCTGGCAATGTAATTGGAATCTGTCTTGTTAATTTAATAAATCCTTTATAAGGTAGAAACTTTTATCAGTTATGCTGTGAAAGTGTCTTAATTTTCATACAGCCTTAAACAGGGATTAGTGTTTATTAACTTATGAAATGGTTGATATATGTTGATAAACTGTCTCCCACCTTTAAAACTTGTGATGAAGAAAGATCAGGTTATGGTCAGCGTTATCAGTGAACAGAAATAAATGGAAGAAAAGAAAGCCCAAACTGAAACCTTTGTGACTATTTTCATCTGCCTCTACTCTGATTTTCTTGCACCTTTACCTAAAAAGATTTTTGTTTTCTACCTTTTTTGTTACTTTATTTTTTACTATTTTGATTTTGTTGTTTGTATTTATTTCCTGTATTTATCTTTCCAGTTATTGTATGTCAAAATGCTTAGCTTCTATAGCAGCTTATTTCAGTGTGTCTTCAAGGTACTTTGAGACATTTCAAAAGAAACTAATTTTAATTTAATATTTAAAATACATGCCACAAAGTATTTGGAAAGGAAAGTTGAATTAGAAAATATGTGATTTGTCAATAATTTACAACAGTGGAATTAGAATTCATAGGCTGTGAATTATCTCTATGCTACAGGAAAGGACCTATCTTTTTTATTGGATAGCAGATGTTAAGACAGCTAATAAATTGACCAAATTGTGGAAAAAATAAAGTAGGTTGGGTCTGCAAGCCATGGGGTACTCACTCTGAACCAGAAGTCAAATTTTAATGGAGTGGCCAATTTCTTACCCATTTAAAAAACATATTGGGTAAGCAATATTCATTCTTAAAATCAATTACAGTGCTCTTTGGTGAGGGGACGTACCTCTTATATTTCTGCCCTTCCTTCTTTGTATTTTAGAGTGAAATGCAGGAGAAAATAGAAGAAATTCAATATTTATCATTTTTTGATTTTTTAAAAACTTTTCTTTCAGGTGACAGTTGACAAATGCATTCTTTAGAAGTTACTATTCTTTTTTCAGAGTGAAATGTTAAGATTATGTTTCTTTTGTTAGAGATAGTTATGGCTCATATTTTCTTTTTTTATATATTGCAAGATTATAATTGTGTGACTCTTAGATTAAATATTGTATTACAGATGATAGCAGTTAAGGTTCTTTTATGGTTTAGATTTAATTTAAAGAATTTCTGCTTTTGATTTTTTTTTTTTTTTTTTTTATTAGTGCAAAGCAGCTGGTCCGTGGAGAACCCAATGTTTCGTATATCTGTTCTCGGTACTATAGGGCACCAGAGTTGATCTTTGGAGCCACTGATTATACCTCTAGCATAGGTAAGTACTGTATCTGAATATAGTAGCTTGTAATTATGCATTATATCTTGTTTTTAGTAATTTAGTAGTACTAATCTATACTTAAATATAAATATGCCCTGAAATATGTTTCTTCTTAAAGATTTATATATAAAAATGTATAGTTGTAAAAATATATTTACTATTCTCCTTTTAGGTTTCTTAGATTATGAGGGAATAATAAAGCTACTCCTCTGTGATTGTATGATTTCTTTAAGATTACAGTTATTTTAAACTTAAAATTTTAAATAAATTCTAAGTATACCTTTTCTTCACTTAAAATATTCCCCTGAAATAGTTCTCTTTGAGCTTGATCACCAGTTGGAGAATTTTCATCCATTAAGTTTATGATTAAAGTGGTAGGATTACCATATTACTGACACTCATACTGTGCTGACTCAATTGATTATTTAATTTTAAGTCAGCTTTAAAAAATTTACTAGTTTTTTCATTAGAAGTTTGAATAAACTCACTAATTCTATAGCAGGTGTCACAAAAGATCTTTAAGGATAGAAGGCACTGAATAGAGACAGTTTGCTTCATTCTTTGTTGACCATCTCTTCTACCTCATGTTAGCCCACTAGTAGGATGAACATACAGAGTATGAACAGTTGGATGTGAATAGGAAGCTAAGAAAGGAACAATCTTAGGCATGCAGGTAGTTTATTTTATTGTTATATGTTGTTTTTGAAGAGAATTCCTTAGTCCAGAAACAAACAAAGACCAAACAAAAAATAAAATGAAAACCCCACAATAACAGAAAGTCAAGGAAAAATCAGAAATTGGACAATTTGTCTTTTACACAAGTTAAAATTCTCTAATATGAAGAAAGACCTCTACACAGAAATATATATTATTAATACTACTCTTTTTTTTCTTTTTTTTGCCAAAGGGCAAAATGCCAAGGAACATTTTGATGTGTGCCAGGAGGCCAGCAGTTTTACCCACCATTTCTTTTGCATCACCAGTGCAAATGTCAGCATAGTGGAAAAGACATATATAGCATCTGAGTATTCTTATGAAAATAACTTGGCCCTCAGGACCTCTGAAAAGGTCCAGGAGGCTCAGGGCTCTGCAGATCATACTTTGAGACCTGCTGCACTGGACAGAGAGTATAATAGAGTGAGTGAATGAGTATGTGTGTGTCGCACTGCCCTGGACAGAGAGTATATGAGAGAGAGTGTGTATGTGTTTGTAATACTCAGAGTTTCATCGTGACTATGTTATATGGCCTATTCTGTTCAGGAACAAATGAGAAATAATGAAAGGGATATTTTGGTTAGAGTAGACCTGAATTTGAATTCCAGGTTATTACTACATAGCTAAATTGTAAAAGAGATTAGTAACAGTTTTGCTTACTTTTCTGAGTGGCCATGAGGATTAAACAAAATGTTAGTGAAGTACTGTAGAAAAAGTGATGCTCTTTTTGTGGTATTTGCTAACTTGACTCTTCCCAAAGAGCAAATTTCAGCCCTTTATCTTTGGACAGTCACTGGATTTTACAGATGCTTTATATTTTATTCACATATATGAAATTAATCATCTGCATACCAGGAATGAGATTCATACTGGGGTGAGTTTTGCCAGCCTCACCTAAAATAAATGTGGTTTGCTTCTTTCTAAAACGTCATGACAATATCATCTGACATATTAAGGCATATTTATATAAACCTTTGACCCTCTTAAGAGTTAATTACGTCTGTAAATGTCCATGTGCTTAGCAGTTCTTTGGGAATCTTCTCACAAAAGAAGGGCCATTGTAGTATGTTTTCTGTATTAGGAATCAGTTTTTTGGATTTATGAGTACCTGCTTTCCAGCAGCCTCCTTCACATTTACTTGTCTAAAGTAAAGTAAATCTCATAAAACCAGATTCTGACTTTCTAGATTTAGGATTCCCCATAGTCTACTGATGCAGCTGGGGCCATTGAACCCTCTCAAGCCTAGATTTGGCCTCCCTGTTTAGATTTTGGATACTTGGTTCATAAGACTCTGGAAGATTTGTAATAAGCAAAAAGATATTTAAAAGTGTACTAATACAAATACATTTTAGAAATGTTTTTAACAGTGATGTTAAAAGAGTAGCTGGGCAAAATCAACTTGAATTTCTTAAATGAATTTTGTGTCATTATTTGTCTAGGCCAGTAAAAAGTAGTTATTGGAGCAAGGATTTCCCATTCTATTTTTTTTTTTTTTTATGTTGGAGGATAGCTGATTTACAATATTGTGTTAGCTTCTAATTCTTCTTGATAGTGCATCTTACTGTGTTAAACTGATTAGATTATTTGTTGTCCACATACCATTAGTCATTTTTCTCCTTCCCTACTGATAGATGGAAAGCCCAGATTTATGTTCATCTCCCTAAAGCCATTGTTTGTTGGTTCATACAAAACCCAGGAATCCAGAAAATTAGCTTTTTTTTTTTGCAGGAAGTCTTAAGTAGTGGGCTCTAAATAAAGTGCCCATAAAATGTATCTTTCCATTTGGTAATACTGTTTAAGAAATAAAGGGGATGCTCTTCATTATTATCACAGGAAGTCATCTAGACCAGGACTGACTGTTGTGGGTAAGCTTTAAGTTTTCTGTCAAGGTTGAGGTTTCTTGTTTGACTCAAAAGTGATTTCTATTTTATAATTTGTAAAATACAATGTATTCTTCTGTCTTTGCATTTTAAAATATTCATATGTTTAAGCACATTTTCTGTCAGTTGTATTACAAGACAAAAGTTAGCCATTTAAAATATTAAATTTTTCTTTTTCTGAAATTTGCATTTGGCTTACTCTCCTGTGTATAGGAGATTGAACCCTTTATAAGCACCTGCTAATGTGCAGAGATTGTATCACTTTGACTTATTTTTAAGTATAATAAGTAAATAATCATGCTCTATACTTTTACACTATAATCTCTGTTTTGGTTGTTGAAGACTTAACATCTGATACTGGATAATTAATGTAGATATTACATATAATAAAGATATTACCCTCTTTTAGAATATCCTTATTGCCCTGTTTCCTGTTTAGTAAGTTTAACACAGTTTTAAAATCTATTAAGGATTATTTGATGACTTTTCCCTTCTGTTTTGGGTTATACAATCTTTTCCTTATGATATTTATTCTGATCAAGGTAAAATTAGAAAATGTATCAAACATTATTTTTAGCACAATGTAAGCTGCAAAACGTAATATTGATAAGCTCTTATTTTCTTTTCTCTTCAGATGTATGGTCTGCAGGCTGTGTGTTGGCTGAGCTGTTGCTAGGACAGCCAATATTTCCAGGAGACAGTGGTGTGGATCAGTTAGTGGAAATAATCAAGGTGAGAAACTGTCTGTTTTCTGTTTCTGTTCACCATGTGCTCTGCTTGTAATACTCTGCTGAACACATAGGAGATGCTTATATTTAGTCAGTATTTAAATATTTATAAAATGAAAAAATGAGTATGTATGACTAGACTGCTTGATAGAAGCAGAATTTTTACGTATGGGTTTAATATAATTTTATTTATTAGGTCTGTCAAAACCTTTGTTAACAACATCATAGCAAAGTATTATTATCTTGGATATTCAATATTATCTCTCAAGAATAACAGCACTAAGATTTTGAAGTTTTTAATACTGATATCTTAAATAAGTTCTCAAGCCTCCCCCTTTAGAAATATCTAGTGTCTCTATATTTAGACCACTAGATGGTTGATTATAAGCTTAGTTTGTCTGAAGCAATAACACCTACCTTCTGTTGGGTTTTAGTCTTGATTTTCCAAATGTTTCACAGAAGTGGAAAATTGAAAATCTCCTTAGAGGTTTTGTAGTCCCAATTCTCCATCCATTGAAAGAACCTACTTAGTTACTTTCCTGGAAGATGGTTTTTCAGTGTTTTCTTGAATACTTCAAGCATCATATCGCTACTTTGGAATGCAGCCTGTTCTGTATCTGGATAGCTTGAATTTAGTTTTTATTGTGCTGAGCCTCATAGTTTTTGTTTTTATGTATTTATTTTTTTATCTTTTAAAAATTTTATTTTATGTTGGGACACATGGTTGATTAACACTGTTGCGTTGGTTTCCGGGTGCAGCAGAGTGATTGAGTTATACATATACATGTGTCCATTCTTTTTCAAATTATTTTCCCATTAGGTTATTACAGAGTATTGAGCAAATTTCCGTGTGCTGTACAGTATGTCCTTGTTGATTCTTTTTAACTTTTACTAGCTATTCCCTAGACAGTGATTAAGTTGTTTTAAAATCCTTATACTTGATTAACAAAAATATTTTTGAAAAAATGATTTTGCTAGGTATCACTGAGTTCAAGTGTGATTGAAAACACCATGTGTGATCAAGAATCTTCCTTACTATCCATATAGTTTCTTATGATTTCCACCTTAGATCATTGGTATTTGCCATCTTTTTTTTTGGTAACTCATCTTTTAGTTTCAGATTGAAGCTTTCAACTTATATCAGTAGATCTGCTTCCCTCTGATTCCTACACTACACTCAGATCTAAGTTCGGATAGTTTGATTTTCTTGTTTCCTAAAAGCCTTTGTATTCTTTGTTATTATTCAAATTAGTATTCTAATACAGGAGTTGGCAAACTTTCTGTAAAGGGCTAGATAAAACATTTTAGGCTTTGTTGGCAAACAGTGGAAATCAAGGATGTCTGAGATAACAGAAAAACAAATTTTCACAAATTTTTCATTGATGAAATTCAAATTAATGTAATAATTGAGTAATGCAAGTTTACTGATTAGAGAAATGAATTTCTTTTGAGGAGCCTGTGAAATTTCTCTTAATCATGGTTCAAAGTCAGTGTTTCATAGCCTCGAATTGATGGCAAATATTTATCTTTAAAATCAGTTCTTAGTTCATGGGTCCTA
Organism: Antilocapra americana; assembly: GCA_007570785.1. Classification (NCBI taxonomy): domain Eukaryota; kingdom Metazoa; phylum Chordata; class Mammalia; order Artiodactyla; family Antilocapridae; genus Antilocapra; species Antilocapra americana. The sequence goes on from ML664161.1 coordinate 37,885,739, forward strand.
GGTAAATAGGATTAGGCCATAGTTTGCTGACCAATCAAGTCAGTACAACCAATCAGCATTTCTTCTACCCCCAGGCTTTCAGTTTGATGTATTTGAATTTACCACACCACAGTTCTCTGTACATATCACCATTTAATTTGGTATATATGTTTAGCTTATTAGAACTGTGTCATTTCTCTGCCAATTGTAGTTTAGAACCGTGTGATGGTTTATTCTTTGTGACTAATTTTAATGAATTCATGCATGAGATTAATACAGATGAAATTGCTTAGAAGAAGCTACGCTGGATAACTGTGATAAGTCATGTATTTCATGCTTGCCATCATATCTTATAAACCTTTAAGTCCAAAGCTTATTTCACCACTTTTTGTCAGCCCTCCTAATTCCGTTTTCTACTAATACCGGTTTGTTCTTATTGAATTTTAGTAGAAACTGTCAATTTGTTATTGATGGTTTATGACTTCATTTTTATTTAGGGCTTATTTATTGCCACGATTAATTTGTTGTAGTAGGCCGACTCTAAAACAAAAAACTTCTCATTTATATTATCTTGTCATTTTGTACTTAGGCATTGTCATCACCTAGGTAAGTTCCAATATCACTATCTATAGATATTTTGAAGGTGTTATAATGGATGTTAAACAACATCCCAGGGCAGTTTGGAATATCAAACTTTTAAGCACTTTTTACAGTTTTTAATCAATACCACCCAGGATAGATAAAATATCAGTATTAGTTTACCACCCATTTGGTGACCTGAAGTTATACATTTCATTGAGGTTAATTAATAGGCATTGTAAGGGTGTGGAGAATGTGTGTGTGTGTGTAGTGTAGCTCTTGAATCTTATTGCATGGAGGTTACGAAACATTGTAGGAATTTTGTGTGCATTTAATATAGCTCTAAATCTTGTTGATCCTATCTGTATACTTATACTTTACATATTGAATATCTATCATGTTTCATTGAAATAAGAATGCGTAACTACTTCTAATATAACTGTTCCAGTTTTCCTGACCTAAGTTGTATGTCAGAAAAGAGTTGTATAGGTTAGCTTTCAAAGTTCAATGTTATTAAGATGTTTTATATTTTAAGTAAATATTGCCATTTCTGCTAATCAGGACTTCAAGAATAGATTTGAGTTTTCGTGCAAAGTGGTCTCTCAGGTGCCCAACTCCAGTCTCATTTTTTTTGAGATGTTAGTCATGAGCCCTTAGTTCTTTTGGAAACTAAGGAATCTATGTTACTGTTCTCTGCTCTCTTTCCATTTTCTTTCTTACAAACCTCATAGGTATTCCTCTTGAGTTATCTGGAGGTAGCCAGTATACCCCAAAACCCATAAAATAGTTACTCTTTTCTTTGAGTTTATGCAGAAAAGGACCAATCATTCAGCAAACTTCATAAATTTTATAAATGGTAGGATTGCTTAATTATAAACTTTCTGAGCTAAAGCCAAAGCTCTTATCTGATGTGAAGAACTGACTCATTGGAAAAGACCCTGATGCTGGGAAAGATTGAGGGCAGGAGGAGAAAGTGGCCACAGAGGATGAGATGGTTGGATAGCATCATCGACTCAATCAGTGGACATGAGTTTGAGCAAACTTCGGGAGATAGTGAAGGACAGGAAAGCCCAGCGTGCTACAGTCCATGGGGTCACGAAAAGTCAGACGTAACTTAGTGACTGAACGACAAACTTTCTGAGCAGGAACTTTCTTTTATTGTTAGGTTTTAATATCCAGAGGCACCATAAGAGTTTTCAAGAAATATTTAAGCTAAATTAAGCAGCTAGATCAGTGTTCATCCATGAATTTGGAATTACCTGGGAATTAATAAGAAAAGTTAGTGTGATTGTTATTGTATATGTTGTTTATTAAACTTTATTGGCTTGGATGTCCATGCCAATAATTCATAGACTAAGTAACACAGAGTATTATAAACTGAGCTAACTTAGCATAACCTTTTAAATCTCCTATCTATCCTCAAACAACGATTTTGCAAAATATTAAGAGTAAAATTAAAATAGCCTCAGAGTAAGTTAGAAGTATAGGGCAGTATGGCATTGAAACTCATGAAAAATCATTTTTAAGCATGAAAAACATCTAGCTTTCTAAGATTGATTTCATACAGAGGATTATCAGATCAGAATCTCATTATACCTTTTAATCTCTGAGTATCAAAAAGTGCTTAACTTTTCAAAGTATTTGTAGTAAGAGAGATTCTATTTGGAAAGTCACAGATAATAATATTTCTTAAATTCTTCCTTAATGTACTAGTTAAAATAATCTTAAGAAATACCTGATGTGGTTTCAGATACCTGGGGAAAATAAAACATTGTGGAAGAATATCTGTAAAAAATTTCACAAGCATAGGTTCAGTGATACAGCATTGTCCATTGGCACCTCTGTCATCAGTCATACCAGTGGGGTTATTTAGAAAAAGTCTTCTGAAGACTTAAAGAAGGTAGTATTTTTTATGTTGATTGCTTTTTTTTATCATTATGTATGCTATAGTTTTATGTGTTCAATGCAGAAAACATACCCAGACACAAACACAAGGAGAACAAAGGTAATCACTTTCTGTTCTAGTACATCATGAAAAATAACTTCTATAAATATTTTTATATACTTTCTGTGCATATGTATGTTAAAACAAAAATGCCATCCGTTTTGTGGACTTTTTTGTATTACTAAATAATTAATTGTATTTCTCATGTGAAGTGTATGTTGATGAAGTGATTTTTTTTGACTGTAGATTCTATTCTGAATTACATAATTGATTCTGAGAAGAATAATGTAAAAGTACAGTGATAAATGATTGCTTTTGAAATACTATAAATATAGCTTTCTCAAAGATTTGATTAACTCCTTATATAAATGTAAGATGTCCCCAGAATTCCCCAGATAGACTGAAGATGGTGCAGTCTAGGAAATTCTGGACCTGGGACTGCTGTAAGTTTTACTAATAGTTTCTTTTCTCCCTCCAAATTTTAAAACACAAATTTCAAGTAAGGAAAGGTAAGCTTCAGTCTAAAGTTCAATTTGGTGATTAAAATATCACAGAACTGAATGTTTTATAGAAACCAGTCATTTTGTAGAATTTCCAATTTTAAATGGATTAATGTTCCTAGAGATATAATTTGATTTATTTCATAAATATTTACTTATTCTTTGTAATAAGTTGACCATTTCTTTCTAATGGAAGTTTTAAAGGCAGAAGTCATTAGAGTATACCTCTCTGGTAATAGACTTTGTCTATAGCTTCCATAGCTATAGTAACTAGCCTTTTAAATTTGGATATATGTCTTTTAGAAAAACATGACATTAAACATACAGATGCTTTTAAAAAATTTTTATTAAAGTGTAGTGATTTACAACATGGTGTCAGTTTATGATGTACTGCAAAGTGATTCAGGTATGTGTGTGTGTGTGTATGCATATTCTTTTCCATTATAGTTTATTACAGGATAGTGAATATAGTTCCTGGTGCTATGCAGTAGGACTTTGTTGTATATCATTTTATATATAATAGTAGTTTGTATCTGCTAATCTCAAACTCCTAATTTAACCCTCCCCCATCCTTTTCCCTCTTTAGTAACCATAAGTTTGTTTTCAAGGTCTGTGAGTTCGTGTCATACTTTTCTCTTAGCAGTAATTACTCACGTTAGATATTTACATAGATGGTTCTTACATGGATAAGAGCTAGTACAGTCTTACCTCTAGCAGAAACTTTAGGAATTGGAAAGTTTCTGGAAAACAGTGGAAAGTTTCTGTGGAAAACAGTGAGATCCAAATAATCTTTTGATTATTTTATTATAGTTAAGTAAGTGAAATTCATTTCTTGTGGTACCTAAAAGCTTGAGAAAAAGATTGAGCCGTGGAGAGTGGGATTAAAGAGAGTGAGGCACTTCTCTGGTGGTTCAGTGGTTGAGTCTTACCTGCCAGTGCCGGGGATTAGGTTCAATCCCTGAACTGGGAAGATTCCACATGCCACAGGGCAACTAACCCTGTGCTCTACAATTGCTGAGCCCATGCACTCTAGAGCCGATGCTTTGCAGCAGAAGCAGCATCACAATGAGAAGCCCGCTTGTAGCAATGAAGACCAAGCACAGCCAAAAACAAATAAATAAAACTTTTTAAAAAGAGAGTGGGGTTGGGGGAGAAGGTTTTCATTTTTTACTGTTCTATGATACTATTTTAAAAAATCGTCTTTTTGTAATCCCAGAAACTGGGGAAAAAAACCTGGATCTTTTCAGATGTTTTATGCCAGAATCTTTTGTTAGTAAACAAATAAATACAGTTACACAGAGTTAAGAGGGCTGTATTTTATGACAAATATCTATCTAAATCCTTGTTTTCCTGGTCTTTTGATTTGACTGATGGCTCTTTGCATTGTTAGTCACTCAGTTGTGTGTGACCCTTTGCCACCCCATGGACTATATAGCCCACCAGGCTCCTCTGTCCATGGAATTCTCCAGGCAAGAATACTGGAGTGGGTTGTCATTGCCTTCTCCAAGGAACCGTCCTGACCCAGGGATAAGACTCAGGTCTTCTGCATTGCAGGCAGACTCTTTACTGTCTGAGCCACCAGGGGCTTTGCAGGATAATTTAGACAAAGAGATCAGTGATTATCTGGCCCCTCAGAAGTGTGCATTTTCAAATATTGGTAAAAACACTGCTAATCATAAAAGCTGCTACTCAGTGAGAACTCAGCACTTTATACATATTACCACATTTAACCCTTTAATCCTAGAAAGATGACGATGATGAAGATGAATACTATAACTGCCATATCTGGGAAGGGTTGGGTAGTAGGAAAATCCTGTCTGATTCATCTTTAGCTAAGTTGGTGTCCTCTATTCATGGAATTTTGTAGCTCTCAATTCAGTTCAGTCTCTCAGTCCGGTTCGTTGCGACCCCATGAACCACAGCACGCCAGGCCTCCCTGTCCATCAGCAACTCCCGGAGTCTACCCAAACCCATGTCCATTGAGTCGGTGATACCATCCAGCCATGTCATCCTCTGTCGTCCCCTTCTCCTCCTGCCCTCAATCTTTCCCAGCATCAGAGTCTTTTCAAATGAGTCATCTCTTCGCATTAGGTAGCCAAAGTATTGGAGTTTTCAACTTCAACATCAGTCCTTCCAATGAACATCCAGGACTAATCTCCTTTAGAATGGACTGGTTGGATCTCCTTGCAGTCCAAGGGACTCTCAAAAGTCTAGGGAAAACAATATGATACTTAATGTCAACTTATTATCTAGAACCCACTTAATGTAGTGTTTTTCAAGTGTGACCACAAAATAAAGGAAAACACTCCTAAATCCTATTGTAATGAATATACTAAATCAGTTTGTGATGTCTTTGGACTAAGTTTAATTGTACTTCATCTAAATTAATCAAGGTTGTAAAAGTGGATTCCTTTGCTTTCAAGTACAGCTCAGTGTTATCTTTATCATCTTTGCTTTGCCAACACTAGCTTTCAGTTATCTCCATATTATGGATCGTTTAGCACATGTGTATGCCCTGTCTCCTGGCTTGACATTTTCCCCATCAAATAGTCTTTCAGACAGGTCTAAGAGGCTAATTTAATGAGAATTTAATAAGTATAAAATACTTTTCTTCCAAAATTTTTTGATGGAGCCATGATGTATCTTTGCTAACATGTATTTGGAGCTTAATCATGTGTTACCTGATGGTATTTCTTTTGTTGTCATAGAGCTCTTCTTGTTAACAGACTACAGGGACAACATATTAAACTTAGTTCTCTCTCTCTTTTCCACTCCCCAGAACTAGTAAGCACACCACGTGGTACAGATTTTTACTTGTAATGTATAATATGTAATATGTATAAAGATATTATAAGTAAATGAGTATTAGAAAAATCATTTTAATGTAAAATTCCTCAATAGCATCTTTACATTAATATGTTGTACATAGGCCAGAAGAAACATCAGTTTTATGTTGCTACTATGACATTTTACTGACTCTATAGTAACTTACTCATGCTTGGTTTAATCTCTATACACTTATATGTAAGTGTGCCCAGGCATGAAAAAATGGTGTCATGGCAATGTGGTCTAGTTAGCTTCTGACTTGAGAATAATGACATCCATTTGAAATTAATTTACCCAAAACAAGCAATATAAAACGGTTTACTAAGTTGCCAGAAAATGTTTTATTTATTCAAAGAAACTTTACTTTCATAAACCTAAGTTTCATGACATTGTCATCTCAAAACTGATGTACTGATAGTTATATTTTAGAACCTGAGTCAGAAGACCATCCACAAAATTACCCTTTGTGGAATACAATACACTTTACTTATCAACTGTAGATTCTTCTCCACGGTGGCAATTTGAGTTCTTCTGTATATTTGTTTATTTTTAGAGTTCAGTATAAAGAAACACTGGACTCTTGTAGAGGGGCATTTATTTTGTTAAAAGCATACTGATTGATGTTTCATATTTATAAAAAATAACTTATTGTTTTATTGATATGTATAATAGAAGGAAAACACAAAGAAAATCTTGGCTTGTGGTGGTACAACACCACAAAAACTACAACACTAAGAACTATAGTGTTAGTGATCTCAGAGGAAGCAAGAGATGGGGGATGTGTGTATAAAATGTTTACGTATCTCAGAGGGGAGTGTGGTTTTTTTTTAAAAGTTTGGAAAATATAGTGAGGTTTTTTTTTTTTTTAAACCCAAGAGATTCTAATCCCATCTGCCACCCCTCTTTTTGTTGTATACCCTTGAGCATACGACTATGGCTGACATTCACCTAGGGGTAAAAAAATGACCGCTGTGAATATGTATTAACCAAGAATGACTCTGTTTTACTTTATGGTGAATAATTTGCATAATCAAAACAGTAATCACCTTTTTGGGGGTAAGGAAAGTACTTTTTGCCAAATACAAAATTTTATTAGGGAAGAAAAGTCATACTTCCCACTTTTGAAACTTATTTTATAGTTGTAGTAATCAAGATAGTGCATCTACAGTGGAATGTTATTAAGCTCAAGAAGGAAGGAAATTCTGCCATTTTTGATAACATGGATGGATGGACCTTAGGGCATTATGCTAAATGAAATAAGCCAGACAGAGAAAGACAACTACTCCATGGTATCACCTGTGTGTAGACTCTAAAAAGAAAAGAAAAAAAGTCAGTCAGAGAGAGTAGAAAAGTGGCTTCCTCAGGGACCTCGGGAGTGGAGGAAATGAGGAGAGGTTGGTAAAGAGGACATATTTTCTAAGATGAATGAGGTCTGAGAATCTGATGTAAAACATGGTGGTTATAGTTGATAACACTATTGACCTAAATGTTCTCACCAGAAGAAGGAAGAGAAGAAAGGAAAGTGTGAGGTGATGAATGTGTTAACTAAATGGTAGGTATCCTTTCACAGTGTGTATGTATATAAAATCACCACTGTGTTCATTTAGTATGTCTTACAATTTTGTCAGTTAAACCTCAAGAAAGGGAGATGAGAAAGTTTAGTACCAACATGAGTATAGGCATATAGGTCAATGGAGTACAATTGAATGTCTAGAAATAAACTTTTATGGTCAGATGACCTTTGACAAGGGTTCCGAGGCAATTCAATGGGGAAACAGTAGTCTTTTTAACAAATGATATTGGGCAACTGGATATCCATATGCAAAAGAATGAAGTTGGACCCCTACCTCTCACACCATGTACAAAAATTAACTCAAAATGCATAGGCCTAGAGCCAAGATTGTAAAACTCTTAGAAAGAAACAGAGGTGTAAATGATTTTTTTTAGATATGAAAACAAAAGCACAAGTGACAGTAGAAAAAACATACATATTGAACTTAATCAAAATTTGTTTTTAATTAATTATTTTTTATTTACATTATTGTGTTGGTTTTGCCATACACTGACATGAATCTGCCATGGGTATACATGTGTTCCCCTTCCAGAACCCCCCTCCCACCTCCCTCCCGATTCCATCCCTCTGGGTCATCCCGGGGCACCAGCCCTGAGCACCCTCTATCATGCATCAAACCTGGGCTGGCGATTCATTTCACAAATGATAATTTACATGTTTCAATGCTGTTCTCCCATATCATCCCACTCTTGCCCTCTCCCATAGAGTCTAAAAGACTGTTCTATAGATCTTGTTTTCCAAAGGCTACCATCCAGAAAATTAAGAGACAACACACAGAATGGCAAAAAAATTTTGCAAATTACATATATGATAAGGAATTTGTATCTAGAATAAGGAACTCTTACAACTTAACCATAAAAAGACAGCCCAAGAGAAAAATGGGCAAAGGATCCGAATTAACGTTTCTCGAAAGAAGACATATAGGACACAAAAAAAGATACTCAACATTGTTAATCATTAGAGAAATGCAAATCAAATCCATAATGAATACTAGATCATATTTATTAGGATAGCCAAAATAAGGACCCACAATAACTAGAATTGGTAATGTGCGTGCTTAATTTTTCAGTTGTGTCTGACTCTTTGCAACCTTATGGGCTGTAGCCTGCCAGGCTTCTCTGTCCATGGGATTCTCCAGGCAAGATTTCTGGAGTGGGTTGCCATGCCCTGCTCCAGGGGATCTTCCCAACCCAGGGATCGAATCTGCGTCTCTTGCATTGCAGGCGGGTTCTTTACCCACTGAGCCACCTGGGAATCCTTACCAAAGGATGTGGAGAAATTGAAACTTTCATACATTGCTTGAGGGATTGTAAAATGGTATTAAAAAAAACGGTTTTGAACCTCAAAATAATAGGGTTACCACACAACCCAGCAATCCTCTTCATAGGAATTGGAAAACATTTATCTACAAAAAACTTGTACATAAAGGTTCGTAGCAGTATTATTTATAGCCAAAAAAGTGTAAACTTTTCAACTGTCCATCAGCTGATGAATGAAAAATGTCAAATACAGACTATCACAGAAAATATCAAACACCAAAGGACACATGTTAATGTGATTCCATTTATATGAAATGTCCAGAATAAGCAAATCTGTAGAGACAGAAAGTAGATTCGTGGTTGTCAGTGATTGGGGAGAGTAGAAATGGGAGTGATTGCTCATGGGTACAGGGTTTAATTTGGGAATGATGAACATGTTCTGAAATCAGTCGATGGTTATACACCACTGAATATACTTAAAAAGAAGTAAGTTCTATAGAGGGGTGAATTTTACAATATACGAAGTATATCTCAAAGCTTTGTTTGTTTTTTAAGACAAGAATGAAGACATCTACCTGCAGAACTTCTGATAAGGATGTGTTGCTGTTTCCACCATATTTTAAGAAAGGCAGTAAACTGACCATAGCTTTGCAAAGCAGTCAGATCCAATTAAGTGATAGGTGGCACAGGGGTAAATGGAGTAAATCGTGGACACACAAAGGGACCCTCCTGTACTAGTTTAGGCTGAATAAATACTTTAGCGAAAAGTATTTGTTCAAATACTTCTGAATAATTTATTCAGATACTTTTGTTGTGTTCAAACTAACATGACAGCTTGATGTTCTCTTCTTCACTAATATTCCTAATGGAATTTTAATGATTGTACTGATGCTGCTTGAGCTTTGGGGATGAGGGAGGTTCCTTGCCTTTTGGAAATCAGGAAAACCCTGAGAAAGAAACATTGCAAACCCCACAAAAAATCCTTATACCAAAATTTCACTCATTTATTATAGGAGAGGTCGATAGAAACTTTATAAAATCTCATTTAAGCGTCTGCCTGCAATGCGAGAGACCTGGGTTTGATCCTTAGGTTGGGAAGATCCCCTGGAGAAGGAAATTGCGGTACTCCAGTACTCTTGTCTGGAAAATCCCATGGGTGGAGGGCCCGGTAGGCTGCAGCCCATGGATTGCAAAGAGTTGGACACAACTGAGCGACTTCAGTTGTCTTGTTTTGATAGTGAAGTATTTTAGCTGCCTACATCTAGAGTATTTAAAAAGCTTAAAACCCGTAACTTACAGGGATATACCAGAGAGCATAACATTTTATATCAATCCTTTGGAAGTGAAAATGGAGTGATTCCAATGTCAGTAGAGTACTGATATTTTGAAATAGAGTAGCTCAGTGACATGTTTTTTGGTTTTCACGTTGTCACATTTATGATATAGACAGTCAACCTGACAGTTATCCAATTTAAATAAGTATTTCTTTTATGCAGAAATCTCTCTTGCCGCTCTGTTATACAATTTTTTATCTGCTTATTTTAAAAGCTTTGCTTGAATTCATTATGGCCATGTATCCTTTCAGTCTTTGAGGCGGCATGATTTAGTGAACCATCTGGGCTTACACAGAGGGTCTTTGCCCTCAAGAAGTTCAGAGACTTATTGAGGGAAGGTAAGACAGGTCTGACCCCAGAAGTCTGATCAGAGTACAGAGGCAGAAGTAACCTCTTCAGAGAGAATCCTATCTGGAAAGATTTCATTTAAGAGGAAATTCTTGAACTGAATCTTGAAACATGCAAAGATACTCACCATTGAGAGAAAGGAAGGGAATGGAGGGTGTATGTGCTAATTTGGACAAGGATGTTTAGTGAAATCAGATCTATTGTATGTTACTTTATGGTTCGAGCCTGAAGTTCTGAATGGTGGGGATAGTGTATAAGTTTACCAGGAGGCTGGAGCTGTGGGCAGTGGCCAGAACACTTTAACCTGTACGCACTTGGAAGCCACTTAAGCAGAGGAGTAACAGATTTCTAATAGAATTTCTTTGGCCTCATGTTTGTTTTAAAGGCCACACATGCAGTTCTATTGCTGAAGTTTGGCGACCTCTGCTGTTGGGCTATTAAAACGCAAAGCTGTGAAAAGTATATTTCAGAGCTTTTGTCAGATGATTCTTGGGTTTATTTCTTTGAAGACATGAATCACAATTCACCACTTGATATTTATTGGTGTCTAGATAAATGTGAAGCTAAATGAATGAAAAAAAATGGACAACAAACGTGATGGGACTGGATACAAATGAAATAATTGATTAACAACTTCACAAAGGGTTGTTAACAGGCTAATCTCTGATCTTTGAGTTTTTCTACCACCTACCCCTCATAATGTTCTAGGATAGTGGACTTAAAAAAAATGCTTTTTTGCAGTAAATGGAAAGATCCTATTCTAGTAGCAGATAACTCAGAGTACATACTCTTCCCAATAGTGTGATCATTTTGAACATCCCCCTTCTTTTACTGTGTAAGTGATATCATAGTTATGGAAAAGGACATAAAATATTATGTGCAGTTTCATTTCCTTTAACTTGTAGGGCACTCCGTTTTTAGGAAATCCAGAAATAATAATTATTTTTTAAATGTTCCTTTAGTCTTAAAAGTTTCTGGGGAAAAACTAATCTTCCGTTTCTTATTGTTTTGTGTCTGAAATGTTAAGGTCCATGTCAAACGTACATTTTTTTTTTAATCTATAAAATAAAAAAGTTTAAGTATATGATTTCAGAGTTTCCAAATATAAATCGGCTGAAATAAATCAAGTAGAAATATATTCTGAACTTAGTAGAAGCTTAATATATAAAACATATACTCAGAAGTAGAAATGGGATAGTTGACTTGTTTTTTTGTTGTTGTTTATTATTGATTACAGATGGTGATGCATTCAGAATCTTTGCTCTTCATAATCTGTCACTTGTTAACCTTTAAGACTTTAATGTTGCCATCCATCCATTATCTAATCCTTATTCTCTGTCAACACTCAACTGATAACAGTTACCCAAATCATGCTGTTTTCTACCTCACACCTAGAGTGCATAGAATGTGGGTCTGACTCATTTGCTTCCTAGATTCCTTAAGTAAAATTAGCTCTTGTCTGTCCTTCCAGCATCCTTTCCTGAATCTTTTCCTTACTCTAGTTCATTGTAGCACTTTCACCTCATAGATCTCTGTGCTTATTTTGTTGTACTGATCTTGGCTGTTTGAAGTTGGTTTATAGTGTACAAGGGTTCCCTGTTGGCTCAGGTGGTAAAGAATCTGCCTGCAATGCAGGAAACGCAGATTCAATCCCTGTGTTGGGAAGATCTCTTGAAGAAGGGAACGGCTACTCACTCCAGTATTTTTGGCTGGAGGATTCTATACGTAGAGGAGCCTGGAAGGCTACAGTCCATGGGGTCGCAAAGAGTCGGATATGACTGAGCAACTAACTATAATATATAAATCTTTCTGCCCTATAGTTCCTTAAGCAAGGGAACTCAGTAAATATTTTTATTGAGTGGAGTGACTTAGGAGACTGAAAAAAAAAGTTTAATGCCTCTCAATTCTGTCTTACCTTTGCATCTTAACTCACATCTTTGCTTTCTTAAAGACTATATGTACTGTATATAAAATAATTCTGATTTTAAGTTTTGGCAGACTGATACTTTTAATGCTAGCCTTAAAATAGCAACAGAAGAAAGATAAACATATGGTTGTATTTAGTATAGTAATGGCATCACAAATTATGTAATGGTCTGTTTTTTACTTTTTAAATTAATTTCACAGTGGTATAGTTTACATACAATAAAATATAACAATTTTAAGTGTACAGTTTAATGAGTTTTGACAAACATATGTACTATCCTGGTCAAGATTTAGAACATTTCTGTCACCCCCAAACCTGTTCTTGCGTACAGCCTAGGGTAACCAAATGTCTCAGATTGCCCGAGACTGAGGAATCATCCTTCCAGGATAGTCTCAGGGGAGCTGGGACAGTTGATCACCCTGTTTGTGGACCTTTGCAGTCTTCCATCTTTTGTTTCAGGTTACCATTAGTCTGCTTTCTGTCGCTGCAGGTTAGTTTTTCCTATTCTAGAATTTCACATGAATAGAATCATGGTGTGTGTGCGTGCTTGTGTGTGTGTGTGTGCGTGTATGTGTGTGTGTGTGCTTTGTATCTGGCTTTTTTAGCTCAGCATCATGTTTTTGTGACTTTATCCACCTTTGTATTACCTATTCTAAGAGCTGTTTATCCATTTATCTGTGGATTAGCATTTGACTTGTTTTTTGTTTTGGCTGTTAGGAGTAAAGCTTCTGTTTTTGGTTAAACAGACCTGTGTTTACATCTCTCTTCAATAAAGAACAGTACTGAAATTGCTGTCATATGATAAATGTGTGTAACAGTTTGAAATCATCAAACTGTTTTCCAGAGCAGTTTCACTGTGCCGCACTTCCACCAGCAGTGTATGAGAGTTTCAGTGTTCTACATTTTCATCAATGTACAGTATTTATAATAATTTTAAATTTAGTCTTAAACCTGCTTTTATCATTAGGAAATGTCCCTCTTTCTTTTTGTTTAATTTCCTTGTACTGAAGTCTACAATTTTCTTTTTTTTTTTTAATTAGTTTTGCCATATAATGACATGATATCACCATGGGTTTACATATGCTCCCCCTCCAGAACCCCCCTCCCTTCTCCCTCCCTCCTCCCTCCCCCCGGGAAATCTCGATGCACCAGCCCCGAGCATCAATCCTGGGCTGGCGATTGATTAGACATATGATAATTAACATGTTTCAATGCCATTCTCCCATATCATCCCACACTTACCCTCATCCACAGAGTCCACGAGTCTATTCTATACATCTGCGTTCCTTTTGCTGTCTCGCATGCTGGGTTCTCGTTACTGTCTTTCTAAATTCCATATATATGCGTTAATATACTGTATTGTTGTTTTTGCTTCTGGCTTACTTCACTCTGGATAATGGGTTCCAGTTTCGTCCGTCTGAGTAGAACTGATTCAAATGAATTTTTTTTTAATGCTGAGTAATATACAATTTTCTGATATTGCATTGAGTCTGATAATTTTTGCCTTTAATTGGAGTGTTTGGACCATTTACATTCAATGTAATTATTAATATGGTTGGGTTTAAATATTCCACCTTGGTATTTGTTTTCTTTTTATTGTTTGTTTCTTCCTCTCCCTCTTTTACTGCTATCTTGTGGCTTATAATGAGTGTTTTTTATTTTCCCTGTTGGCTTTTTAAGCTGTATTGATTGCCATGTTACATTTTTTAAAGTTTGTTCTAAGATTGAACATAGGCATCCTACTCTGTCACAATCTACAAATAATAATATGCTGCTTTGCATATAAAGTAAGAACCTTACAATAGCATATTTCCATTTCCCCTTCCTGTCCATTGTGCTCTTGTTGTCATACATTTTGCTTCTATAATACTTTATTTTGCTTTAAACACTGTTTTCTTCTAAACTCCTTTAAAAGCAAAGAGAAGATTCATGATGATGATTGGCAGAAACCAGTGTGATACTGTAAAGCAATTATCCTTCAATTAAAAATAAATCAAAAAATAAATGAATGCAATAGTGACCAACTTAAAAAAAAATAAAAGCAAAAGGGAAATGTCTTACATATAGTCCATATTTATAATTTTTGGTAGTCTGTATTCCTTAGTGTAGATGACCATTTGTTTTCTTTCATCCTAAAGTATTTTCTTGTGAAAATCTGGAGACAAACTCTCTTAGCTTTTGTTTGCCTAACAATGTCTTGTTTGTTTGTTTGATTTTTTCACTATTTCAAGTAGAGAAGTAGCCCTCTCTGAGTTTTATTATGTGGTTTAATTGATGGAGAGAACTGGAAATTAAGACATCTTGGTTCTATTCCCATCATTCTTTTGAAGGATATTTTTATTGGATATGGACTTCCTTGGTTTCCAGTTTCTCATTTCTTTTTTTTTTTTTAAGAGAGGTCTTTGTTTTTGGCTTGCATTGTTTCTGATAAGTTGGCTGTTAACAGTTGTCGACTGTATAAAATATGTCTCTTTGCTTTGGGAAAAACTTTCTATTTATCAGTGGCTTTTATACTGTTTGGGTTTCATGGTATTTTCATCAAATTTGGGAAAATGTTGGCCACTATTTCTTCAAATATTTTTTTGACATCTGTTCCCCCAAGCCCCTTCTTAGACTCTAATCACATGTACCTATGTTTTTCTAGCTTGTTTTACCTCCATCCTTCAGCTTTGATTGTTTCTGTTGTTTTGTTTTGTTTTCTAAGTTCACTGATTGTCTTCTATGGTGTCTTACCTGTGGTTAGACCTCCAGGAAAATTTTGACTTCACATATCATACTTTTCAACTGTGCAATTACTGTATTTCTTTTTTAATCCTCTGTTTGTCTCCTCATTTTAATAGCTGTTTAATGCCCTTATTTGTCAATTCTGCCCTCTGTCATTTTTGTACCTATATCTGTTGACCAGTTCCCCACTCCCTTCTTTTTGAATCATATTTACCTTCTCCTTTAAACAAGATTTCGTCAGTCAGTTTTCTAATTGCTTTACTCTAGAGAGTAATTCTAATATCAGTTACTTAGCAGTTACTAAAAAAGAGATGTCCATAATAATGGTTTTTTTTAAAATAATGCAGACCTTTGCGTGATATTCCAGATTTATTGAGCTACTTATGCCAAGTTATACAGAATTATACTTTATTATGTAAGGCTTTTAGTTAACACAAGATTTATACACAAAGCAGTTCTGTAACAAGGGTGTTCTACAACTTAGGCCTTGAGATTAAAAATTCTAGGTAATAGAATTACTTAAAATGTGCACATCCATAGGACTTCCTGCCATTTAACATTCCAATCAAAATTCTACATGTGAACCAATCACAAACAGACAAGGCACTAAATTTATATGTTTGGTATTACAGATATACTTAAGCATGAGAAAGCATGGGATTTACAGTGAGAAACTACAGATAAAGGAGCCTGAAAGTGATATATCAAAATTGCTAAATTATTAAAAGTTTTTACAAAAATGTATAAAATAAGTTTGAGATACGTTACACTTTTTGATATCATTTAGCCCATTGTTGTTGTTCAGTCACTCAGTCCTGTCCAGCTCTTGTCCATGGCAACCCCATGGACTGTAGTATGCCAGGGTATCCTTCACCATCTCCTGGAGCTTGCTCAAATTCATGTTCATTGAGTCGGTGATGCCATCCAACTATTAGATGCCTGCATTTTTTCGTATTATACTTCTGTTGCTTAAAATCTATAATCTACAATATTAATAGTTAAGATACTCCTTTTATTAAGCTGAATTACCATGATATAGGTAGATTTTATTTGTTATCTTTTTAAGTTGCAAGGAAAGTCTAATTTCTTTAACTTTTAACTATAGCCTTGTGATCTTATAAAATCTTAATATATTCTACATGACTCCAAAGAATTCAGGTTTTATTTTAAGGTATAACCAATAAAATTTAAGAAAGTAATTTTTTAAAATTATTTTTAAAAAACCTTTTCTTGTTTCTGCTCTTAATATTAGGTAGACTGTTTCAGCCAGTCAGCTACATATGCATTGAGTCCCATATTTACCACTGACAAACTCTGAAAAGTCGGTTTACCTCAGTGAACATTAGGTTTCTCTTAAATGTGAAATGGAGTAATAAACTATCTGTAAATTTTAAGAAAATTAATATTCATATCACAGAGCTCTTAGTATTGGTTAATAAATAGTTCTTGTTCTCCCCTTTCCCTCACTGATGTACCTTTTAAAAGGAGAACATACATATGTTGTCTTTACTCACTCATTTCAGATGATTGCAGTCTGCTTGCTCTTCTCACAACTGATTTCACCAAAGTTAGAAAGGAAGCCTTCATGACCAGCATTAGTGAACACCTTGTTTTTTTTTTTATTGTTTTTGCCATACATTGTCATGATATCACCATGGGTTTACATATGCTTCCCCTCCAGAACCCCCCTCCCTCCTCCCTCCCCCCCGGGAAATCTTAGTGAACACCTTTTGGGCTTCATTTTACCTGGGCTCATTGTGTCAGATACCTGCCTCTCAGTCCCTTAAATGTTTATTTTCCTTCTCCTCCATGGTATCATCATCTATAGGACCTTTTCCAGTCTTAGACCTCTGTCTCAACCTTCTTTTTAAATTTCCCTTTTTCCATATATTTTTGTCTTTAAGGTTCCAAACTTTAGCACTCTTCTCCTTTAGCCTGCGTTGCCCATTAGTCTCACAGCCACCTAGAATCTGTACGTCAGGTACTGCCAAAGCTGTTATTCCATTCTCAAGCTCTTTCCTAGTGATTTTTTTCTCACTCTGTTCCTTCCTGCTTTATAGCATCAACATTTTCCAAAACTACCAACATTAAAACCTGAAATTGTTTGTCCTCCAATCAAGTCAATAAAAAAATTCTTTCATACTGTCTCCTAAAATTCAGTGACACTGATGAGATTTAAATTATGTTTAATTAGTTTAGTTTATGTTTAATTACTGATCTCTGAAAAGTTGTCCTTCTGGGCCTCAATTTTTTTCATCTCTAAAAATGTTTAAATTAGATCAGAGATCAGAGCCTAGGGCCCTGGGACCAAATAAAGTATGCTGCCTATTTATTTATGGCTGCTCTGTGCTATAGTAGTGTAATCGACTAGTAACAGAGACTCTGGCCCACAAAGCCTAAGGTATTTACTTTCTGGCCCTTAAAAAAAGTTGGCTAATCCCTGGACTAGTGGATTTCCCATCTACTTTTCATCTCTGTTAGCCAGCCTGGGGAGAATGTGCTTTTCAAGATTTTAAAGTGACAAGGAAAAGAATAGAAAAATTATTATAGTAGTTTTATATTTGACAAGAGAAATTAAACATAAAACAGACAACGACATTGGGATTTCACTTTGTCCATCTAATAGCTCTGGTGATTCAAAGTCATGTGGCTGTAACAGTAATAAGATACCCTTTGTCACTTTGTGGTGATATGCTAGTTTATTTGGTTAATTGCTTTTAAGTAATTGATAGTGAATGTATTGATGATTCCATTTACTAGATATTAATAGTAATTAAGTTTCTTAAAAGTCACTATTTGTCCACATTTTAAAGATAAAGAACACAAACTCTGACCACCAATCAGAAGTATAATTAAGAATCCTTTTGTATCATAACTATTCATCAAAGCAGATAATCTCCCATTGTGATAAAAGATTTTTTTTCGTATCCATGCACTGGTATATATCGAATGAGAATTCTAGGTATGTAAAAAATGCTTAGATGTAAAGGTCAGAAATATTGAACCTTAGTTAATTGTATGTATACTGACATAATTAAATATCTACAACTGATTTTCAGATGCATCAGAAAATAAGGTGGATTGATATATGCATGGAGGGGTGGAAATGTGATGAAACAAATGTAGTATTGAAAAATATTAGAGAATTTGTAGTTAGTATAAAGGGAGAACATTTTCACTGTTTTAAAAAAGATGCAACTTTTCTCATGTGAAATTCTTCACGTAAAAATTTGGGATAAATATTTAGATCTAAGTGGCTGTGAGACAGTTGAGGGAGAATATAGGAGTGACTTTGCATTTGCACACATACAGTATACCTTCTTGCTTTTGCATAAAATAAATTATTATAACTTATATGTTTATGTTAAGCAAACCTTACATGCATTTCATGTGTTTCTCAGCTGTTGTGTATTTCACAGACTTACTTCCACCAGGAATGTTCTTAGGTTATAATAAAAAGCATATACGAATTGAAACATTCAAGGAGCATCCTGCCTTTTTCATTATACAGTATGTAAATATGGGAAAGTCAGACAAATGGCCAATAAGTTCATATGGTCTATGTTCATACAGTAAAAAGATGGATTTACTGGTGGTCTATATACAACCCCTCATTTCTTTTGGCATTTTTACCAACTTGTAGGAAGTTAGGACTGTGCCTTGTGCTAACAAAGTGCTGAATAAATAAGGGCAGACTGTACAAAAAATACTGATTTGAGAGTGGGCATTTCTGAAGTGTCATTGTTTATTGTGAAATATATCATAATACAAAAATATGTAAATATGTATTAAGTTTAAAGCACAATGATATAGTGAATATCCATGCAAGTACCACTCATATTAAGAATTAAGAGAACTACTTAGGCCCACCCCAGTCACAGTCCCTCCTCTTCCATTATTTCTAGTAAGCTAAATAATATATACTTGATTTTTCTAGTGAATATTCCCATGCTTTTGATTTAATTTAACTATGTAAACTAAAGGATTCCCTGGTTACTCAGCTGGTTAAGAATCCACCTGCAATGCAGGAGACCACAGTTCAATTCCTGGGTGGGGAAGATCCCTTGGAGAAGGGATAGGCTACCCAATGTAGTATTCTTGGGCTTCCTGAGTAGCTCAGCTGGTAACAAATCTGCCTGCAGTGTGGGAGATCTGGGTCTGATCCCTGGGTTGGGAAGATCCCCTGGAGAAGGGAATGGCTACCTTCTCCAGTGTTCTGGCCTGGAGAATTCCATGAACTGTATAGTCCATGGAGTTGCAAAGAGTCAGACATGGCTGAACAACTTTCACTTCATTTCACTTTAACTGTCATGTAAACTAAAACATAGTTTAGTGTTTCCAGTTTTTAAACTTTACATAAGGCCATTATTGAGTGAAAACTCACCACTGTGTGAAATTCATCCAGTAGGGTATATGTTGCTCTAGTTCATTTATTTTCATTGCTAGTTAGTATATCATTGTATGACTGTGCCACAATTTATATATCAATTCTACTTTTGGATTTTTGCTTTTGCCTGCAATGTTGTATTATTACAGACTATGTGTGTGCTCAGTCGCTTCAGTTGTGTCCTACGCGTTGTGACCCTGTGAACCTTTCCCACGGGGCTCCTCTGTCCATGGTATTTTCCTGGGAAGAATATTAGAGTGGGTTGCCATGCCCTCCTCCAGGGAATCTTCCCAACCCAGGAATCAAACCCATGTTTCCTGTGTCTCCTCCATTGCAAGCAGATTCTTTACTGCTTGAGCCATCAGGGGAGCTACAGACACATTGCAGGCAGATGCTTTAACCTCTGAGCCACAAGGGAAGCTTCTATTATAGACTAACATATATTATAAAGAGTTTCTCTAGATTAGAGTATATGTCTTAAAATGAAATTAGTGGATTGTAGCATCACTGAAAATATGCATTTTTAAATGCTCATTTTTTAACATTGCTGTTGTTTTTCTTTAGCATTTGAAAAAATCCAGTGGAGTTGCATTTGGAAGGCAGAATTATCAATAAGTTTACTCTCCCTTCTTTTTCCCTTCTTCCCATACACGTACACACATATACCCTTCATCAAGAGTCCAATTTAGAAAATAAGAGCTTCCTTTATTATTTAAAATTAAAACATTTATTTTTTGTATTTTAAATATAGATAGCTCCTAACTTACAAATAAATATCTGATAGCTACAGTTACAAAGACCAGATATTTTCCTTCTCGGTACTCTTTGCTTCTCTGTAAAGCTGGAATTCTACTACAAGAAGGAAAGGAAGTTGTATTATATTTATTATCCCTAATAATTTCCTAGTACCTCTTTGTAATACTTTGTTCCAGCTCCTCACAACCATGAATCTTCTTTCTGTCACTATAGGCAGAAGATGTTCTAGAATTCTATAGGAATTAAGTTAATACAGTACCTACTCAGTGTAGTTTAACGTTTTGTTTTCATATGAGTGTCTTTTGGAGAATAACACTTTAAAAAATTTGGCTGTTCTGAAAGTTTTAATGAAGTCTAGAGAATTAGAAACAATAATAGCAAACACCTGAAATTCTTAGTTTGCCCTGTTTATTCACCACTGATCAAGTACTTTACATTCTGCTCCTTCTATGCAACTGTCCTTGAATAAAATGGATTAACATTTTATTAAAACAAACTTGTTTTACATTGGGCTCTAGAGTCATAAAGATACATAATAAGTGTCATTTTTCTTCAAAGTACTCATTTTAGTACTTAATGTCTCTTCTCATCATCTGTCTTACGCCGTCAAGTCCATATACTTTCCTTTGTTTGGTGCCTAATACAGCTCTGGAGGTAATGAAGTACTCAATATATTTTCATCTTGTATTATAGTTATACTTTTTCCACACACAAATATGTAAGTTTCTCATAGTTAGAATCTCTCTTGTTCTTAATATCCTTCATATAGTTCTAGTACACTGGGACATTCACTTAATATTCAGTGATTGAATGAAATTATTGATGACCATGTTTGACTAAGGTTCTCCTAATTAGTTTTTTGATAGTAAAATCTTTGACTTACTTTATTGATGAATAAATAAATAAAAGATACTCTCACTTCAGATGTCATCACAATAGATTGTTTTTCTAGACAGAACGAAGATGCCTGATTTTTAGTTGAATATTTTTTGAATGACCTTTGTTATACTGGCTTGATGACTATTATCATAAAAGTCTGTGTACTACCTATAGCTTGGGTTCTCTAGTCAGAAATTGAAGTCTTTTATAAAGTCTGCTCTATTTAATGAGTTACATATTTTATAACTTTGGTATTCCTTTTTCCAGTGAAACCAGTACATTAAAACATAAAGACTCTTAAGTATATAGAAAATTATGGCAATAACTTTCTTTCTTTATTTAGGTCCTGGGGACACCAACAAGGGAGCAAATTAGAGAAATGAACCCAAACTACACAGAATTCAAATTCCCTCAAATTAAGGCCCATCCTTGGACTAAGGTGAGTCAAAAAGAGTTTTTTAAAAAGTACATTAACCAGTAGTTAATTAGAAGTTGGATTTCTCATTGTTCTTGAACTAAACTACTTTGAGACTCGTGGCTGTCAGAGCACAAAGCACAACAGCACTGCTGCATGCAAACATAATTGTATATTATATGTCAGTGTTCCATTGACTGTGTATAGCTCCATCCCCATCAATTTCCTGTAGGAAGTTTCCAATCTGGGTTTTTATTTGTAGGATGAGGACAGTACATATGCGTAGTATTCAAATAAAGAATTTTGTTAAGTGCAGGATCTTATATATAAATTTTTACTCTTTAAAATTCAGAAGTAATTTCTTTACATAGTTAGGGGTACTCATATACATTCAGTATCATATAGCATTCGGTATCACATATATTTTTATTCTTTTTAAACTACTAGTATATAGATTATATTTTGTGTTCTTCTCTTGTTTACTTTGCTATTGGTGTTTTGGGAGCAAGAGTAAAATGAAGATTTGGTCTCACTAATAGTATACATTGAAAGCAGTTGATATGCCCACAGGATGTCACTAGCCATTGGAAAAGCCTAACTTCAGCTTTTAGTTGGAGCCAATTCTAAGAGCATAAGTACTAACTTAAGAGAAGACTTTACTTTTTGTTTTGATAGTTAATTGAAATGATTATAGAGAGATTTTATTGAAAAGTTATTTTCATGTCTGATTTGTGAGATTGTATGAAGAGGGGGAAAAAATCTCAATAAGGTTTACAGCTAGAGTGACTCTCTTGTTTTATAGATTCTGAAACTCTAGCTAAACATCCCAAATGATTTATCTATGTTTCCGTTTGTGACTGACAAAGTCAGGATTAAGCTTCTTTGTGTATGTGTGTGTGTGTTTAATACCAAGTTTATATTTCATTATATATTTTGTGGGTTGGAAATATTAAACTTTAGTATATATTTTAATTGGAGATCTTGTATATTAAAAAATGTACATAGAACAGTTTGTTTTGAACATTGACGGGTTCATTTAATTGGTTATATATCTTTTATAATAAGAGGTAAAGTAATTTAGGTAAAACAATTTACATTTCCAGATTCAAAGTAGGTCTCTTGCCAAGTTGTATTATTCAGGTTTCTTTGCTTCAAGTTATCAAATGTCTTCACTTCACTTCAGAAAATCCTCTTATTACTAATTATTCATTATTTAGAAACAAAGGCCTCAGTAATAATTTTACTGCCAGAATTATAAGCTCTAGCTTTCACTGATGTTGCTCTCTCCCCCACCCTCTTATTTAAGTTTTCAGTAAACACTAAATGTTCTGAGATAAGTCATCCTTTGGTCTTGGTATTTAAAGTTTATTTTGGATCTGAGTCAGAAGATAGTAGGTTCTCTTACTGGTTCTAAACTCAGAGAATTGTAGGTGCCCTACTTGGATTTAGAATCCGAGCTGCAGTTTGAATCCAGCAAAGTTATTCCAAGCTACAGTGTAATAAATGATTTGTAGTATACTATGATTTCAGCCATGTTAAAGAAGAACAAGAAGCAAAGAGAATTCTGTATATTGAATTAATACAGGGAAGTATTCCAAAATGCTAATGGTAGTTTGAGTAAGAAGAGTATAGGTGATTTTATTTTCTTTGTTCTGCATTTCCATATATATTTTTTTTAATAAGCATGTTATTTTAAGGAAGAAAATAAAGTAAAATTCTTTTTGGTCAAATCTGCTCTAAGTATTCATCCTGTGTATAGAGTTTCTAAGCAATACAAAGCTGAAATGAGGTCATAAGATCTTATTTAGTAGTCCTTGTCCTCATTTTTTTTTTTAAATCAAGACTGCCAACAGTATTAGTGTGTGTCATATACTGTACTTTTTCCCTTTGATTATATCTCAAGTATTAGCCAGGATGGAATGTGAGGAATGATTCATTATAATTACCATGCAAGCAATAGAAGATTAATGGTGAATTTGCATGCTTTACATCTTCTTTTACCCTTGTAAATTCCGGATGTTTCTGTATCTTACACTAATGCTTTTCCAACTTGAATAATATACACAAAGCCCTTTTATTTGTTTTATTTAGGCTTCCATTCTTGTACCATATGTAGAATAATAATTCAGTTCTCCCACCTATTTTGTGTCTTCAAACTCTTGTGAATTCTTCACTCATATATGTGACATAATTTGCTTCTCACTTGGTACAAATGCATTTATTATATAATAGAACACTTACATTAATTTCTCATTAGTGCACACCATTAGGTTGCTGATACTGTGGTTGTAAACACAAAACCAAATTCAGACACAGAAATTCGATGGCACTATTCTGTCTTCCAGATGATCCAGAATATATTTACATTGATTATTAAGAGTAGATCATTATCAAAATAAGAATACAAAATTTTAAATTTTTGGAGGAAAGTTTCCCCTCCTTTGTGATAGTATACGTCAGCTTGAGAAATACTCTCATATTATGCTAAGCAGCCAGTGGAGTTTTTTTTTTTTTTTTTAGCCATACGTGATGTCATTCTCTAAAGGAAAAAGCTTTTGCCTTTGGAGGACAGGTAAACGGGAGTCTGGAAACAAAATCTGCTTTGCCTTTATTGAAGTCTTCTGTTCAAACCTACTTTAGCCCCATTTGCTGAAACCCTTTTTTTGATCATGTTATAGTGTAGTACAGCTATATCCCCAGAGCTGGGAGCTCCTGTTCTCAAAAAAAGTAGGCAGACAAAAAGATGAAGGGAGGAAATATCTTCCTTGGAAGCACTGAGTGAGGGTAGTTAGATGTATAAGAAAGATAGCAAACAGAAGAACAAAACCATGAAATATTCTAGTGTGGTATATTGCAGGGATCTTGAGAATGCAGAGATACAGTAAGATGCCCTTGACTGTTACCTAATAGCCAGAACAACCTAATTCACTGAATAAGCATTTGTGGCTTAAGTTGGAAAGGAAATATATATACTAATGTTTTGAAACGGGACCAATATTGAGAGTGATGGTGGGGAAGATAAATATTTGCCTTTTGGTGTATGCTATACAGTTAAAAGAATAAAAGCCAGATGGGAAGCAAAAGGAAATTATAGCAAAAGCAAATTGAGAATTAAATAGAGGTGGGGATTGGTTGGAAGAAGAGAAGAAGCTGAAATTCTGCATTTGGTACATGGAGAGTTGGGTAAATGACAGTCTATTTAGGTATGAAGTAAGGATCTAGTATAAGCATTGCTCCCATTCTTTGTGCCTCATGTTGCTTTTTGCTTTTATAAGAAAGTAGTTAGCTGTTGTGTCTTTTCTTCAGGTTCTTTTGAAAACAAGTATGCATATAGAGGATTTGTCCTCTCTATCTCCACTGCCCTGACTTTAGCCCAGCAGCATATCATAGAATTGCTGAAACAACCTCCTACCTCCTGATTTCCCTCCTTCATATCTTTCACATCCTCATTGCTGTCAAAATCATCTTCCTTAAAGCACATGTGATATTGTCTCTCCTATTTGAAAATTTTCTGATTCCTCATTGCCTATAGGAAAATTTTTATATACCATATGTATAATGACAAGAGTGATCATATGTCCCAATTTATGTTTGCCCAGTGTGATTATTAATGGCATGTTCTTCACACTCTTCACTTTCCCAGTCTGTATGACAGATTATCCAGTCACTCTCTTCCTAGTTATTTCTGCTTTTCTTTCCAGGAAAACTAGAGATTTAGTTCTTTGTCCTGCTCTTAACCTTTCCTGAGGCATTTATTCAGTTAAACATAATCTTTCCCAAGTTCTCTCAACTCCCTCACCCTTAAATGCATGAATTAGGCAATGAATTTAAAAGTTTAGTGTTCAGTTAGGATAGATTAAGGATTTCTAATAAAGTTAACATTGTAATGGCTGTATATGTTTATTCCCTATTTTGAGTATCTGATTGTGCTAACTTTTTGTTAAAGTTAAAGCACATATTGCCCTGTATTATTCCAGGATTCAGTAATCCTGTAAGGTCAGTTAGAACAGCAGTACCCAGCCATTTTGGCACCTGGGACCGGTTTCAGAGAAGACCATGGACCAGGGATGGGATGGTTTCAGGATGATTCAGATGCATTACATTTACTGTACAATTTATTTCTGTTATTACATCAACTCCACCTCAGATCATCAGGCATTACATCCCAACCCCTGAGTTAGGTAACACAGATGTCTTTATATTCTTTCGGAGTAATGAAATTCATAAATGATATATCTAGTTAGTAGAGAAAGTAGATTAGAATTCCAAGGGCCTTGGTTTCTTTCGATTGACTACGTACTGTTTAATATCTTAGCTACATATGAGAGTGTTGTCCTGCTCACTTTGAAGGGATCATGCGTCATGCTGAATTTCTTGATCTAATCAAACTGTTCTCCTGATTGTTCCCCAGAAAAGCTACATTCATTTCTACCTCTTACTAGTGAACACTTAGAGTGTTATTCTTTCTCTCTGCTTACTAAGTCTTGACCTTTGTCAGGACTTCACATCTCTTTCTCCCATGAAACATCTTCTAATTATCCAAGCTATATGTGATTATTCCCACCGTATAACTCCTGTAGTACCTTCCAAGTCATACCGTATATATACCATAGCAGCTTCTCATTTCTCTTTTGTAATGTTGATAATAAAATGAATTTGTTAGCTCAAAATGTTTGTTGCTGAGACTTGGGTATCCATGATTAATAGTTAATTTGTGGGATATGTGGGGACCTTGGATCATTGATTTAAGTATCCCAGAAAGCATTATCCACAAAAATCAATCCTTACATACTTAATTTCTTAGAACAGAGTCCACATGCTGTAAAGTGAGTGAATACTAGTGTTCCTAACTAGCTAACAGAGTAAGCAATAAATTGAGGTCATTTCCGCCATCAAAGGAATCGAACTAGCTGAATTAGTTATTACATGTATTATTCGCTGTGCTTAAAGCTAAACCAAAAGGCCTACTATAATTTTTTTAAATGACTTTCTTCATAATGTTTTTTCCTGAGTCTTTGACTACAAGATGAATTTTCATTTGGTAAACTTACCTGTTTTAACTAGTTTCACCCATTACCAAAAATACCTTCAAAGGGTCTTAGCACAAAGCAAAAATCCCTATCAAACATTTTGTTGTTGTTTTGCTGATCCACTCTACCTTTCTGCCTTGTTTTGCTCATGTATTCCGGAAAGCATGAAACTATGTTGGGGATTTCTGTTGGTTCCTAAGTTGGTCATTTGTTTTGTCTGCTGTTCTGGTAATCAGTTTCAATATTACTATTCAACCCATCTGCCTACTGATCACAAATAGTATATTATCACTTGTCTCATAAATACATTATGTTCCCTACTGAATTTTCTACCTCCATCTTCATTAGTGCTTGAATAATCACTTCTTCTCTAGCATCTGTTTTGCTATGTGAGTAGACCTCTTCACTTTTCTGTTTATACTGACTTTACCCTATTCCTTTGGAAACTATTGCACATTAAAATCTAACTACTAAGGTGGTGAATCCATATGTGAGAAGAACAAGATATAAAAGAATGGATCACTTGTGGGGAGCAGAGGATAGGGTTGAGGGTGAATTAAAAAAGAAGGCAAAAATTTGTGACTTATTTGTTCTTTAAAACACTTATCTCCTGTGTATCAGTGCTGTGCTAGACACCATAAAAGATACAAAAAAAAAAAAACTAAAATATATAGTCTCCAACTTTGAAACACTTAAGGGTGATATATATCTGAGTCAGTTGAAGCAAGTATTGAATAATACATAACCATATACTTGATTATGTGCTGTTGGTGTTTCAAGGTGTTTCACATACTGTAGGTATCATAGGGAGGATCTTCAGTGTGGTGGTAAAGGGGAAAAGGAGCCTCCTTTTAAAGGTGATAGAAGGACTGGTGGATGAGGGTGGATACTATTGAAGGACAGTTTAGATTTGCTTGCATGCGTGTGTGCTCAGTCACTTAGTCATGTCGTACTCTTTGTAACCCCATGGACTATAGCCCACCAGGCTCCTCTGTCCATGGAATTTTCCAGGCAAGGATACTGGAGTGGATTACCATTTCCTGCTCCATGGGATCTTCTCAACCCAGGATCAAACTCATGTCTCTTGTGTCTCCTGCATTAACAGGTGGATTCTTTACACCTGGGAAGCCCTTGGATTTGCTTAGGTGCTGCTAAAGTTAGGAATTGTTGTGGCTTGGGGGACTATCCCTTAAGATAAGGAGGTATGGATGATAAGGAAATATTCCTATATTCTTAGGAAGATCAACTTGACTATAGTAACCATTTTATGAACAATGAAAGGTTAAATTGGAAAAGTAGACATTTGGTAAATCACACTTCTGTAGTATTTTATCAGCAAATGAGGTTAGAGGGAGGAATTTGTGGCATAGTTTAATGCTGATACCAACATTATATTCCTTATGTGTATTTTAATTAGTGAAGCTAAAATTTATTGAATTGTGGCTAAGGAAAGGATGTTGTGTTTCTTACGAATTATGTGCTGTACCTAAGCACTTCAGTAGACTAAAATTCTTTTCTTAGTTAATTAACTAGTCAGCAAATCCATGACATTGTCTCACTTTTAGTCCTGCATATAGCCTTACAAAATACAAATAATTTTATATACTAGGGTTGCTCTTCAGAAGTGTTCATGGTGTATCAGTTTTTAACATTGAATGCTTATGTATTTTGTGTATGACCAGCAAACAGTGTCTGTACTCTACATTTATCACGATGAAAACTTGAAGAGGAATAGCTGTTTGAGCTACTGAACAAGGCACAGTGCTTGTTCTCCATTCTACTTAGATTAATTATCATTGTCCCATAGGCATTTTTACATTGCTCTTGTTGGCTGTGTAATATAGTGGAATTGTTGAGAGCTGATGCTATGAGAATCAAACACAGGCCTTGATGTGGTATATAAATGGTAATTTTAAGGGGCTTAAGATTCAGTCATAACAGTTAGCTCCAGGTTGAAATTTGATGTTTGATGGCAAAAGTCTATTCTAGGACATGTGAAGGAGAAAATGGCCTGTGTCCTTTCTGAGTTATCCAAATGCAAATTTATTTTGAATAATTCTTCTGTTAAGAACTCATTTGCATTTGTTGAGTACCACAGAGACTTTATTTTTGGGGAAAAAATTTGTTTTCTCCTAGTTTCTTCTCTAGACTAGTATTTGTGATAAGAGTTTGTTTCAATTTAAGAAAATGAGTTGCTGCACAGGTGAGGTAGTAGTTGAATCACTTAAAAGTTCATGTCAGTGTTTTGGTTCTTTTCAGTTTTTTTTTTCTCTTTTGTTTTCTTTCTTCCTTTTGTTTCTTTATTTTTTGCTTTGTTCTGTTTTGTTTTATTTATTTACTTCTGGTTTTAGTTTTTACAGGGAATGTTTTGGGCTGGCTCTTCATGGCCTTGCTAACATTCTTGGCTGGCCATATTTAGTCTGCGCACTAATTGTTAGTTGGCCCAGTTGAGTCTTACTTTGTGCTCTCATTTTTTTTAGTCTGGTTTTCTATTTTTGTCCACCTGGTTGTGTTTTAAGTTCATGAGAGATTTTTATCCTGACGGGCCGGATTTTAATCCGTGAACTAAATTTTAGTCTGCAGACTAAAAGTAATCCGCGGATTATTTATTTTTGCAAAATATTTAATTCCCCCACTGGAAACTATCCTAAAAGAATGTTAAATTCTCTTAGAATAGCCAAGGGAATTCACAGCTACTGGTGAGTTCTGCCATTTTTTGTTCTCAATACCTAGACATAATAGACCCTGCTACCTCCCTTTTGCATATTTGGCTCCGTTGTGCCTAGGTGTTGGTTTACATTACTTACTATGCATGTCACCTATAACTGTGACTGTCCCTTAGTTGTATTGTTCATTGTATATATTTTTGTTTAGCTTTTGGTGGGTGAATTGGGCATATTTGCAGATGGAACTGTGTTGAATTTGTAGTGCTCAGAGATAGAGAATTTTTTTCAGTGAGTTTTTCCAAAAAGGAAAGGGTATGAGGTGGCAAAGCCCACAATAGAAAAAGTAAGTTTATACCCGCACTTCTGAGGTGATATGTCAATTTCTTGAAGAGTCCTAAGATAATGAGAATGTCAGTAAATATCTTTTAGCAGGGAAGTCAATCCAAAATGGAGAATAATCCGCGGTGGCCTGATCCTTCTTAGCTCACACAAATTGAAAATATCTGGCTTGAAATCTATAAATTAAATAAATTTATCACTTTCCTCTCATCACTAATAATTTAGCAAAAATGTTTATACTGTGTTACCAGAATTAATTAATAGAGA
This sequence comes from Antilocapra americana, assembly GCA_007570785.1. Classification (NCBI taxonomy): domain Eukaryota; kingdom Metazoa; phylum Chordata; class Mammalia; order Artiodactyla; family Antilocapridae; genus Antilocapra; species Antilocapra americana. The sequence continues at coordinate 37,915,472 of ML664161.1, forward strand.
AAAACTAGCATATTGGGAACTCACATCTTGAAAAGCAGGCTGATATGCCCCCTCCCAGCCATGTCAATGGACAATGAATCCAGGTCGTAGAAGACCAAACACTTTACTTTGGGAATTTTACTTCTAGATTTCATTTTGATTTTAACTTTTTTTGGTTTTGTATTTTTTTAATAAATGCACTGGCATTGGAACATAATTAAATTAAAATTTAATTTCTTTACTGTGCCTCACCATTGCGCAATCAATTTTTTTTTTGCATACACTGTGGTGAAATAATTTTTAAAACTTGGACTTGCTACTGTGCAGACTGATGTTTTAAGTTTATAACTGTATAAACATTTTCTATGTCCCCCCCTCCACACCATGGATTTCTTATAACATTGGATATATTTTTCCTTGCTGGACTATTCTCTTTTGGATTGACTTCCCCTGTTTGGATTATTTCACTGCATTCTCATCTTTAGGATTCGTCAGGAACAGGACATTTCACCTCAGGAGTGCGGGTATGTACTTAATTTTTTTTTCCCAAAATTTCAGGGCAGGTCTATAAAACTTGGGGGGAAAACTTTTTTGAAATGCTAGTTATTCATTCTTGAAATGTAATAATAAAAACAAAGTAGGTAGCTGTGTGGTATAGGTTTTGCTTGTGGTATATATTTAGATTCTCAGTTTCTTGAATGATTTATTGATAAGTAAGCTGAAGTTTAGGAGTGGGGTTGGAAAAGTTTTTTTACAAGAATAAATATTGACAAAACCCCACAGAACCAAAGATTTCAAGTGTTAAACAATTTAGTATGGAATAAAAAGCAGCAGAAACTTCATTATTAAAAGCTAAGTGACAGTAGTTATTGGTTTCCTTTTCTTTAAACACAAAGGTAATTCAGGAAAATCTTTTTCTAGTTTGGCCTATAATTTTGAAAGTTGCATGCTACCACACCCTGTCTTATGGTCAGAAATCTGGACTTTGGGTATGCTGGGATTTGACCCCACATAATTTTCTTAACCTATATCCATAGATTACTGAACCAAGGCTTTTCTCATCAGGATCTCTGAAGGGGTTAGAATAATAATGGGTACTTTTTTTAAAAGGCAGGTTAAGTCTTGATTTTAATGTAGGTTTTTAAAATGAATTCTTTTCCTTATTTTTCTAACTCTTTGATTCTGTGAGTTAGGGTTCCCTGGCAGAATAAGCTATTATGTGTCTTAGTTCTAACATGGATGGTGACTTTTAGTCAGTAAGAAATCAAAAGAGACATGGATGATTTTCTTTTTAGTAATCAGAAGTAAGCTTACAATACTGGTTTATTAATAGATGTAACACAGAATTTTTTCATTTAAAATACATTCACTGTCCACCTACCCTACGTATGAATGTTATAAGATACTTATTTCTACCTTTGGTGGTGGTACTTTTAATTCTACTTCTGTGCTCCCATATTAGTCAGAGGCATTTTTATTAGACTAGCTAACAAAATAAATCCATATGCTGTCAAATAAATACATACTTCCCTCAGGGGTAAAATAAGTCAGTAGTACTTAGTATTTTCATAAAAATTTTCTAAATGTTTCCACTGATTATTTTCTTCTACATTTTGAGTTTGATTATGGTTCTGGCTGGGGAGCAAGAGATGGGGGAAATGACCACGAACAGTGAAAGATCTAAACATTCCAAATAATACAGAACATTAGCTCCTTGACTGAGGCAAATCAGATTATTCAAAAGAATAAAGATAAAGCAGCTTGTAACTGTGGAGAGGGTTTTCTAACACAGCCAAAGAAATTAACTAAGATTTTTAATGTTCAGAAATAAATTTCTAATATCCTACTCAAGCAAAAATTTCTCAATTTCCAAGGAAAATTTCTTTATTAATAATAAACTTTGTTTCAAAACGATAAAAGAATTTTCAGTGTAGAAAGTACTCTTATAAATAGTCTCATAATCTAATGAGTTCTGTAGTAGTAACCAGTTCTCCTGCTTTCAGCCTAGGTGACTAGCCAAATGTTACATGAGCCTTTATCATTAGGAAACTTAAGCCTCCCAGACTCCTGTGCCTTGTCACAATCTGCATGTCTTTTCCTCACTTACAGGTCTCTTTCCCTCCATTTTTACACATCTGTTTTCCTTTTTGTGTCTGTCAACTTCCACCACTGCTGCTACTAAACCTTCTGAAGTCTGTGTTCTTCTGTCAAAGGATATATGTTTCATTTTTCTTTAAATTCAAAAGCTTTCTGTCCAGATGTTTATGTTTATTTCTGTTTTTCCCCTTCTGCTTTTATTCTTTAACTATCCATAATTTAGAACAGAGTATATTTTTCATAGTTCTATGTATTTATTCGGAGTTTCAAGACATAGATAAGTAGAAAGCTTTCTGTTCCTTTAAATAAGTTTATTTATTTGCCTTTTGCCTCATTATAGCTTTCAGTTTACTTTTTCTGTGAGTTAATGTTCTTAATGAAAAATAAGTTTCTCTATTCCTGATTAAAACCTTAGAATATTTATTCAAATGAGTGGTAAACTGGCCATGTTATGATAACAGCTACCTGAAAAAAACAATATTTTGGACATTTTGAGAAGTTCTGGATATTCAAGAATTTCTTCAAATAATAATAAGCTCTGTTTATTGAAAAGTTAATACCAAATCATTAAAGAATAAACAGCTTTTCCTTTTTAAAAGATAGTAATTGACAGATTTGAACAGTGCTGTTGATTATCAACAATTGTTTTGCTAAAAAAAAAAGTCACACCAAAGAGGCAAAGCTTATAACTATTACCACAGCAGTCAAAACTTAATGTTGCGTTCTAAAGTTGTGACTGCCCCAGAACCAAGATTTTCTTTTATGCCTGTCATATTTTGTGTGCATGTTTGATTGTACTGCTTTATGATTAGCTTGTATAGATTTTTTTTTTTCCATTTCCCCTAGTTTTTTCCTCTGAGCCTTTTTCATATAGTCTTTAATTAGCAGTTCACCCCCGTGTGGTAAATTGTATGCAGTTAACTCCTTTCATTCTAAAAGGTTTCTTTCACAAATTCAACTATGTTTTTGTACATGGTGGGAATTAACTCAGATGATAATTTGCAAAGATTCTTACATGAAACATTAACTGTACTTTCTCTCTCTCTTTTTTTTTTTTTTCTGTTCTGTAGGTCTTCCGACCCCGAACTCCACCCGAGGCGATTGCACTTTGTAGCCGTCTGCTGGAATATACACCAACTGCCCGACTGACACCACTGGAAGCTTGTGCACATTCATTTTTTGATGAATTACGGGACCCAAATGTCAAACTACCAAATGGGCGAGACACACCTGCACTCTTCAACTTCACCACTCAAGGTAACTCCTAACACTTAATCCTATTACCATTTTCTGGGAAACTTACACATGTATAACTTTAATTTTCTATTAAATCTTTGTAGGATAAAATTAGGCATATTAAGTACTTATACAGGAAGGAAGCATCCTATGTAACCAAACTTACTAGGCTACCACACTTATGGTTTTGAACAAAATAAAGGCAGATTAAATTTTTCAAATAGGCATAGCTTCTCTGATTTTTAGCAGGTTCTGGAGAAGTTAGACATTTCACTGAGTAAGGTTTATCACTAATAAGGTTGATGTACAATTTAATCTTCAGATTTGTGTCTAGAATGTTAAAATTTCTTGCTTCCCAGGGATTTATATCAAGTTTTCTTAACCCGGAAATAAATTGGTTGCTGTATTTGTGTAATTTTAGATGCCATACAGACAGAGAAAACTGGAGTCCTATAAAGCCCATCTTAGAACTTATGTAAGGGATGTAGAAGAGAAACTTTCATCCCTTCTGAGCCTTGGCATCATTGCTACTGATAAGAAAACACTGATAAGAAAACTGAGGTTGGGTATTGGTGGTTTCTAAAAAGGCCAGGAATGGTCATTTTTCATTCATTCATCAGCCACACTGCCTCTTCCTAAACTGAACATTAAACATGTACAATTCGCCATAGATAAAACAAAGAGTAAATAGATGGCTAGTTTTGGTTAATTAGTCAGGCTAAAAATATAGAAGGGGGATAGAGAGCTTTCTGTGATCAGCAAATAGATAGAATTTATTTATTATAAAGCAAAATATTTCCCCCTTTTAAGCTTTTCTAAAACTGGAAAAATGTATTTCTTAAACTGTAGATTTGGAAGATGTAAGTTGCTAGTAGAATAGACTTGGATGATTCATTTGACTATAATCTTAAACTGTCAATATTATGTAGCTACTAGCAATGCTTATGTAATCTCATTCATCAAAGAAAAATCTGCAGGTTTCCTGCAACTATTAATTTTGACTTGGGCTGATCAGAAATCATTTGGAATGTTGTTTTAAGTCCTGGCTATACCTCTCTAAGATGTTAATGAACACCAGGTAGAGTATACAGAGGAGCAGAATTAAATATAGAGCCTCAAAAGTGAAGACTTAAGGGATTCCTGAGAAAAATACCTCAGATAAAGGCCTCAGCCCTGGCATAAAGAGAGACTAAATGAATATTTAGGAATCAATCAAGGCATTTTCTATTGGTAGTAGTGAAACAAGGTATTTTCAAAATACTGATCTGTATATCAGGGAAAAGCTGGATGATGTCAAATATTGTACGTAAGATTATTCCAGTTTGGCAGAAGGTTTGACTAGGAAACATGTTCTCTTCCACAACAGAAATACATTAACTCAATGTCACAAAAATTTTAGACATCTTGAGAAAATAAGTTTTATTTTTAATTCTTACTGCTTTTGTTTTAATCAAGAGTAATACGTTTAGATGGAAGAAAATGTTAAAAATGCCGAGGAAGTATAGAGAAAATTGAAATCACAGTCCTGAAAGAATTACTTTTAGCTTTCAAAGTAATCACTTTATGATTTTATGGTGTAGCTCTTTTCTAATGCTAATGCTGATAACCCTTGAATATGAAGTGATCCTCTGTTTTCCCGTTTAGAAGATCCCAAAAGGGTTCTTTCTGTTAACTCAAATAGATTTAAATTAAATAAAGTTAATATTAGTTTCAGCTTCCCAGATGACTCAGGGGTAAAGAATCCACCTGTCAGTGAAGGAGAGACAAGAGATTCCTGGGTCGTGAAGATCCTCTGGAGAAGGAAATGGCAACCCACTCCAGTATTCTTGCCTGGAGACTCCATGGACAGAGGAGCCTGGTGGGCTATAGTCCATGGGGTTGGTCACAGTTAGACTGAGCACACACACAGTAGTTTAGGAATTCTTTTTACATCTCATATTTTATTAGAACAATTTTTTTCCAAACTCTATATACATCTTTTACATCTGTGTCTTTGTAATCAGTAGAGCTACTTTTTGAACCATCTGTATAGTTTTTTAGGTTACATTACCTAAAGTTTTTGATAGGAAACTCTTTTTGAATCTATCTGAGACCGCCATTGGAAATTCTACATTTATCTGTTTACATAAATGTATCATGTTATGCATAATATAATTATTTAGTGGATTGCTTTATAAAGTAGCATCTAAAAGACTTTTTTTATTTTATTTATTTTTAATTGGAGGATATTTGCTTTACAATATTGTTTTGGTTTCTGCCGTACATCAGCATGAATCAGCCCTAGGCATTCATATGTCCCCTCCTTCAACTTCCCTCCCACCTCCCACCCCATCTCCCACTTCTCTAGGTTGTCATAGAACACTGGGTTTGAGCTCACTGCATTTTATTTGTGTACAGTGACATCCAGTAAAACTGTGGATCTTGGCATGAGAAACTACTAAGTCAGTGCTAGATATTTTTTGCCTCATTTTTACTGTTTCTGTCAGATAACTAAAGTTTCCCAAATTTTAAAGGGAACCTTGATCTTTTTTTTTTCCACGCTAAGGATTTCCTCCAGCAAGTACTTTGTTTCTCAAAATATACAAATCAAGACAGCCCCTTGTTAAGTAAACAATTTGGTAGAAACTCAAATGCATACACATGATGCATCTTGTGATATTTATGATGGATATATTTTAGAGAATAATTCTCCTTAAATTGAGACATATTTTAATCCATACTCTTAAATGTATGTGTGCACCTGTTTGTGTTCATTGAAACTGAGATACTGCTTAAACCTTTTATTTGATCAGATTTCAAAAATCAAGATTGTTTCACTGTTCACATACATCATTTCTGAAGTAATTACATTTGACTCTTTAGTCACTGGCTAATAATTTTCCATTATTACTAAAGAAAATAAAGTTTAAAACAACTAAGTTATTTTACGAATTTCTAAGCTTTTTTAAAAACTGAGAGAAAATTCATGTAGCATAAGGTAAACCATTTTACAGTAAACAATCCAGTGGTGTTTAATACATTCACAATGTTGTACGGCTATCACCTCTCTCAGATTCCACAGCATTTTCGTTGCTCCTGAAGAAAACTCCATACCCATTAGGCATTCAGTCTCCACTAACTCCTTTTTTGACTCTTGGCAGCCAGCAGTCTGCTTTCTGCCTCCATGGATTTACCTCTTCTGGATATTTCATATAATGGAACCACATAATATGTGACCTTTTGTGTCTGGCTTCTTTCAGCTAGCGTGTTTTCAGGGCTCACCCATGTTGTAGCATATATCGGTATTTCATTCCTTTTTATGGCGAAATAGTATTTCATTATGGGCTTCCTGGGTGGCTCAGTGGTGAAGAACCCACTTGCCAATGCAGGAGACACAGGTTTGATCCCTGGGTCTGGACAACCCCTTGAGAGGGAAATGGCAACCCACTCCAGTATTCTTGCCTGGGAAGTCCCATGGACAGAAGCCTCGTGGACTACCATCCATGTGGTTGCAAAAGAGCCAGACACAGCTTAGTGACTCAGCAACAGCAGATAAAGTTTTCATTATATCATGTCTTAATCAGTTCAGGCAACTCTTAACACCCATGAACTGGGTGACTAAACAACATTTATTTCTCACCATTCTGGAAGGCTGGGAACATCAAGATCAAGATGCTGACAGATTCAGTGTTTGATGAGGGCTGCTTCCTGGTTTGCAGATGACTACTTTCTTGCTTATATGGTGGAGAGAGATCACCTCTCTTGTGTCTCTTCTTACTAATCCTATTCATGACCTAATTTCTTCCCAAAGGTTCCACCTCCATACTGTCACATTGGGAATTTAGGGCTTCAGCATATGAAGTTTAGGGGAACACAAACCTTCAGTCCATAGCATAGGGATATGCCACATTTTGTTTATTCATTCATCTGTTGATTGACATTTTGTTTGTCACTACCTTCTGGCTATTGTGAATAGTTCTGCTATGACTATTGTGTACAAGTATGAATTCGTTTGAATATGTGTTTTCAGTTTGGGAGGTATTACTGAATCATATGGTAATTCTGTATTTAATTTCTTGAGAAACTGCCAAACCATTTTGCATAATGACTTGCACATTTTGCTTTCCTACTAGCATTGTTACAAGGGTTCCCGTTAATCTACATACTCACAGATATTTGCAACTTTAAAGCACATACTAATTAATAACAATTAATGGATGATCAGAATAAGGGGTTAAAGAAAGAGAACTAACTTTCCAGTTGGTTGTATAGCTAGAGAGAATAGAGGGATGGTGGGTGTCATTAGTGAGTGTCCCTCTGTAGGTAGAATAAAACCCTTCTCGAGCCTCAGCAAAAGCTAAAGATAGTCCCTGATCTACATACACTAGGTGCTCAGTCAGTGTTTGAGCGATTGATACATGCCACTTTAAATATACATAGTATTTATTAACTCATTCAACCAGTACTTATTGGGCATTTCTAATTTTCCTTTTACTTGTTGGAACTGTTGTTTTAATTAGTAAAGCAAACCTACCATATGAACAAAACTACAAAGATCAAACACTTGAGTAAAATATATTAAGGTGGCAATGGTTTGGTCACTAAGTCATGTTCGACTCTTGCGAGTTCGTGAACAGGAGCCTGCCAGGCTCCTCTGTCCATGGACTTCTCCAGGCAAGAATACTGGAGTGGGTTGCCGTTTCCTTCTCCAGGGGATCTTCCTGACCCAGGAATCGAACCCAGGTCTGCGTTGCAGGCAGACTCTTTACCAACTGAGTTACAAGGGAAGCCCCAAAATATAGTAGAGCTTATAACTAACTACAGTTTGATGTTTGTTACTGTGCCATGAGTAAATAGCCATAAACAATAATTAATACAACTTTTATGTAATCAAAACGAGTGTTTCTGTAATCAGCTAAAGGGAGAAGAGAGGTGAACAGATACCGGACAAAAAAACTTTGAGATCTTTTTGACTTTCTGGATCTATAACTTGTAGACTATTACACCTCTCTTGTTTCTGGAACTAGGGCTTCAGTGCACTAGGATCCCCTGACTGACAGTGTTACCTACTTCCAGAACTTGGATGCCAGCATACCATAAAGTAACCATTCTCTTACTTTCCCTTAGTCATTGGATCTCAAAGGTTGGACATAACTGAGTCAGACCTTAGGAAGCAAATAGAATCAGGAAATCCCAACAGAAATCAATTTTCTTTGTTTACCAATTCTTTACTATTCCAAGGCTGGAATGTATAGGGAAATAGAAGATTTTGTGTGTTTAATGATGAGTTTCTGACTAATTCCACCACACACATCCTCAATTCAGATTTTCTATTTAATTTTTATGAGATTTTTACCCAGTAAAGCATTATTTCCCTGCTCCCCCCGCCCAAGGTCATGTGATAGGATGGGAGTAGGGCAGATATAAGTAAAAATTATCAGCTGTTTACATTAATGTGACTTAGTTTGAAGAATCTACCACTCTACCAATTAGCTGGATTATCTGAGGGGATGGTAGATTTGTGGGGAAGTAGGAGGAATAGTGGCTTATTGGTTAGGCCAGAAGAAGGGGCACCTGCTTAAATACAAGTTAAAACAGGATATTTGGACCATCTAGAAAGCAACATGCAAACTCAGGCAGGCTGTGGATGTCTTTGAATATCGGAACAGGAGTGTCCAGACATGAGGAAAGCAATGATGATATAGCAGATGGGTTCCAGAACAAGTGAAAAAATGACAGTAAAGGAAGAGTGAGAGAAAACTAAAGGAAATGGGGAAAGGATCAAAGAAAGATTTTTTAGATGAGTGTAGGATTGTGTTAAAGGAAGTGATGAAAGCAGGGGACTGAGGACATGTTAGAGGTGGCAATAAAAACAAGTGTTACTGAAGGCCAACTTACCAAAGTGTTGTATTTCCTTCACCTGAAAGCAATAACTATTGTAAAATAGTAAAATCTATTGTAACTCATTATTTATGATAGTTTGGAGGCTCCCTGTCTTTAAGGCAATGATTTTTTAATCAGTTTTTCTGTTATGAAATAGAGATACACAGGAATACCATCAGCCCACCTACTTATCAGGTTTTCTATATCCTGGGCATTTTCTTCTAGCCTACCTTATCCTCAGCCACATCTAAAGTGGATATAGTACTTCAACTACCTTGAGATTGTAAAATATCTTCTGATAGTCTTACCTTGAGTAGGGGCTTTTGGGGATTAGATTTATTATAATTTATAATAGCATGAATACATCTACATAAGATAGGGGCTCTTGATTTGTATTAATATGTAGGATATGAATCAAATGGGACTACCTTGGTGGTCCATTGGTAGAGAATCCACGTGCCCATGCAGGAGACATGGGTTCGATCCCTGGGACAGGAAGAGCCCTTGGAGAAGGAAATGGCAACCCACTCCAGTAATTCTTGCCTGGAAATTCCCATGGACAGAAGAGCCTATCTGTCCATAGGGTCACAGATGAATTGGCTACAACTTAGACCAAACAACAACAAATAAATCAGATCCTAAACAGAAACTCATGTGCTGCTCTAACTTACATTGCCCCTCCTTTTTTTAATTTTAAATTTTTAAAAAATTATTTAGTGTTTTGGGTGTGCTGGATCATCATCACTGCACACAGGCTTTTCTCTAGTTACGGCGAGCAGGGGCTACTCTTCGTTGCAGTGTACAGGCTTCTCTTGTTGTGGGGCGTGGGCTCAGTAGTTGAATCACATAGGCTCAGTAATTATAGCATACAGTCTTAGTTGCCACACGACATGTAGGATCTTCCCAGACCAGGAATTGAACCTGTGTTGCCTGCATTGGCACATTGGCAGGTGGATTCTTATCCATTGCACCACCAGGGAAGTCTCTTTTTAAAAATAAATAAGCTATAAACTTTTTATGTGACTATTCCTATTTTTCTATTGTGTTCTTTTGGATGAAAAATATCTATAAAAGATCTTTAAAAGAGACTTCAGGAAATCTGGGTATAAATAAGTGGATATTCTGGTACATAAGAGATTGAGCTGTTTATACTTAACAAAGGATTTGGTGTCAGAATTATTATTTGATACGTTATAGCTAAAGTAGAGAAGAGTAAAATTTAGAGTAAGAGTAAATTTAGAAGAGTAAAATTTCTAGGTAAGCTATACTCTTCTAGGTTATTGAAAACTAAACCAAGGAAATACACTGCAGGGAATGCTTAGGAAATTCATGAGTGCTGCTGAAGGTGGGCAAGTTAGTTTTAGTTCAGGTAGTCAGAATATTACTGATGTATCATGTTGACTATACTTAGAATTTTAGGACATAAATTACCAAACTAGTTATAAAAATTGTTTTCTCTTTCCCAGAGGTTTGAGTGTCTCTGCTGCCTTAACTCTACCACTAGAGAGAATGTGGAATGGTATAGGAACAAACAGTGAAAGACTAATATCTTAAAGTTCTGTGTGTCATTTGGACAGATACACTTCCAGGAAGACCAGAATATTAGTGGTATGTGATTTATAGCCAAGGCAATAAAGATGCAATAATAAAAAGATGCAGTATTGTGTATAGAGTAAGTCAGACCTAAAGTCTCCTTTCTAGTCTGTCTCTAACTAGGTGCAGACCTTGGCCATGCACTGAGTTTCCTGATTTAACAAAAATGAGGTAGTTGGATTAAAGGATATTTAAGTACACTTATAGCTCCAAAATTTGATTATAAAAATGAGTTGACTCCAGAAAGACAAAGGAAAAAATGAGAAATAAAGCTAAAAACACAGAGCTTGAAAGCATGTGATACGCAAAATCATGGTATAAATGGATACCAAAAAAAAACCAACTGATTCCTATAGAATTCAACGTATTAGCAGTACCTGTTATTATTAAATGCTCAAAAAGGTTATTTTTAGTTGGATAAAACAACTTACAGTAATGCTACATTTATTACATTTCATCAAGAATGGAGTTCTGCTACTCTTTCAATTTATCCCACCTTCTCCTTCCCCCACTGTGTCCAGGGGTCCATTCTCTAGAGAGAAGCATTGACATATATACATTGCCATGTGTAAAAGAGCTAGTGGGAAGCTGCTGTATAATACAGGGAGCTCATCTTGGTGCTCTGTGACAGCCTAGAGGGGTGTGATGTGAGGGAGGAGGCTCAAGAGGGAAGGGATTTATATATACATGGCTGCTTCACATTGTTGTACAGCAGAAACCAACACAGCCTTTTAAAGCAATTATCCTCTAATTAAAAAGAAAAAAAAAGAATGGAGTTCTGAGCAAAACATTTTCAGGTTACTAAAGCTTATTCTTTTTAATCACCAGGACTTTAAAAATACTGACATTTTGCTAGATAACTTCTAAGTGCATCATTATTATAAATTTAGTACAAAACACATTCACACATTTTTGGATGACTAATATAAATTGTGACCCTCCCTCTTGGGCAGTTCCAAGGCAAAGCAGTCATGGAATTATATAGCTATCATGTAGTCTGCTCATGAAACATTGCCAGTATTATCAAGCAGCAGGAGCAGGCTTTGCAGCTTACTATTTGTCTGATCTTCTAGTTCAGTGTTTACTTTTCTGAGTGAGTGTGGAGTATGTTGTCAACGACAGAAACCTAAGTGATTTCCTGAGCACTTTGAAATTGTTAGGAGAGGAATAGTTGTGATGGAGTTACTTGTTCATCTAAACAGTATACATTCAGATACTGTATTAGAATGTACAGCATTAGAATTCAGTATGTGTAACATCAAAGTGTACCACCCTAGCATTTGAATTGCCCCTCAGAAAAGTACACAAATAAAATGTGCATGCCATTGTTAAATCATTTAAACCTTTTTGTGAATAGGGAAAAAAAATAGCAGTTTTGACTATGTAGACAACCACTGGCCATTTTCATTTATACTTAAGAGACCTCATACACACATGAAGACCTCAAATTCTTTGTAGAAGAAAAAGAAAATTTGCTTCTCTTAGTGACTCTTTCTGGAGCTTACTACCTTAAGAGTAGGTCTAGTTACTAAATGGTTGATTTCTTCCTTCTGATTTCTACATTGATTACTAGCTCAAATTTATCCTCAGTTTTCATTGTTTGAGCATACATATATACCTTTTCCTACACCTACTCCTACCCCTTACCCCAAAAAATTTAAATTAAAAATAAAAAACCTGCCCTTATCAATAAATTTGGAAATCTTACATTTAGATGAAGAGAAACTTTAAGGCAAACTTCAGGTTTTGCCAGCAACTAGATTTAGGTTTTGTTGTTGATTCCTTAACTTAATGGTGGTCTTTTCATGGGAGTTTTTCTTCTACAGTTTTAATATAAAGTGTGCAGCACATTTTAGTTAAATGAATTTGGTCATCTTTTTGGTCAGTTGATACCTATCTTGGTTGGCTTATTGATAGCTATCTTTAAATTAATTTTGTTCTTGCTCAAATTGTGCATTGTGTTTTGATGGTGGACCATTTGATTAATATACACCATCAAAGCATTCATAATGTTTACTGATAAACTATGTAATTTTTTTAATGAGTAGTTTTATGGCATCTTTAGTTGGTTGAAGAAATCCTTATCATACATTAAGTTTTCTAAAACCTTCTGGAACCTGTTTCCATTTTGTTTTGATCCATGTCTCTGGGATAACAGTCTCATTCTTCCCACTTCTTCTCCATGGCTGCTGCTGCTGCTAAGTCGCTTCAGTCGTGTCCGACTCTGTGCGACCCCATAGACAGCAGCCCACCAGGCTCTTCCATCTCTGGGATTCTCCAGGCAAGAACACTGGAGTGGGTTGCCATTTCCTTCTCCAATGCATGAGAATGAAAAGTGAAAGTGAAGTCGCTCAATCGTGTCCAACTTTTTGCAACCCCATGGACTGCAGCCTACCAGGCTCCTCTGTCCATGGGAGTTTCCAGGCAAGAATACAGGAGTGGGGTGCCATTGCCTTCTCCGTCTCCATGGCTAGCCCCACTGTAATATTATGGGCTTCCTTGTTTCCTGTTTAATCTAGGGAAAAAGAAGATTGTTTTTCTCAAACCTTGCACATGTATGCATGTAAACATACACGTATATATACACCCTTATCCAGAATTAGATACAGAACCACCATGGCCCTCAATTGGATGTGCATATACATAAGAATAGGTGATTTGGTAAATGAGTGACTGAATGGAAGAAAGTGGGCAGTATGTGACCACAAACCACTTATATTCAATTTATTTTAAAGATTATCTCAACTGTAGCCCTTAAAATATCTGGTCATCTTTTCCTTTTTCGCGTTTTCTTTTTTTCAAATATTTTGCTTGAGTGGGGGGACATATGCCTCTGGCTGATTCATATTGATCTGTGGCAGAAACCAACACAATATTGTAAAGCAACTATCTTCCAATTAAAAGTAAATACATTTAAATACTTTTACCAAAGGAAGAAAATAGCCTCACAGCATCTGTGCCCCAAAGTCAACAACAGGACTGTAATTAAAAGGCTGTATATGCTTTTTAAAAATATTTAAATGAAGATAATGTGGTTTCTTATTTTAAAAAATGTTTCTGTATGTTACTTGGCTGTGCTGTGTCTTAGCCGTGGCACACAGGATTTTTCTTTACTTGGCAGCATGTGAGGTCTTAATTGTGGCATGTGGGATCTAATTCCCTGATGACCAGGGATCAAACCTGTGCCCCCTGCTTTGGGAACATGAAGTCTTAGCAACTGGGCCACCAGGGAAGTCCCTGGATTTTCTTTTAGATGTTGGGTACATGGTCATAGAGATCTCTTAATTTAAAAGTGCACCTGTCTTGAATTGATTCAGTACTTTTCTTGCCAGCTTATTTGTGTAACTGTCCTTCCATTTTTCTATTTCTGTTGATTAGATGGAGACAACTATCTTTTTATCTGTCTATCTGGGACCTAACACAGTCTTTCATGCTCAGTATTGTTAGTTGCATGAGGGTGTGGGTGGGTAGATGGATGGGTGGATTTTAAAGAAGCTTTTCTATTTTAGGAAATTTTAGTCTTAATTGGGATGGTAAGTCTGACTGTCTTTTAGATTACTGAAGAGTAATTACCACATCTTGCATTAATTTCTTTTCCTAGAGCCGTAAACTCATCAGCCCTGACGATTACCAGGGATTCTCCTGTTTTTGTAGGTGTGAGATTGCATTAAAATTGGACTGATTTAAGTAAAACTACATATATTCTTTCGGTATCTCAGTGAGAACTGAAATAGCTACTACAGCTGATTATGAGAAAACAGCATTTCTTCAAACCTGATCATTAAGGCAGTGGTTTTCCAACTCAGGGAAGGTTATTATTTGATGAGATGACCTAAGTCTTCTCTTTGAAGAGGAAAAGATAATGGAATAGTTTTCTCTCGGTTTTGAGCTTTTCCTGCCACTCATTTTCCGTATATCTTGACATCAGCGTGTTGCTTCTTATTACCAGAATCTGAATATCAGATTTAGTACAAAATTAGATATTTAGGCACCAAGTTGAATAAGTCAGTATTTCCAGGGACTTTGTATCAGAACATTTTTAAAGTTCTGCATTAAAATGATATTTACCTTGTTAGGTGCTAGCAGGAGGGATGAATGGTAATTGCTTAAGGTTTCCCTTTAGGGTGATGAAAATGTTTTTGAAACTAGGTAGAGGTGATGGTTGTACAACATTGTGAATGTACTGAATGCCACAAAATTATGTACTTTAAAATGATTAGTTCTGTATTATATGAATTTTGCTTTAAAGAAAACACTATTTTCCTAACTTTTTTTAGTTCATGCTGTAATTATTACTTGTAGCTCAGAGGATAACACCTTCCTGTAGCTAGTATGGTTGTATAATTATTCCTGTAAATTATTAGAATAATAGGTCGAATTGTTTATAACAACACTTACTAGAGTAGAAATAAGCGCTCACTAGTTAAATGCCAGAACAAACCAGGGTTATCCCAGGCAGATTGGAAGAACAATCATGTTACCTGAAATTAACACCAGGTGCTTTTATGAACAAGCTTACCACCACATCTCAGTAATTGTTTACATTACTAGATCAAATATCATCTTAAAATTATTTCTCAAGCCTCATACACAGCACATGATTCTTTAAAGAAAGCCAGTTTGTATACAGTTGACAGAGACTTCCACATGCAGATAAAAGCCTACTTTAAACTTTTAAAAAGTAACAATCTTACTAAATTAAAAAGCAAAATATTCTAATAGGAAAAAAAGGACAAAAGACAAGGAAGGGCACTTGCCAAGGGGACAAGTACAAATAGCCAATGAAAAAGTAAAAGTTCAAATTCATTTATAATAAAAATTGAAAAGTAAACAAACAAACAAAAAAGCAAAATAGGATTCAGTAGACATTTTTGTTTTCAGTAAAAGCAATGAGAATTAACATGTTTCCTAAATCCTGTTTCCACTACTGTTTGGATAAATCATACCTGCCATCAAGTAAGTTTGTCTGTGCATGCCATTGTACAGACTGCAGTTATATTTTCTTTTCTGTGACCCTATCACTGTCAACCCCTGCAGTCAAATATTGTCAGAGTAGCAAAGGGAAACCTTGTATG
Source organism: Antilocapra americana (assembly GCA_007570785.1). Lineage (NCBI taxonomy): Eukaryota > Metazoa > Chordata > Mammalia > Artiodactyla > Antilocapridae > Antilocapra > Antilocapra americana. Next base: position 37,931,314 of record ML664161.1, read on the forward strand.
TTTAAGTTAATAAACGATGGAAATATATCTTACCAATATGCTTACCCTCAAACTTTTGACCAGTACCTTTCCCCAGCCTGTCTTTAGTTCTCAAAGATACCTGAATTTTGCTTTTGTTATGTATCACAACATATTGATGGCCTTTCTCTATAGGTTAATTACTAGCTCATGATTTAGTTTCAGATGTAGGTTTATCAGGTCTTTTTTTCACCAGTGTTGTAATGCCATGTCTTTTGTTTAGTGATACCAATAAAATAGTTTCACAACAGAGTTAAGAATGGACTCTAACACATGTATCTTACCTTTTCTCTAGAATTGTCAAGTAATCCACCTCTAGCTACCATCCTTATTCCTCCTCATGCTCGGATTCAAGCAGCTGCTTCAACTCCTTCAAATAACACAGCAGCCTCAGGTGAGAACACAGAAGTCTCTTCTAAAAACACATGATTTGGTTTTGTCTCTATTTTATATCATTTGTTGAATGTGAATGTTTAGTACCTTCTGGCTATCAAAAACATAGCCAAATGATTAAATGTGAATAAAGTGTTGCTTTAATTTCCAAAATGCATGAAAGGACCCCATAAATGCTTTATATGTATAAGGTATATATCTTATTATAATATAAATGATGTCACTTTGTTATTTTAAAAGTCATGCTTTCTGTATAATTTCTTGATTAATATATTGAGATGCTTAGAGCAGAAAATGGTCTGCAGAAATGTAATCTTATTGAAGATAATTCATTTTAATTCCATTACCCTGAATGTAAATTATATTAATATACTGGAGAGGCAAATTTTCAAGAAGTTTGAATGTAGATTGGTGTAATTTAATCATTTAAAGGGCTGAAACTGCAATGCAAATTCATTTAGCTAAGAGATCAGAATATGACTAAATCTTGTTTATCCCCTGCCCCCCAAAAATACCCAAATGGTTTCCCAGGTTAGAGCTCGGGTATACTGCTGGTCCTGGAGCTGGTTCATGTTGGGACCTCATTTAATTAGAATTACTCGCATTACAATGTTCTGAAAATACTCAGCCCTTAAGTGAACTGAAGGTCCTCCAAAGGACAGCTAAAATGAAGTTAGAAATAGGTAGCACAATTGACTTGCCCCACAGCCCCCAAAATGCAGATGTCAGGAGCTGACTCCATTTTTACTTAATCATCTGTTGCATTGAAACTAGTTGGATCAGATTAATGGTTTGCCCAAGGGCATTTATGCTCCAGGAAATAAAACCTTACATTACTAGTTCTTAGCATTCAACAGTGAGGTCAAAATCTACCTCCTGTTGTCTGACAGAGTTGTTTGTTCCTATCCAATCTTGATCTTTTGAATGTTTCTAATAAAGATTGATAACATTTCATTCTAATCTGTGGCCCGTCTTCATTCCAGAAAAAGTCTAGGAAAAAAGGTCTCTTTTCTAGTTCTAGTTTCATCAGCACATGCTACCTTGAGAAACTCATTTGAACTTCATTAGTTTTAGTAATGTCCTGTTCATTTTCTCAATCTGTAAAATGAGTGGCAGTGCTCTCCTCAGGTAATATGGTACAAATCAAATATGTACTGAAATGTGCTTTGGATTTTTTAAATGAAAAACCAGAGGTTTTTTTGTTTTGCTTTTAACTATGACCTGTATTTAGAAGGAAGACAGAATTGTTTCAATGAGCTATTAATCGACTTAAATCACTGGCCTAGATTAGATTGTGTTGATTGTTTAAAACCTTGAATAGGCCCTAATCCCAAACTAGCACATTTACTTGTTGAGCTAGTTTATAGGAATTGTTTTAGACTATGAATACAATGGGAATTATGATTGGTAAGTTTTGGATAATTTTAAATGATTTTCTTAATGTGAAACACTAGTTAATGATTACAACTAAGATTTGGGGCAAATTGTCTGCCTGGTAGGAGCCTAGTATAACTTGGTTTTGGTGTTGCTTTGATACAAGTTACAGCAGTCATCAAAAAATTTTACTGCTGTATATACATTTTTAAAGTTGAAGTAGATCAGGGTATGAGGAATTTTATAGGAATAGTAGACTAAGGGCAGAGCTAAAATTAAAGAAATGCATGCCTTGAGTATCTTAATACCAGGAAGGAGTTCAGATATTTCACTAAGCTTCCTAGTGGCTAAATAAAGAAGTGATATCTGTTTAAAATTTCCCATGTACTTCAGTAGATAAAAAGCACACTGGTGGCTTAGGAGAAGCACAGTTATTTCTGACCCTGCTGTCTGAGAAGTAGTTCTCCTTTAGGGCTGCAGATTTGGTACTATAAGCTAGTGGTAAATGATCCAACTGCCAGTGCAGCAGACGAAAGAGGTGTAAGTTCGATCCCTAGGTCAGGAAGATCCCTTGGGAGAGGAAATGGCAACCCACTCCAGTATTCTTGCCTGGAAAATTCCATGGCTAGAACAGCTTGGCGGGCTGTAGTTCATGGGGTCTCAAAGAATTGGGCACGACTGAGCACATGCACACGCAAGAGAGAGTAAATGAAACTCTTGTTGCCATTCCAACAATAGATGTAATGGTGACTCCATCTGGAAACTTTTGTAAATGCCCCTCAGTATGAGCTAAAGGCATAACACTACAAAATGGTTAAAGCAAAACAGTTTTCTTTGGGGCCAAAGTTATGGGAGCCAAGTAATGTCACCTAACATATCTTAGGAAATGTTCATCTAGATGAAGGGATTGACTGTATGGCCTTAATGGCCCAGATTTAAGTAAATACATATGTATGTGCATGTATACATATTTTAAACAAGTATTTGGTAGTAGTATAAGTTACATTCTTTAGTAAAATCTTAAAATATAATGTTCTTTGCTGCCTCTCTTAGCATCAGTTTCTTTATCCATACAATAGGAATAGTAAATACTCACCACATAGAATTATGAGAAGTAAGATGTAAAGTGTACACACTGCTTAACACTTTGCCTGGTCACATGGTGGGCCTTCAGTGAAAAGAAACTGCTGCACCACTTTATTGTTATCACCAAGTAAGGACAGATTCATAAATGTTAAAAACCAGCCATGTGAAAGACAGGGTTGACATCCATCCTTTTATGACAAAAGAATATATGACTCTCTTCACCTGAATAAACGGACATCCCATCTCCACCCAAGCAGGGAGGAAGTGAATGCCTGCCAACATGACAAAGCGTTTCCAGGTCTGCTCCAAGGTATGAAGAAGTAAAATATTAAGTTCCGAAGCCTCCGACCTTGAAAATCTGAACCTGAAAATTTTTCTAATTTAGAATTTTAAAAATTAGAATTTCTAATCACCCACCCTAGCTACAGCACCACAGTAATTCACCTTTGGGTGAGTGAATTGCAATATGTACATCTAACTAAATAAGAGTAGTTAGCCCTATCCACATGCAAATACACGTTTAGGCAATTACCAACATGGTACATACACTGCAGTCCATGGGGTTGCAAGAGTCAGTGAGTAAACAACAAGTTATAACAAAAAGGAGAGCCAATATGATCTGAGTGGTCAGCAGTAGGAAAATGATTCACTACATTATGAAATCTCCATTTTTATGTAACTATAAAAGACAGTTATTATGAAACTTAGATTTGTGGACGTATTCATCTTTAATTATGTGGAGAAAATTCTAAAATCCTATGTACCATGTTGGTAACTGGGTTTAAATGTGTTTGTGCATGTGGATAGGACTAGATAGAAATATACAAAAATTAAAACAGTTGTGGTTAATCAGTGGATATGGAGGTTGTTTTTTTCTCAAAAACTTTTGTTGTTGAAATCGTTTTTAAAACATGTCAGTTCCTGGGGGCATTATATCTGACCACGGCTCTGACTGACATGAGAAACTTCTGAAAAGTGTACAGACCATAAAGTATAATTTCTTATTTCAATGTTTGTATCTATCTGATTTTTCTCCACACCCTCAACAGATCCTCCCATTCATTCCATTTGGGAAACCATTCATCTGGACCCTGTAGAGTAATAAATCTTCAGGAACTATAGTTTTACTGGTCATATATGAATTACTTTAGAGATCATCTGATCCAGTGCCAGATGAGTTAAGTGTAAGATGTAGTTGGGAATTTCAGCTAAAGCAATTTTCTCTCTGCTTCATATTAGTCCTCTGGGTAAGGTTTCTTCCAGTGCAATGTTTCTGCTATTAAAAGAAATTTGAAAGCCACTGATTTCATTTCACCCTCCTTATTATCTACTGAAAGCTAGTGTCCCATACATGTTTATGTTCAGAAACTAGAATATTCAGTAGCACATTCGATTTTTGTATCACTTTGTTAGAAATTTATTCCCTTATTCCTCTTCCACTCAATGATCCTACTCTGGGGTTGTAGAAAACCAACCAAATTCTTACTTGCAAAAGTCCTTCAGATTTTAACAATGGCTATGGTAGCATCTTCTCCATACTAATGAGAATTTTAAATCCTAATCCTGAATATGTCCTAAAATATCACAATGTTAGGTTTTCTATACAGTTACTTGTCATCTGTACATTTTATAAACATATCAATTTTTTGCCTCTCTCTAAGCAACTAATAAATCAAAAAGGACAAGGTAGAGCCTACTAGATTTTTTTGTGTGTGTGTCTTTACCAAGGTTACTGATAAAATAAGTTAAATGGGACTAGACAAGGCTTACTAGGGATTATTCTTCTGATGCTCAGTAAATAACTCTAAATTACTCTCCTTGTTGTTTGCTTAACTAGAGACCAACTGTACAATATTCGTTTATATAATAACGTTATGAAAATTAGTAAAAATACTTTTGCCTTTGTCAAGAAGACTTACAGAGTTTTTCCATCAAGAAAGAAACTGTGTCAAAGATGGAAGTGAAATAATTTTGTTAAAGACTTAAAGGAAGTTTCTAGTGCTTAAATATTTGTAAATTGAATTTCTGTACTTTGTTTTAGAATGTGTTTTTAGACTATAGATTCTGGGTTTAAAGACATTTAAAATGTATAGATTTCCCTCACCTTCCTTGGGCTGCATTTTGTTTATTAGGATTTTTGTTATATCCTTTCCAGGTTGAAAACCCTTCTAACAGAAAAGGGAATCATGATAAGAGTTGGACAAGGTCTGTCTTCTCTGTCTTTTTACCTGGTCAGGGGGCTTAACTTTTCTTGGTCTTGCTTTGAAAACCTTTTGCTGTTAACCTCATTTAAAATGACTTTGGCTTGTTCTGACAGGTTCACATTTTTATTTTTCTATTCTTCCAGGGATGTGTGCCCTATTTTTTAAATCATGAGCTCATCAAGGAAAACCCTTTTATTTGGGTTCTTTGGTTCTTCTTTTACTTTGCAAAGAGAGTATATGCAGTTGTTTGGTTGGTCAGAATTTTGTTTTTTATAATTTTCTGTCTCCTGTCAGGTATTAGCCCCTTTTGAAGATTCTAACTACAAAATCATACTTATTTGTTCCCTGAACTTTTTGAAATGCATTTTGCTTAAGTTGTGGTTCAGATTTAGCCAGGGCTAGTGGTCCCTTTTTCTATTACAGTTATTTTTACCACAGAATTCTGTCACCTTGTCACCTTCTCCATCACCAGCCAGTTTTTTTCTAGCTGGACAGAATTAAACCCAGAATAATTTCTCCCATTGTTTGTTTCCACTGAATTTGACAAATATACATTAAGTCAGTGTATTGAATACTTTTCTAAAATGACAGTTACTTCCCTTCATCGCCTCCCCAAGTATCACTGGCCTGTGGCACTTTTATAGTATGTACTGGGAAACCTGTATCCATATTCTGTCTAGTTGTAGAATCCACAGTGTATGCCCTCAGGTGGTGTTCTTCGTAACTCTTCCTGTCTATTTTCACTTTATCTTAACCCAAATGTAAGGATTTTTCTCTATTAAAAACAGTATCTAGTTATGTATGGAAAGAAAAATAAATCTAGTTATTTTAGAAAAATAAGACTCTACATATTCTCACTTCCAAAGAAAATCAAAGGTAACGCTATATTGTATATTTTAGTCTAGTTATGAATGGACAGAGACTGGCTTTTTTTTTAATGGACTTAGGGTATATGGAGGAAGGTGATATATGACTTTATAGTATTCAACTAATATCCTATACCATAATTTAACTATTTCCTTATTGGACATTTGAGTTGTATCCCAGTTTTTAGAGGAATTCCTGAGTCAAAAGGTGTAAGGAAGTTTAAAATTTTTAATACATACTGTCAAATTGTCATCCAGAAAGCTTGTCCCATTTTACACTGGTAGTGCACATAGTTTTTCATTTCTCCATTACTTCAGCACTAGCCGGCCCAGAGTGGTGGGGGGTGGAATGAGGGAGGTGGGGGGACAGAGTGTGCATGAGCACATCTGTATTTTTATGCATTACCAACTTAGTAGATGAAGAAGGTGGGTATCTTTGTTAGGGGCAGTTCTATGCCTATTTCCTCCTATTGGCTCTGTGTTTGAAGTTTTGAAGTGTAGACTTCCATCCATATGTGACAGTTAGACAAATTCACTGACACCAATGAGACTATATCTGACTGAGACTGTATCTACCCTCTGTTAGGATTTCAAGTTCACTTACTGAGGTTGCATATAGATACCTAGAGTCATACCATCTTGGTATTATTTTCACCACAACAGTGCTAAGTATCACTTCTAGGAAATTGCTTATTTTAATGTAAAACACATTGTTTCCTATTAAGTCAAAAATTTTACCTGGGTTTTTCCTCCTTCCTCCAAAAGTATTGTAAAATTTTGATTGGGTTGGTGAATATCCTATCAGACATTCTTCTGGGTATTCTTCCACTGTTCCTCAGTTCCTTACTTGAAGTCACCTGTTTATATTCATAAAGTGAAGTAGCTCAGTCGTGTCCGACTCTTTGCAACCCCATGGACTGTAGCCCACCAGGCTCCTCCATCCATGGGATTCTCCAGGCAAGAATACCGGAGCGGGTTGCCATTTCCTTCTCCAGGGGATCTTCCCGACCCAGGGATCAAACCCAGGTCTCCTGCATTGCAGGGAGATGCTTTAACCTTTGAGCCGCCATTCATATGCCTTTTCTTATTCTTTGTTCCTCAACTAAATTTTTTAACTTAAAAGATAAAAAACACATCCTTTGTCTCCATGGCTTACACTTTTTTACCTTGAACAACCAAGCCTCTTAATTAAAATGCGTTCTGCCCCTGAACACACAGCAGCTAAGGTCTCTCTGCTGCCAGCCAACCAAGTATAAACAGTATCGTTGATTAGCCCTCCAGGTTTGCTGCTGGATTGATTGCCTCACTGGTGCCTGAATTTCGATTCTGTTTTTTAAATGACTGAATCCACCATGTTATCTCATGCCATACCTTTTCCTTGTAATAATATGACAAGAGAGGTGCTGATATTTTGCTGAAAAGTGCTCCCTCATTATGATACACACAAAATTATCAAAGTCATGGTAGACATTATAAAGAGAAAAAACAAAAGTTGAATCCTTTTCCTTACCGCTGATGCTTTGATTTCATTAGTGTAGAGTATGATTTTAGTTTAAATGTAACATTGGGATATACCTTTAATTCTTTGTGAGTAATGGTGTTGCTTACTCATGTGTCAGTTAATAACACTAATGTGAGACCTAGTTTTAAGTAGAGGCATTTCCACTTGGAACAGCTTGAATGGGAACATCTCAAACTAGGACCTTAGGGTGTACACAATACACACAACATAGCCCAAGGCTCCAAAACTTTTATCTTTTAGAGGAGTTGAGCTGTCATGAGACAGTTGTAAATTATAAAACTAGGATGGCTCTGAATAGAAATGCACAATATGGGCTTAGGAGAGCATAATACAGAAACTAAGTAAAGTATACTTAAAGTTCCCAAGTATATTTAAAAAGTGCATGTAAAGCACAAAAAAGGATTTGATATATCTGAAATATGCTCTTTCACTGATATGCCAATAATGATTTTATAGCTTTTGAGAACCTGAAAACATGTTTAGAGTAAAGAAGGAACTATGTTTTATTTTTATTTAATTTCAGTTAAATTTAAATAACCAAATGTAGCTCACAGTCATCCTATTTGAGAGTACAGTTAGAACATTTCCATTATTGCTGTTGGGCCAGACAGTAAACACTTGTATCAGTTAGGTTTGACTGTTATAGACCTATAGTTCTGGAATACTGAACCTTTGGAACCCCAGCTCCCTTGTTAATTCTCTGTCCTTTTCCACCTAACCTGTTCCCTTATTTTCTGCTTTTCTATTTAAACTTTTTGACCCCAGTTTATAAATGTGGGACCTTCCCTTCACTCTCCTTCCCCTCCCCATTTACACATTTGATCAGACACATTTGGAGGGAGAATGGACAGGACTTGCTGATGCATTGACAGGGATGTAAGAGTAAAGGATCAGAGCGAGAACTTTTGGTTTACCACCTAAGCGACCAGATTGTGCAGTTTCCTCAGTGTTGAGATAGCTGCCCCTCAAATCCATGACTCAATTATCTAGCAGCTCTTATAGATCTTTAAGAATCTGAAAATAAAACTGTGACTCCTCTCCTGGAAAATATGTGTATCAGATATGGAATTCTGTACATTAAAATCTACTCTAGGACAGAAGTCACAGCCTGCTCTTCTCTTGGGGGATCCTTATACCTTAGAGCTTTGCCCTTAGTTTCACTATAGGATTGCCCACCTTGTCATTTTTACCTCTAAGGTCATACAGAATAAAATGGGTCTCAATACATGTGTAAATTTCCTTTGCCATACCCAGTACCAGAGCCATAGAAGCATAGACTCTCCTCAGGATTAGGGGGAGAACAAATGAACAACTGGTGCAGTCCTCCGTGTCTTAAACGGTTTATTAGGAGCATACCAAATTTTGTAGATGGACTTGCTCAATAGTGCTCTCATTGGCTTGTGAAATGTATGCATTAGTTATCTACTGCCATGTATCAAGATATCCCCAAATTTAGCAGCTTAACAGTAAACATTTATTATCTCACACAGCTTTTGTGCAGCCTAGCTGTTAATTCTGGGTGAGGGTTTCTCATGAGGTTGTAGCCAAAATATTGGCCAGGACTGCAGGCATCTGAAGGATTGTTGCCTGGGGTTGGAAGCTCTACTTCCAGGATGGCTCATTCCTGTGGGGAGTGAATCTGTGCTGGCATTTGCAGAAGGCCCAGCCTGTCATTGTGTGAAGCTCTCCATAGCACTATACAAGTGGCTCATGTTGAGGCAGCTGGCATACCCTAGACCAGGTGATCCCAGGAGGAGAAGGTGGAGGCCACAGTATCTTTTATGTCCAGACTTTTGGAAGTCACACGATTATTTCTGTGATATCCTGTGCGTTACATAGACCAGCCCTACTTATTAGAGAAAGGGATTACACGAGGGTATGGACATCAAGAGGTGCGTGCCTCATTGAGGCCATCTTGGAGGGTGGCTACCACAATGTAAAAAGAATGATGTTATCCCTTCTTCCCCCAAAGCTGACTGTTGTCTCCTTTCTCCCTCAAATCCATCCTTAGATTGTTGGTTTATGGTGTGTCAGAGGGCTGGTAATGAGCATTGGTTTCTAGGAATGTTGGAAATCAGTAAATAATCTTCCCTGGTGGCTCAAACAGTAAAGCGTCTGCCTACAATGTGGGAGATGTGGGTTTGATCCCTGGGTCGGAAAGATCCCCTGGAGAAGGAAATGGCAACCCACTCCAGTACTCTTGCCTGGAAAATCCCATGGACTGAGGAGCCTAGTAGGCAACAGTCCATGGGGTCACAGAGTCAGACACAACTTACAATTGTTTAAAAAACACCTTTAACTCTGTGTATCCTATTCAGACTATTTGAAAATTAGATAATAATCATACTGGTAATTTTTATTATTATAAATTCACTGATCTGTCTTAATGTAATAACCCTTTGGTTAATAGAAGTAGACTCTGTAAATCATATTGGATTATGTAGGGGTTGGATCTGAATGAAAGCCCTCTCTCCTCCCTTTGATAGGACATCTTTTCTGCTTGTCTCCTCTGGCCCATAGAGGTAATCATGCTGTTCCTCTGTTCCCTCTGTGGTCCGCTCTCCCAGTTGTTGCCTCTGTAACCTTGGGCAAATTATCTCATCTCTTCGTGCGTTCATTTTTCCCGTTTTCCAAGTGGGTGCATTAAGTGTGCCTATTTCTTACTCTGTGGGCTGAATGACATTTTTGCAATGCACTTGGTATGATATCTGGCACATTGGTAAGCACCCAGATGTCAGCAGCTGCTACTGCTGATGCTGTGGTGATGGTGGTGGTTATTGCAGAGTCACACTAAATTACACATCTGTGTATTTCTAGATGTCTCTTTTATCTTTGCATTTATTGGACAATTACTAAGCACTTCTTAGGTCTTATTACATAATGGGATTATCACCATTTTATGTATGGGGAAATTATGGGTAGAGAGGTTAAATAACTTGTTCCATAATCCCACAGCTATTAAGTTGTACAGTGGAGTTTCATACTCAGTAAATATTTGTGAAAAAACATTTGTGAGATTTGTTTTTTGTCAACTTAAAGAAGATAAACAGTCTTAGCCTATTTTTAAATTATAATGCCAGATTGCATCACTTTTATCAGTACATATGTAAAGGAAAGGGAATGAGGAATCAAGATGAGCTTTGTTGCTTTTAAAGAGTTGTTTAGACATAGAGAACAGACTTGCGGTTGCCATGGTGGAAGAGGGTAGGGGAGGGAAGGACTGGGAGTTTGGGATTAGCACATGTTAACTCTTTCATAAGATAGACAAACAGGTGGGTCCTACTGCACAGCACAGGAAACTGTATTCAATATCCTGTGATTAAACGTAGTGGAAAAGAATATTTTTAAAAAGAATACAAAAATATAGTTACTATTTAAATGTTTGAGAAGAAAAGTTATAGAAATTGCAATAAACATCTAAGTCTAGTGACCGTTTATCAGAATTTTAAACTAATGAACACTTATAGAGGGTCCATGTTAATTCAGATTCAACTCTGTAAAAAATATACAAAATTGACAGTGGGATTAAAATAAGCATATACCAAAAAGAACTTTAAAAACATAGTTTTGCTCATTCAATAAACCAGGCAGTCTATTGGAGCTACTGTTGAGTTTATGGAAGTTACCATCTTTTTGTTTGTTTTACTTTTCTCCTCCTTGTGTTTGTTTCATATCCCTCAGAAAAACAGAGAACTCTATTCTTTTTCTCAGCAAGGACTTTTATAACCTGGTTTTAAGTAGAGCTCATTGCACTGGGCAAAGGTTTTGGGGTTATTTTTTGGTTTTGTATTTGATGAATGAATTCAGTGCTATGACTTTAGATATCAAGGATAATTGTAATCAAAGTAATTAGCTGTTAAAATTTTACTCATCAAGTGATTTGGAAATGATTCAAAGAAAAATCAGAGATCATTAAATTACAAACCTGAGGAATATGAATGTCTTTTAAAATTTTATCATTCAGAAGGTGATTTTGTTGCTGATTACATGTCCACTTAAAAGGCTTGTGCTTTTTATTATAATCATATCAGCAGGTCTTTGGATTTATCCAAGGAAGTTCAGTTCAGTCACTCACTCATGTCCAACTCTTTGCGACCACATGAACCGCAGCACACCAGGCCTCCCTGTCCATCACCAACTCCTGGAGTCTACCCAAACCCATGTCCATCGAGTTGGTGATGCCATCCAGCCATCTCATCCTCTGTCGTCCCCTTCTCCTCCTGCCCTCAATCTCTCCCAGCATCAGGGTCTTTTCCAGTGAGTCAGCTCTTCGCATCAGGTGGCTAAAGTATTGGAGTTTCATCTTCAACATCAGTCCTTCCAGTGAACACCCAGGACTGATCTCATTTAGGATGGACTGATTGGATCTCCTTGCAGTCCATGAGACTCTCAAGTCTTCTCCAACACCACAGTTCAAAAGCATCAATTCTTCGGCGCTCAGCTTTCTTCACCGTCCAACTCTCACATCCATACACGACCACTGGAAAAACCATAGCCTTGACTAGACGGACCTTTGTTGACAAAGTAATGTCTCTGCTTTTTAATATGCTGTCTATGTTGGTCATAACTTTCCTTCCAAGGAGTAAGCATCTTTTATTTCATGACTGCAATCACCATCTGCCGTGATTTTGGAGCCCCCCAAAATAAAGTCAGCCACTGTTTCCCCATCTGTTTGCCATGAAGTGATGGGACCAGTGCCATGATCTTAGTTGAACTTTAAGGCAACTTTTTCACTCTCCTCTTTCACTTTTATCAACAGGCTGTTTAGTTCTTCTTCACTTTCTGCTGTAAGGGTAGTGTCATCTGCGTATCTGAGGTTATTGAATTTTCTCTGAGCAATCTTGATTCCAGCTTGTGCTTCCTCCAGCCCAGCGTTTCTCATGATGAATTCTGCATATAAGTTAAATAAGCAGGGTGACAATATACAGCCTTGACATACTTCTTTTCCTATTTGGAACCAATCTGTTGTTCCATGTCCAGTTCTAACTGTTACTTCCTGACCTGCGTACAGATTTCTCAAGAGGCAGGTCAGGTGGTCTGGTGTTCCCATTTCTTGAAGAATTGTCCACAGTTTATTGTGATCCACACAGTCAAAGGCTTTGGCATAGCCAATAAAGCAGAAATAGATGCTTTTTCTGGAACTCTCTTGCTTTTTTGATGATCCCGCAGATGTTGGCAATTTGATCTCTGGTTCCTCTGCCTTTTCCAAAACCAGCTTGAACATCTGGAATTTCACGGTTCACATATTGCTGAAGCCTGGCTTGGAAAATTTTAAGCATTGCTTTACTAGCGTGTGAGATGAGTACAATTGTGCGGTAGTTTGAGCATTCTTTGGCATTGCCTTTGTTAGGGATTGTAATGCAAACTGACCTTTTCCAGTCCTGTGGCCATTGCTGAGTTTTCCAAATTTGTTGTCTTATTGAGTGCAGCACTTTCACATTATCATCTTTCAGGATTTGAAAGAGCTCAACTGGAATTCCATCACTTCCACTAGCTTTGTTTGTAGTGATGCTTCCTAAGGCCCACTTGACTTCACATTCCAGGATGTCTGGCTCTAGGTGAGTGACCATGCTATCGTGATTATCTGGGTCATGAAGATCTTCTTTGTACAGTTCTTCTGTGTATTCTTGCCACCTCTTCTTAATATCTTCTGCTTCTGTTAGGTCCCTATCATTTTGTCCTTTATTGAGCCCATCTTTGCATTAAATGTTCCCTTGGTATCTCTAATTTTCTTGCAGAGATCTCTAGTCTTTCGCATTCTGTTGTTTTCCTCTATTTCTTTGCATTGATCACTGAGGAAGGCTTTCTTTTCTCTCCTTGCTATTCTTTGGAACTCTGCATTCAGATGGAAATATTTTTCCTTTTCGCTTCTCTTCTTTTCACGGCTATTTGTAAGGCCTCCTCAGACAGCCATTTTGCTCTTTTGCATTTCTTTTCCATGGGGATGGTCTTAATCCTTGTCTCCTGTACAATGTCCCAAACCTCCGTCCCTAGTTCATCAGACACTCTGTCTATCAGATCTAGTCCCTTAAATCTATTTCTCATTTCCACTGTATAGTCATAAGGGATTTGATTTAGGTCATACCTGAATGGTCCAGTGGTTTTCTCCACTTTCTTCAATTTCAGTCTGAATTTGGCAATAAGGTGTTCATGATCTGAGCCACAGTCAGCTCCCAGTCTTCTTTTTGCTGACAATATAGAGCTTCTCCATCTTTGGCTGCAAAGAATATAATCAGTCTGGTTTCGGTGTCGACCAAAATCCAAGAAAGAGGAGAGTAGTTTTGGGAATGTCATAAACTCATAGGTAATAGCCAATGCAAGGTCATCTGCAGATTCGTAGCTAAATAGGATATTGCCAAAGAGTAATAATGGGCTGGCTGGCAATGTAGATGAGTCCTGGTGAGTGTTGGCCGATCGCTAATGGCCATCATGGCCAGGCATGTGACAATGCTGATATGTGTGCTGATAGATTGCTGTTGACTGGTGGATCTCGAAGACCTGAGGAAGACCATAATGTGGCAGTTTCACCTGTCATCTTCACATGTTAAAAATGAGAGAGAAGTTCTGTTTGATGATAATCATGCATAGATTCTGAGTGTCGTCCAGAGCATGAGAGATACTGCAGTGTCAGGGTTTGTGAGGAGCATTATATTCTGTTTGTGTCTTCCAGGCTTTCTCAGGAGTGTTGTCTTTAACGCAGCCTGTGCCTAAATTATGAAAATGAACATTTTTCCTGCAAAAGCCTTATAGGAACCTGTGGCCTGAATAAGAATTGATGTTAGATTATTGAGACACAGAATTTGAAAGATCATTGAGAATAAAACTCCTGATAAGCAGGTCATGTACAAGAAAAAACAGGAGTTATGAATGAAGTATTAGGTACAGTTACTAACTGGTTAATGTGAAAGACTGTTTACCTTCCTTTGGAGCATAGGTTCTATGTTAAATGTCATATATCCTCTCTTACCACCTGTCCTTGAGCCATACAGATAAATTAATGTGATGCCATGCCATGGGCAATGTGGACCTAATGGATGGACCTTCATGTCATAATGCCTGCACTTATTTGCATAAAAGTAGGATTAGAAGCATTTTTGAAGCTGTTTTGAAGGAAATAAAACAAATAAACACAACCATTCATATTAAGAGATAGAAACATTTCTTCCCTAAAGGTTGAGTTAAGATTGTTTAAAGGAATAATCAGATATTTAGGAAGGAAGTTTAGGTTTTAAAGAGTAGCCATCAAAATGATAAGCTGAGTATCTAATCCTTAAGAGTTCCAGTATTTTGGTCATAGGAATAGCTGGGTTACTGAAAAAGTCCCTGATGCTGGGAAAGATTAAGGGCAGGAGAAGAGGGTGTCAGAGGATGAGATGGCTGGATGGTATCACCAATGCAGTGAACATGAACTTGGGCAAACTTTAGCAGATGGTGAGGGACGGGGAGGCCTGGTGTGCTGTAGTGCATGGGGTCGCAGATTCAGACTTGACTGGGCGACTGAACAGCAACAAGAGTTCCTTAAGCTAGAATTGCTGTGTGTCCTTGGGGTCAGTTGCCTGCTCAGCTAAAAAATTCAAAGTAGAAAGATTCAAGGACCAAATGTTGCATTCAGCCATAAAATTTACTCATAGGATACAAGAGAGCTACAGTCTCCAGATGGAAATAGAACTTCTGAGTCTGTCTTGTTGGTGTCACCAGCCTTGATGGTCAAGAGTGGTGGACTTCTAGGATGGTGGCTCTTGGAAGTTTCCCATCTCAGTCAGGCCACCTCTCTTCTTGATCAGAGCTTAGTATGAAGTTTTTGTGAGGAAATTTGCCTAGCCATATATCCCAGTCATGTGTGTAAGACAGAGATGCAAATTGACTAGCCACTGAGACAGCAGTGTGTTGCCTACCCAAGATGGGGAGCCAATCTGGACACAGTTAAATGCCTTTTTAAATGTTACTGGAGGCCATGAAATAATAGTGGACCTTAAAAAGTGTGGGAGGCGGGGCTGGATTCAAGTAAGTAGTAAAGATATATTTATTTCCAGAGTATTAGGCAAAGTAAGCTCAAATACTCTGATGTTTGACTATAAGATGCTTTATTGAATTGAATAAGGGAATTGGTCCTTCAGTGGCTATTTCTTTGCTGGTTGTGTCTTCCATTTCTGTGAATAATGAAGAAGGACTATACTTAGAAAGCAAGCAGTCGAGTTTGATTTACGCTCGGTGCTTCTGCCTGTCAACACTGACCCATATTGCTTTCATTGCTTCCACTCATTCACCCACTTAAGCAGATGGCATATTATAACACCATTCAGAATTTCTAGCAAGTTTTCCAAGCTGCGCACTGTTCATTTATTGTCAGGTAAGCTGAATTCCAGTTGAATATTCATCCTATGCTAATCCCAGCCATGGCAAGAGCTTTGATAGAAAATGTTCTCTGGCATAAGTCTTTAGCTTATGCAGAGGCACCATCTTCCCTGCACTGAGACCCATGCAAGGCACATGCTTAGATCTCTGCAGAAAGAAATTCAGATTTTATAGCACTGTTGTTGTTGTTGTTGTTCAGTCACTCAGTCGTGTCTGACTCTTTGCGACTCCGTGGACGGCAGCATGCCAAGCTTCCCTGTCCTTCACCATCTCCTGGAGCTGTGTCCATCAAGTCAATGATGGCATCCAGCCATCTTTTCTGTTGTCCCCTTCTCCTCCTGCCTTCAGTCTTTCCCAGCACAGGGTCTTTTCCAGTGAGTCAACAGTTCGCCAAAGGTGAACTGGTGGCCAAAGTATCGGAGCTTCAGCTTCAGCATCCATCCTTCTAATGAATATTCAGGACTGATTTCCTTTAGGATGGACTGGTTTGATCTCCTTGCAGTCAAAGAAACTCTCAAGAGTCTTCTCCAACACCACAGTTTGAAAGCATCAATTCTTCAATGCTCAGCCTTCTATATTTCAACTCTCACATTCATACATGACTGCTGGAAAAACTAACCCTTAACTTTGATTAGACATAACTTTGTCGGCAAAGTAACATCTCTGCTTTGTAATATGCTGTTGAGGTTTATCGTTTTCTTCCACGGAGCAAATGTCTTTCAGTTTCATGACTGCAGTCACCATCTACAGTGATTTTGGAGCCTAAGAAAAG
This sequence comes from Antilocapra americana, assembly GCA_007570785.1. Lineage (NCBI taxonomy): Eukaryota > Metazoa > Chordata > Mammalia > Artiodactyla > Antilocapridae > Antilocapra > Antilocapra americana. The sequence continues at coordinate 37,947,904 of ML664161.1, forward strand.
AAAGTCTGTCACTGTTTGCATTGTTTCCCCATCTATTTGCCATGAAGTGATGGGACCGGATGCCATGATCTTAGTTTTTTTGAATGTTGAGTTTTAAGCCAGCTTTTTCACTCTCCTCTTCATCAAGAGGCTCTTTAGTTCCTCTTCACTTTCTGCCATAAGGGTGGTATTATCTGCATATCCGAGTTATTGATACTTCTCCCAGCAATCTCGATTCCAGCTTGTGCTTTATCCAGCCCTACATTTCGCATGATGTACTCTGCATATAAGTTAAATAAACAGGGTGACAATATACAGCCTTGATTTACTACTTTCCCAATTTGGAACCAGTCCGTTGTTCCATGTCTGGTTCTAACTATTGCTTCTTGACCTGCATACAGGTTTCTCAGGAGGCAGGTAAGGTGGTCTGGTATCCCCGTTTCTTTAAGAATTTTCCACAAGAGACTGAGCCAGACCTGTGTTTGAGTGTCTGAGTGTCTCCTGTGGAGGCATGGGTCAACAGTGGCCTACCACAGGGAGAGGGACTCTGGCTACAGCAGACCTGAGAGGCGCGGCATGTGGCCTAAATCCTCTTGGAGGAGGTCACCATTAGCCCCACCGTAGACTGCTGAGCAGACGACCCACAAACCGGAGAACAATTATACCAAAGAAGTTCTCACACTACTGCAAAAGTTCTAGGGCCCAGAACAGGTTTCCCAGCCTGGGGATCCAGCAGAGGGACTGAGTTTTCATAGTATTGGCCATATTTAAAACAACGTTCCAGATACAGCTCTCAGTCTGTAGTTGAGGCCATGTTCTTTTCTCACTGGGATATTACAGCCTTGTTCATGCTCTCTCTTGGGGCTTTCAATTTGCAGATGCTAATGCTGGAGACCGTGGACAGACCAATAACGCCGCTTCTGCGTCAGCCTCCGACTCCTCCTGAGCAGTCCCGAGCAGCCAGCTGCACAGGAACAACCACCAGTTTACTTGAGTGTCACTCAGCAACACTGGTCACGATTGGAAAGAAAATTAAAAAGAGGAAAAAAACCTATTCATTTTAGTGTTCAATTTTTTTTATTATTATTGTTGTTCTTATTTAACCTTGTAAAATATCTATAAATACAAGCCAGTTTCATTGTATTCTCACTTGAGGGAGATCCAGGGGGTGGGAGGGGTTGTGGGAGGGGGGAGGCGGAGCGCTAGAACACACAGTCTCTCTCCCACGACAATCCTTTTTTATCAAAAGTCTGCTGTTGTATACTTTAAAAACAGGACTCCTGCCTCATGCCCCTTCCACAAAAGCAGAAGACTTTGTTCTGTGCTGAAGTTTTTTGAACTTTGTTTTCTTTTAAAGTCAAGTGTAAGACTTGGGTATAGTGCACAGCTTGAAATTGGTTGGGAGCTTAGCAGGTGTAACTCAGTGGGGACTTAAATGTCACTTGTAAAATTAATCCATATCCTCGGGTACTTGAAGACTTGCCTTTGGCATGTCAATGGCAGGTGTGGCAGACAAAGGAAATGTGTGTCATTTGTAACCCGGGAGATCAATAAAGTTTGAATCTATAAGGGGAAAATTCTTAATTGATGTCCAGGTTTTATTCTACTCTTAATCAGTGCTAGTGGTGAAGAAACTTCTGTAGGTGAAGAAACTTCTGAAGCTGTCAGGGGAGAAGCGTGTGTGCTCTTTGTGTGGGTCTCTGTTTGCCTGACCAAAGGTTCTCTGTAAAACTTAGTACAGTTTTAATCTAGTGACCTAGGAGAAGACTGAGAAGGGTGTCAAGCCGGCCCCTCTGGCTGCAGAGGTCAAAAGCTGACAAACCTGGAGGAAGAGGATGGGCCGGGCAGATCTCACCACTGTGAATGAATTTGTCCAGATTTTTTTTTTCTAAAGTTGCTTCCCTTAGAAAGATACACTTGAGAGGACATCATAGTTAAATAATGTGAATTGTAACAGTCTACTGGTTTATTTTTCTTATTTTTTAATTGCAAATTGAGCTTGCAGAAATTGCCACATTCTGCATATAGTTCTAATTTTAAACTCCAAATCCAGAATCTGTATTTAATTTCAGCTTTTTTAACCTCAAGCTTTTTAAATTTTATTTATTGATGCATGTGAGATAGGCCATGATGATTTTAGATGGTAGGAATATTAAAAACTACACATCAAAATGATGAAAACAGTCACTTGTACCTGCTGACTTTATAGGAAAACTGATTATATAAATGTGTGTATATGTGTTATATACATAGATTCAGTACTGCCTTTTGTTTGGGGTTTGTTTTGTTTTGTTCTGTCTTTCTGTTTTTGTCCACAGTATCAAAATTGACTAGTTGAAGCATGAGGATGTTTCCCCCTACACCTAGTTAAGAGTTTTTGTTTTCTTCATATAATCAATGAACAATGTAAGACTCAGTCTCTGTTTTTGAAGAAAAAGCAATATTCCTTGGAAAGCAAGGAGAATTGAAGGATTATGTTGGCAGTGAGGAAATAGGTTTTCACAGCTTGTTTGTTTCATATTTTTAAGGTTGACATCTATGTGGGCCTTATATACTCTAAAATGAACCTTAGACACCTTGGTGCTTATGGGCCATTACTTGACCTATGAATCTTTAAGGCACAATCAGTTGTACTTTACATTTAAAGATCACTTGAGTGATGGCCGCCTTTCCCGCCTACCTTCCTTCCTTCCCACACACCTTTCCAAGGTTAGCTGATAACTGTAGGGCTGCAGAGCTGAGCCCCAGACTGTGTGTAACCTTTCACCCTCCTTGTTGTCACCTTAGGTCATGTTAGGGGCTTCGCCCTCCAGGTGATTCAGAAGTGGAGTCTCTTGGCAGCCCTCACGCAGGTCCCAGCACCCTGTCCTGCTTCTTAACCAAGTGTGTGTGGCTCTCCAAGAGAGTCGTACTGCCTGCTGACGTGAACCAATACCCAGAGAGGCGCCTGTAAGCCATCCTAGTTTTCACTCACTGTCTAGCTAAGCTCTTAAGCCACAGAAGGGTTTCTCCAACCTCTGGTTATATCAGAGTTCATGAGAAAGAAAACACACTCAGTCAAACCAAATCAAACAAATTGCATTTTACTTTTCATAATGAGCTTCTGAGAGCAAGTTAAGATTTGAAAGAAGTCTGAATCAAAGTATTTGACTGCATAATTCTTAGAGGGAATGGCTTTGATAGACCATTTCAGAAAGGGTTTATAAAGAAGCTGGATGGCAGGTCTGTGACAGAGAAGTGGACCTACTTTGAGACCAAACTACCCAGCCAAACATGTGGACACAGACACTACTCTAAACTTGGTATACTTGCTGGAGAACATAAAAATCTGTGCTTCTTTTAGGAAACACTTTCCCCCATAAATGGGGTAAGAGAAGAAGAGAGAAAAGTCAAATGTTTTTCTCTCCTTTTAATTGTGTGTGTGTGAGGGCTGAGGTTCGTGATTTTTCTTTCTCAAAGATCATGGTGGGATCACAGAACTCTTTTATACAAGTGGGATCCAGGTCTCTGAATAATTTTTTTGTAAATAATAATAATAAAAGCTCCTCACCAAATTCAAGCTTGTACATTATATTTTCTTTCAATGTTTTTAAATTTAAGTTCTGTTGTTTTGTATGTAAATATGTGGACCCAGGAACTGTTATTAATGAGCAAAAAGTTACTGTTCAGGGCAGTGATTCTGTTTAATAATCAGACAAATTGTAGACGAGCTTTTTAAAGCCATATAGTTTTAACTCTGTACAGTAGGTACCGGCCTGTATTATTGTAACAATAACTCTAGCAATGTATAGTGTATCTATATAGTTTGGAGTGCCTTCGCTTCCATGTGTTCGTTTTTTTGTTTCTGTTTTTCATTTTGCAGGTTTTAATTGGTCTCAATATCCATGTCTCCTTGTCCCACCCCCTTCCCTTTGAAATAATGGCTCACTCATAACAGTGTCTTTGCTCCTTCCACAATTACCATGCTCAGGAGTGGAAAGAGGAAACTGTAATCATTTTCATAATCTCATTTCATTCAAGCCCTACCTTTGTTTTGGTTCTGAACATCTGTTTCCTCCTCAGTAGCAGTGACCAGTTCCATTTCATCCAGGGACTTAGTGTAGTAGTGCCAGGGAGCCCTCGAGCCGGAGAATATGGAATAGAGTAGGTTTTGCTCGTCTCTTCCCCCAAACCCTAACCATGGGTCTTACAAACAGCAGATTCCAGGAGCCTTCTGCCCTTTCTCTCTCTCCATTTCATCTACTTCCCTCCCAATTGAGAGAAAAAAGAGAGAGAGAGAATTGGTTTCTGTAAGTCGTTGTTTCTTAATACTTGTATCGGTTTTGATACACGAGTGGTCTAAAATGCTGTGGTGCAATTACTAGCGGCCGCTGCACGATTGCTGCCCGCGCGGTGAGGACTGTTGTTTTCACAAGGGAACTTCCCTCCCTCCTGTCACCTCTACCCCTATTCAATGAAATGTCATTTTAATTATCTTTTTAAAAAATCTGTTTCTTACTGTGTGCCCATCATGAAGGCCTTTTTTGAAAGAAAAAAAAAAATCAAAATTGCTTGTTTTGCCTCCAAATACTCCATATAAGATGTCTCAAGTAGAAGAAGAAAAAAAAAAACAAAAAACTTTACCAAACCAAAGCTTGCTATTTTTGAAATATCATGTGTTCATTCCAGCAAGGCAGAAGACTGCACCTTCTTTCCAGCAACATGTTGTGTCCTTTTTTTTAAGTCCTCTTAATTTTTAGACACATATTTTTTATTTGTGTTTTAATGAAGCCTGCCTAACCAGTCATCTTGTCTGCACCAATGCAAAGGTTTCTAAGAGGACTATTGTATTTTCTATCCCTGTGGATATAAAGACACTGGCATTTCATTTCTTTTTTCCCTTTCCTTTTTTAAGGGATTTAACTTTGGAATCTTCCAAAGGAAGTTTGGCCAATGCCAGATCCCCAGGAGCTTGGGGGTTTTTTCTTCGTTTTAAACCAAAATTGAATCTGATTTCTCGTTCATGTTAGTGATCATCTAATCACAGAGTCGAACACTTTCTCCCTTATATCCCTTATATAGAAAAATAAACTAAGTATGCTTTACAGTAAAATCTGTCTTTTCTGGTAGAAACCTGAGCCACTGAAACTAAGACACCTAGAAGCAGAGTAGAGCCCCAGACTAAGGTCTGTGTTTGAGAGGCTTTGAAAGTAATCTCTGGGGTTTGGATTATTTTCACAAGGGTTATGACATTTTATTCAAGTTTGTTGCTGCATTTGCACCTCTGCAATAAAAGCAAAATGACAACCAGTACATAAGGGGTTAGCTTGACAAAGTAGACTTCCTTGTGTTAATTTTTAAGTTTTTTTTTTCTTACTATATCTGTCTACAGGCAGATAACAGATAGATGTATGAAAATGTGCTTGCCTGTAAAATTTGCATTCATAAATGTGTTGCCGATGGATCACTTGGGCCTGTACACATACCAATTAGCGTGACCACTTCCATCTTAAAATCAAATCTAAAAAACAAAATTTATTATATATATATATATATATATATAAAGGACTGTGGGTTGTATACAAACTATTGCAAACACTTGTGCAAATCTGTCTTGATATAAAGGAAAAGCAAAATCTGTATAACATTATTACTACTTGAATGCCTCTGTGACTGATTTTTTTTTTTTCATTTTAAATATAAACTTTTTTGTGAAAAGTATGCTCAATGTTTTTTTTCCCTTTCCCCATTCCCTTGTAAATACATTTCGTTCTATGTGACTTGGTTTGGAAATAGTTAACTGGTACTGTAATTTGCATTAAATAAAAAGTAGGTTAGCCTGGAAATGAAATTAAAATTCACAAGTGTGTGGTCTTTATTTCAGTACCCAACCTTATTTCCTTCACCCTATCTATTTTGCCAATGCATTATGTAGTCACATCACCACTTCATTCCTCCAATTAGAGAAACACGAAGCTATTATTAAAAGTCAAGATATCAATACTAGTTCTCGTTCTCTTAAATGATCTTATTCCATTGTATAGCCCCAAGAGGTGCAGCTTCCATCTTGGAAACCTTTGGAGTCGAGGAAGCTATGCAGACACTGCTTAAAAAAGAAAGAATACAAGCCTGAAAGGGACAAGATTTTAAAAATGTGTATAAGCTGCTGTCTTTGATTCCTGTGTTCATGGTCTGGTGTAGCTGTTATTTTCTTTTAACTTTCGTCCCATTAGTAATGGTCTTTGGGAGTATCTGTGAATTATATGAACACCACAAATGGTGGGGCTGTACCTCCCAGGTAAACCAACACATGTTGTGTTTGAGTCTGCTCATTTACAATACTGGATGATGTATGTAAACATGTTATGTCTCTTAGTGCAAAAAGAAACATCATTTTTTTTTAGGGCTGGCTCACTCCGTCAGGCCTAATCTAAAGGCTAGATATAAAGTCATGTGACTGCTGCTTCAATAAAAACAAATTTATATTGGATAAAGTCTGGTCCTCTATTTATTTATTGTGGTGGTGGGCTTGGCTAATATTTATAAAATAAACACTTCTACCATTTGTAGGGGTTTGGGGTCGGGGGGTAGTCAGCACAAATAAGTGCAAGATGTCACTTGTGTAATGGGTTAAGGACTTTGAAGAAGTAGTGATGAACCCGTCCTTTGAGATTGTATCTCAGGTGAGCAGTGACCCTGGGTGCCCATTGAGAAGGGTAGTTATGAAAGGGAGCACTCAGGTTGCAACTCTCCTTTGTGGAGAAGTCTGAAGTGAACAAAAGCAATGGTGTGTTCACCCCTCTCAGGCATAGGACTGTTTCACCCACTCACTAGCACCTTCAGGGTTAGGAGGGTTGCAGTTACATTAAGGGGAAGACTGAAGCTGTCATGGAAAATGGTATGATGAACCCATGAGTTGTCACGGGCTGTGAAGGAATGGTCCATTAAGTGTATGTTTCTCTTTACATCCTCTTTTCAGAAAAGAGGACACAATGGCCCTTCCCACGAGCTGTTGATATCCAGGCTTTAACTGGATCCTTCAAGTCCAGACCAGGTAGAGATCGGTGGTGGAGTGGCTCTGACTTAATGGAGCCAGAAGGTAAGCAGTAACTTACTTGGGCTTTTCTCCTGAACTTTGGAGACTGACTCCATCTTCACCTGACTGAGGCAAGACCTAGAAAAAGAATGGGGGTTTCAGGGATGCCTAGAGACTGATGCTAAGTTCTACTGCTCAAGAGCTCAGGGAAGGGAATAACAGGGAAATTCAAACATTTGAGAGTAGGAAAATAGACTCTGGCCCCTAGCCCTATAAACTGGACATCCACAAAGCTGCTGAAAGGAAGAATCCTGTGTGAGCTCTTTCGTGCACCTAACCTTGAACCTTAACTGCACTTGGACTACACTTAGTTTTTATAATATGTGTAATTCATATGTACATATCAGTTCAGTGTTTGTGAAACTGCCCGGGTGTTTTTAAAATCAATACTGGGAGATGGGCGTTTCTATAGCCCACCTTAATCACCTTGCTCTTGCTCTTACCTTACCGTAGTCTACACTTAACAACCATTTCAGACTCTTGAGTGAATAGCACACTCAAAATTATTTCAATGGAAAAGAAGAGATGTATATGATACAGGAATATATTTATATTTCTAAATGAGTATAATTAGACACAATTACTGGGGGCAAAATCTGCAATGTGTTTGGAAAGAAGAACTCCTTTCCCCTCAGTTTCTTTTCTAAAAATTAATATGTTCTACTTCCCCTTGATGCAGAAGAGGCTGGGGAATCTGGAGGGCTGACAGAGAATATGTTTGCATTGACAGGCAGATTCTTTACCACTGAGCCAGCAGGGAAGCCTCAGAGAATATGTTTGTTTGCTTTGATGTATTGTCTCAATGACTTAAGTTCTTCAAGTGTGACCTTCTTGAAAAATGGTAAAACTAAATATCTGTTCCTTAAAATTCAGTTAACTTGTGGCTTCATTTGCATAAAAATATTAGTCACTTAAAATTACTACATTTTGAATGATATGGAATAATTATTTTTATGAATAAGCCAAGTTAATAATGTTCTCACACCAACAGTCTTCAGATATGTAAAGGGCAATAGTAAAATATGTATTTAAAAATAGATATATATACAAATATATTTCTCTTTCACCATCCCCACATTGCTTTTTCCCCCAGAAAGGAAGGCCAATAAAGTTTAAATCTCTAACCAAAAGTTAATTATTTAAGTCTTCTTGCCTTGATTTGACAGTAACCGTGGGATCATATGTGATAAGCCTGGTTCTTAGGTATGGGATGCCCTATGTAAAGTTAATGAAAACGTAATTTGTGAAAAATGCAGAAATATTTTTACTCAAAATGGTTATAAAGCAGAGGCTGTCATACTCTTTAGCTTTGAAGACAGATGTGTAAACGGGAACACATTCATTAACTGCCGTCTATATAGCCTCATCATGGAGTCCTCAGTGCTCCGTCTCAGAAGGAACCAGCCCCATTTCGGTTGTGAAGCTGACCTGCATCAAGTCACATACCCCCGTGAAGGTCAGGACCCACGTCTGAGTCAGTGTGTACTCCCCCAGCAAGTTGCATACTGTCTGTGTGTAATGAGGTGTTTGCATGGATGGAGACTGAATGAGGGAAGAAGGAACAGAAGAGGCTATGACAAGCTTGTGACTCTCAGGGCAGGCCTTCTGGCCTCTCTCTAAAGGACTCCCTCGACTCTGATGCCTGCATTAGCAGACACACAGGCCTGGAACTCACAGAGCAACTTGGGACTGGAGGTTGTGGGTTGGGAATGGCTGGCAAGAGGGAGAGGGAAGCAGTGAAAAACCCCAAGAAGCTAATGAACTTGGGTGTGGGCACAGACCCTCAGATGCCCCAGCCCCAGGCATCCTATCCCTTCTCCCACCATGACACTAGATGCCCAGTCCCAGGGCCTCTTCTAAGGGGAGATGGGTGCTTTGCCTCTCTAAGGGCCTGACCTAGGGGCCTGCACAGTCTCCATGTAAGGCTCTTGGGCTTGGCTCTCCCCAGACCAAGCTGGGGGCTGAGGAATGTTAGCCCACCATCATCACAGCTGTCTCTGTGAGACCCCTGGGGAGGCAGGACCTGTCGGGCGCTGTCAGCGTCTGTCTGTCCAGCCCCAGGAATGGAGGCTCCGGCTCCGAGGGCTCCGGCTCCAAGGGCCCCAGCTCCTGCTGCCCTGGGGTGGCCAGTCAGCCATTTGTGGTGCTGAAGAGCTCCTGCATGAGTGGGGTGGCGAAGGGGTGAACGTCATGGATGCGCAGTAGCTTCTGGGTGTGCTCGGCGCTGAGGCTGCGGAGCTCGGTGAGTATGGCCATGATCTTCAGGAACAAGAACCTGCCGGCCAGTCAGGGGAATAGTTGGCGGTACAGCCCGCCCTGCCCCCACCCACCAAACCTGGAGCCCCTCTGACACTGCACACGTTGAAACACACGATGAGGGTTCTCATCTCAAGACCTCTCAGGTAAGCCAAGAGACAAGGCTCGGCTGAATTCCCTAAGCTTCCACGGCAGTCTGTGGACAAGGCGGCAGAGCAGCCTGGCACCCTTGAGGTGTGGACCACTCACCCCACCCACATCTCCTCCTCTGGGCTTGAGTCTCTGCACACAGGGATGTCGTGGGGAAACCAGGCGTTCCAGACACTGCATGAACAGGTCAGTTTCTGGGGAACCTCACTGCCGTGGCTAATGAACAGCCGTCAGGACCAAGGGGAGAAGCCGTGGAGGCAGGGGCTGCAGGCAGCAATCCCTCCCTGGATCTAGCCTGGGATCCAGTGTCTGAGGTGCACGTCATGCCTCAGGTTCCCCACGATGCCTCCTGGCTCCATACAGGGGAGGACTGAGCAAAGCAAGACACCCAGCATCCCATGAAGCCAAGCTCCAAAGCCAGCTGCAGCAGGCCAAGTAAGGACCTGAGGTTTTACATTCACACAAGCACACCCAGCACTGGCCTTCCCTGGTCACAGCCCAGGCCTGATACCAGGTCACAAGAACTGCTGGGTGTCTTGCTCCCAGTGAATGGGGTGGGAGCCCCTGCCTGGCCAAGCCCTGAACAAGCAGCCCTCCCGCCTTGGGTGACCAGGACCAAGGAGTTTCCTCCCCTGTTACCTGGAGTTTGTCCTGGGAGGTGGTTAGGCAGTGCTCCAGGGTGTGGGTTGTAGACTTAGCCATCAAAGACCTACCTCCAACCCCACCTGTCTGTTTGTGGGCCCCGGGGTCAGCCACCCTGAGCCTCCAGTCCCTGGCAGGATATGGTAACACTTGCTGCATGGGGCTGTTTTCAGGATTAAATATGATGTGCATGCAAACTGCTTGGCACCAAGGCTGGCTCTCCTCAACAAATAGTAGTTCTAGTTGACTGGGCAGGAGACCTCAGTGAAGGCCACAAAACAGGGCCCCAAAGCCCTGGTAATCAGAGGCTGCCCCAGGACAAGCAGGGCCTGGGAGCAGGGCTCACACCCCCTCACACCCTCCCTGCTTGCTGCTCACCTGTGGGCGGGCTGGGGCCGGTTGAACTCAATGTAGGCCTTCAGGGTCATGGCGAACTGTTCCTGCAACTGGTCTACCACGAGACGCTGCACCACGCCTGGGCGGTCTAGTGAGGAGGGGAAGGCCACGGGGGTCAAGGCAGGCTTGCTGTATCCCAGAGGGGACAAATGACTAGCCAACCACCTTCCAGAGCCAAGGATTCCCAGGCAAGGAAGTGAGGGGGCTGCTAAGAGGGCTTTGCATCACCCCTCTGACCCTGGGAACAAGCAGCTGGAGTCCCCATCCTGGCTGAGCAGTGAGTGGAGGGCAAGGCCATCAGTCGGGAAGCTTCCCTGGGGAAAGCAAAGGAAGGAATGCTGCCCCCGCCCTTGGCTGAAGCTGACCGGGTGTGAGCAAGCCTGGGGAAATAAGGCAGGGGCACGGGGAGGCCAGGCAAGGCAGGTGGGGCTCTCACCTGGAGAAAAAAGGGAGATGGCCTGCATAAGCACGTACTCCTCCTTATGCAGCTTCAGCTTCTTCAGCATATAGTGGAATTTCAGGACGGGCTCCAGGACAAGCTGCTGGAAGCCGCCTGTGGGTGGGTGCAGGCTGGAGGGGTCCACTTCTCAGGAAGCTGACCCAGGACCCAGATCTCCCTCACCAAGGCCCCCTTTCCCATGGCCCGATCTGCACTGGGATCCCAGGACCCGCAGATCCTGGTGTGGCTCCTCCCCTCCATCCACGGTTGTTTCCCCACCCTCTGCCAGGACAGACAGGCGTCTCTCAGGCACCTGCAGGATCTTCCACACAATAGGACAGCCGACCGCACTCCCAGGTCCTGGTCTCTGCGTTGAACACCGTGTTGAATCTCAGCTGGCACAACTCAAAGGCGGCCCCCTTCAGCAGGGAGATCTGGTCCTCTATGGGAAGGTCCCTGGCAGCAAGGATAAGGAAGGGATGCCGGCTTCCAAGGAAGCTGCCACAGGCCGGCACCCACTCCTGTAATCCTGAATCAGGGTTGGAAGAGGTAGGATGGGCTCCTGCCCTGAGCACGATTGCAGTGGTCTTCGAATTTCCTCCACCCTCTCCCCCTCACAATCCAGCAAGCAGATTCCTCCTCGCTGCCATTTTCCTCTGGGCCCCTGCCACCCTCAGGGACTCTCCACTGCTGATGTGGCTGGGTGTCCAGGCCCCTTACCGCCCAGCCCCATCTCCTTCAGCTCCCTGGCCTCATACTTTCTACCTAGGTTTCCCCATTTGGAATGATTATGCCTTTGAAATGAAGTGAAGTGTTGTTAGTCTCTCAGTCATGTCTCTTTTGCAACCCCATAGACTGTAGCCCACCAGGCTCCTCTGTTGATGGAATTCTCCAGATAAAAATACTGGAGTGGGTAGTCATTCCCTTCTCCAGAGGATCCTCCCAATCCAGGGACTGAACACAGGTCTCCTGCACTGTAGGCAGATTCGTTACCACTGAGCAGCCAGGGAAGCCCTTTAGCTTCACTTAAGTAAATCCTGCTAGTCCTTCAGGCCAAGCAGTCCCTATGCCTCCTAGAGGTCTTTCTGGAGTTCAGTCCTACAGGTGCCAGTCCTCCAGTGTGAGTGCCATGCAGCGGGGTAGTCTGCTTCTTGCTGTCTATTTTGAATTAGCCATGTCTACTGTTTCTCTCCAGGCAGGCTGAGTGTCCTGAACCCCACCCCCAGCACTGAGCACAGACCCAGCCACAGTGGCTGCTTCTAGTCACTGTGTTAGATTGACACAGTGACTTCCCTACCTGAGTGCTCTGCTGTGCTTAGTCACTCGGTCATGTCTGATTCTTTGCGACCCCGTGGACTGTAGCCCTCCAGGCCCCTCTGTCCATGGGGATTCTCCAGGTAAGAATACTAGAGTGGGTTTCCATGCCCTCCTCCAGGGGATCTTCCCAACTCAGGGATCGATTGGAGGTAGATGCATTGGAGGTAGATTCTTTACTGTCTGAGCCACCAGGTAAGCCCTCCCTACCTGAAAGTGCCCCCCTCTCCCCACTAATGGAGGCATTCTACATAAAAGCCCAGGAGGGAGTTCTTGAGGAGGACCTGTACCTGGCTTTGGTCTCCTCAGGAGTTTAGCCTCTTAGATCTGCAATGTTGAGCCACAAATGCCACAAAGTTGATCTTTTCCTTCTGTGTCCCCCCCAGTGCCCTGCCCAGGACCTGGCAGGGGGCCGGCTCTGAAGGCTGTATGCTTCCAAAGCTGGCCTCTCTGATTAACTGAGATCCTGTGCACCTGCGTTAACCTCGATGAACCTCAGTGTTCTATCTGTAGAATGAAGGTGAGAGTAACGTCTGCCTCCTGGGGTGGTTGTGCTCAAAGCTGATCGTCACAAGAAATGAGTGTCCTCCCACCCTGGCAGTAAGTCCTGGGTCATCGGATGGTCAAGGGGGATCTGCTGGATCCATGGGTGAAAGTGGATCCCTCTCCCTGCTCCTTTGACCTAATTTGCCACATCAGAACCCCACTCCAGCCTGTGACCACCCTCACTCCAGTAAATAAGTCCTGCCTGTCACCCACAGGGGAACCCGTGGGCTCCTGGAGAAGAACCTGCCCTCTGCCAGCAGATGGAGTCAGGGCTCCTTGTGTGATTCAGTTCCACCTGCCCATGCCTGGCCTGGTGGGTCTGACCCCAGGGAAGACACACCCGATGCTACCTCACTCTGTGACAGGCTCCCTATTGTGGGGCTGTGGTTGCCACCACACCAGTAGGGTCCAGAGTTGCCCAGTGGTTAAGTAAATCCTGCTAGTCCTTCAGGCCAAGCAGTCCCTATGCCTCCTAGAGGTCTTTCTGGAGTTCAGTCCTACAAGTGCCAGTCCGGGACGATGTCCCGGCCCATCGTCCTTGTTCTCAGCCTTCTCTAGCGGCAGACTGCTGGCGACACAGCATCTGTCCCTAGCCCTCTTCTTCTCACTATAGGCCTTCCTTTTCCTTCCAACTCTTCCATTGCTCCTGAACTATCAACTTGTGACTCCCACCCCTTGGCAGGAAAATGGGGAAGGGGCATCACCCTCTGAACATCCACATGTATGTGCTGAATGCTCTTCCAGAGGTTTTCTTATTTCACATAACTGTCCTGCAAGGCAGGCATCATTAGTCCCAGTCTCAGATGAGGCAGCTGAGCCACAGGATAAATGGCAGGCCACAGTCACAAAGCTAATGAGCCACACAGACAGCGAGGGCTCCACTGCCCTACACGACCAGGTGCCCTGGGGGCAGAGGTAAAGGAGTGTCTTTTGGCACTAGTGTCCTCCAAATTCAGAGAAATCTACCCCAGAGCCCTGAACCTTCTGGCCTCCTTTCTACACCATCCACCCAGCCCCTGCGTCCTACCTGAAATAGGAGATGACCTTGGCAAAGTTGATGATGCCTTTGAACATGTAGGTGGACACATCAGCTATGTGGGGCAACAGGGAAAAGATCTCTTTCCCGCCATTGTTGGCTGGGGGCTTGTAGTTCCAGACGCTGCCGTCTTCCCCACGCAGCTGCAAGGAGAGCTTTACTGAGGACAAATCTTCCCTGATCTTTCTCCACTTGGCGGCTTCTTCCCTGGACTGAATCTGCAGAGGCTCTGGAATCTGGCGGCCACTGCTGAGCACATCTGGCAGCTGGGGCATGAGCCGGAAGTGGGAGAGAAGAGAGGAGAGACAGAATACATTCTCCCAAACAGGAATTTTCCCTGTTCCCAGCACACGCAACCACAGCTGCTCCCTGAGAGGATGCACAGTGGCAGGTGTGTACAACCCCCACCCCACCTACCACCCTACCCCTGCACACAGAGCAACTGGTTTCTTCTCTTCTCTTGGGTGGATCTCTGACTTCATGGTCCCTCACATTCCTGCCTGGTCAGAGATGGGTTAGCTTCCTGCTTTGGTGGAAGGTGAGGGGGCCTCCATCAAAGGGTGTGTCCCAAGCGTCCCTGAACTTGCACTCAGGAAACTCAGAAAAGGATCTGAGAGCTGAAGATGGAAAGAACAGACTTTGGGGGCTGCTGGCTACCAGTTCTCTGAGCTTGATGGGTCACGGGATACCTGTGAGCACTGGGGTCAGACAACACTACCGTTGCTGAGCTCCCTGCAGTTTCCTGGACCAGTAAAACCAATTCACAAATGTCATACCCCCTCTGAGTCCTCAGGTAGCCCTGAATTCCAGCAACCCTGGTGCAGCTCAGATGTCCATAACTCCATTTCTGACCCAGACCCCATTTCTACAGGCCGTGGAAGGAGAGAACAGAGTGTCTCAGACCCGAGCATGAGTTGGAACCACCTGAGGGGTCTTGTCATAGCACAGACTGCTGGGCCCTGCCCTCAGAGTTTCTGATTCAGGGGTGAACTGAGAATCTGCATTCGTAACAAGTTCCCAGGTGCTGCAGCTGCTCCTGAACGTCCAGGAGAATCCACTGGATTCTCCAAGAATGCCACTGTTGGAGAATCCCCGGGAATGAGATTGGGGTTCTGAGGAGCGAGCACAGGAGCTGAGCCATCTCGAAAGCATCATACCCGGAAATTCTTGAAATGAATGAAGGTGCTGTCAAAGGTGTTCATCTGAGCAGTCGTCAGCTCCCTGATCATCATTTGCTGCTCTTCAGTCAGACCCTTGGCTCCAGGGGGCTGAGTTTCAATCCGTTCTCTCTTCTTCCTCCTGATCAAGGCCCGTCTCTGCTCCACAGCCGCATCAGACATGATCACTGCATGGACAGCCAGGAGCAGGGTCAGGCAGCAGCAGGGGAGGGGGACAGACTGGTGACAAGAATCCTGCCCTTTTCCAGACTCTCAAAGACTCTGGGCTCCTCTAGCGAAACACTCTGGGGGAAGGACGGGTGTGCTACCTGTGACTGTGGGGGTCAAGACAACCCTGTGGAACGGTGGTTATGGCTCCGGCTTCTGGATCTTAAGACACCGGGCTTCAGTGATGGCTTTGCCACTTTGTCGCCGTGACCTTGATGGGCTTCTTCACCTCTCTTTCCTTCATGGTCAGCTGGAGTGACCTCACACTGCTCTTAGGATGAGGCACTGCATGGGAAGTGCCTAATGTAACTGCTGCTACATAATAGCTGTTTCATAAATGCACCCGATTATTTGTTTCTGGTGTATCAGATACCTTTAAGACTCCTGAGAGTCCCCCAAGATCTCTTGGTCTCGGAGAGCTGAGCTACTGCTTAGCAAGAGGTATCTTCTCCAGCCACTTCCTATGTAGCCTGGGGCTTTAAGGTCATCCGTGGATTTCTGGAGCCCCTTGTATGTGCAGAGCAAAGCTCTAGGGGAGGGGGTCCTGGTGCAGAGGGGACAACAGACACAGCTGGTCTGTAGGAAAGGCTCTCTGCCAATGCCCAGGGAACCTGGCCCCTTAAAGGCTGGCCAAGGTCTCGTGTCCCTCTGTGACTAATGGAGAGAAATACACCTTGGAAACTTCCAGCCTTTTCCCATGCTCTTTAATCTCAGAGCCCCTGGGAGCACAATTATACCAAAGCTGGACAGGGGAAATGAGAACCCTTCTGTCACTGGCTGCACACAATTCCTCGAGGATGCTAGGTCTGGGCCACTGGTAGAAAGTGCAGTTCATAGCACACCATGAGTCTCCAGCTTCTTGTTCCCAATTCACCTCCTCTAGTTTGGCTGAAACAACTATAAAGGGCACAAAACGAATCAGGCCAGTGCAACTGAGGGGAGAGGGGAGTACGACCCTGGCCAGAGAGAATCAGGCCTCCAAGAACAGAGAACAGAGATAACACTCCACTTCTCCAGTCCCTCCAGGATAGGCAGGGGACCTCAGGTTTAATCTGCCCCTGTGTGCACGCACACACGGATGCTTCTGTGCACACCGTGGCTCACATGCCCACGCCCGCTCCCGCAGCCTTTGCTCACTCTCTTTCCTCATGCCACTCTCCAGGCACTTGCGAAGGCGGCAGGCCTGGCATTGACGCCGGGTCTTCTGGGTGATCTCACAGGTGCCCTTCCGGAAGGGGCACCGGGGCCGGGCATTGCGTTTCATGGCCCTCCTGCAAGAGGACAGAGAGCAGAAGATAGGCCGTGTTGTGTACCCTGGCTTCCTGTCCGCCCCTGACACAGACACTGGTCACACCCTCTGTGGGCTCTGCCTTCGCCTCTGAGTTGGGTGGGGTTCATAGGACAAGTACAGACCAGGGCTCTCAGGCTTCTGTGGGTGCCCAGAAGCCTCGGAGCCTGCCGGAGGAGGGGAGCCGGGCACTAGACTGTCCTCAGCATCGGCGTGGGAGGTGGCCGCTTCTCAGGGCCCACGCCGGAGCTGCTCTGTGGGATCTTCAGCTCCCTGAGGCCCGCACCCTCTCCTCTTCTTCTTCCTAATGCCCACGAACCCCAGGAGAACAGGGCCAAGTTTCTGTGGAGGTGGCTTCTTCCTGGATTTCTCCTTGGAAGAGGGAACTGGAGGAAATCTGGCCCCAGGAGTATAAGAAACATAAGCCTCCTGCCTTCCCCCACCCCCATTCTAGACTGGGAGGCCAGAGGACCGGGTACACTACGGGAAACTTTCTGCCTCACTGGAAAAAGGCTTCCCCTTGCTGACTGCCGCAGGGGAACAGAGAGGCTCAGAGCCCCATGATAGTGGAGTGTATGGGCGCTGCGTCCACGTGTCCCCAGATAGCTGCGCCAGATGGGAGACAAGGTGGTACATTCCTTCTAGAGACCCCAGCACTCACATACCCTCCCCCACAGCCCTGCCATCCTGCACTTCGCCAGAAGACCAGGTCAGTGGGGCCCTAACTTTATCCCCCTGCCCCCAAATTTCACAGCTGAATAGACGGAAACAAATTCTCCTTTGGATCTGGCCTCTGGCTCTGGTCCAGCAGTGCAGAAAATGAAGAATGGACAGGTGTGGCTCCAGAGTGGGCCCTGGGGGCTGATCTGGGAGACCTGAGGCCAGGAGCCAGACGGCCAGGGGGCGTATTTCTCAGGCCCCACTCCCTCCCCCGCTGGGTAAGAGACCCCTGGGTGACTGGGGGAAGGAGCCCACGTTTATCAGCCATACTGTGGATTGGATGCAGGGCCCCAGATTGTGCAGAGCTTTGCGAACTTAGTTCTTAGAACCCTCCGAAATTCCTATGGTCATCTGCCTGGCACAGATGAGGAAACGGAGTCTGTGAGAAAACAGAGCGCTCGCTGTCCTCTAGGTAGATGACAGGCTGAAGTTTGAATTCAGGTCTGCCTGATACCAGGATCCACGCTCTGATCCCTACAGCGAGCCGCAGGGAGAGCCCAGGTCTTGCTCAGATGTCCTCCCTTCTCCGTGCGGCCTCATTGGCGGATGCCCTGCTCAGGGATCTGTCTGGGGCTCTTTGCTAGTGACCAGTTCTGGAGTCGGCTGGGGCCCTGGTCTAGGTGATGTGAACTGAAGGGTCTTCTGGGAAAGATTTCTTTGCTCTTAGAGGACAAGAGGGGCCTTTCTATTCCTCAGCTGAGCCCTGTGGTTCCCAGCCTGAACCCCTGGTACTTTGCTGCCCTCAGTGGAGCAGGCAGAGTAGGCACTCTCTGATGGCAGAAGAGGAAAAACGACTGGCTGCTGGGCTCACCAACCCCTTGAAGGCCTCAGACTTCTAGATGTGAGAGGTGACATGTTCTCCTTGTTCAACACCGTGAGTGGAGAGTTGTTGCTTGTAGCTGAGCACAGGTTGGCAGCGCCTAACACAGATGTTCATTTCTCCCTGGATGAGAGCTTCCTGAGCTGACCTGACCCCTGGGACCTCAAACTTGACCACAGCAGCTCCTAAACCAGGGTTTCTTCACTCTGGTTAGGAGTTGGGGCGGGGGTGGGTGGGTCCTGGGCTGCTGCAATGCATTACTGGGCTCCTCCTGGTCTGGACACCCCACTGTGAGTTCTCCCCTGCACCCAACTGACTGGTAGCCCAGCTTTGATGGGACTGCAAGCTGGACCTTGGTGCTGGGGTCCATTTCCATTTAAATGTCCAGCCACCAGGAGGAACTCTGCAGAGGTCAAATCAGCTGGCTGTCCTCAGAATGTGGACAAGTGTGCCCTGCAGTGGGAGCTGCCCTCCACACACCTGGCCCTCCCTTCTTTCCTGTTTGGCTTCTCTTCCTCCTGGTCTGAGCCTGCACTGAGCAGTGTCATTGTTCTTTCTTCAGCTGAACAACGTGACCTTTCTGTTCGGGCCTGTCTTGCTGTGAGCTGGGGCTTTTTAATCCTTAATATTTTGGATCTCTGTTTCTAGGTGAGCTGATGTGTCATACTCTTCACTTATTTTATGCCATTCTTTACTTAACACCGCTCCTTAAGAGTGATTTGAACTCTTGAATTTTGTGGATTTTCAAATTCTTTCTCCTCTTTTACTGACTCATTTGCTGTATTTGCTGTTTTATTCAAGAGCACATGGAGAAACAAAGGGAGGTCTTAATGGAAAGGGGGCTTTCCTGACTACAGTGGGAAAATAGAAGATGAAGATTTCCTCTCAGATGTTAATGGTTCCTGAGACTAATTAAGAGGCCTTTGGATGGGCCACCAGCCCACACTTTGAACCTGGGCCTCTGAAGCTGAGGCCCTGAGATGGTGCTCAGGGAACTAATGGCAGAGCCCCAGTTAGATGTGACCCATTTTGTCAGAGGTAGCAGGTGGGTGAAAGTTGACAGACAACTCTACCTGAAAAAGCCCTTGCATCCTTCACATGTCATGACATTGAAGTGATAACCAGTGGCCTTGTCCCCACATACACGGCAAATCTGGGGACCCTCTTCTTCCTCATCGTCAATAATGATGGAATTTGTAGATGCAGAGTCAGCTTCTCCACAGTGCCCGAGGTCAGCATGGTTCCACTTTTCTTCACGGCCCACCTCCAGCTTTGCTTCTGAGCCTCTTGGACTAGAAGTAAAAACACCACAGGGAATGAGAACCCTGGACAGGGGTGTGCTGAGGCAGCCGCAGTGTGCATCACTCATGCTTGGTTCTGTGGACACAAGAGCTGACTTTCCATAGAAGAAATGGGGGTAGAGGGCTAGAGTTAGAGAGAAAGATGTTACTATGATATTTGTGTTCAATAATAGGGCCCTGAAGTAAAACACATGGATGAAGAACATGGGAGAGAGAAAAGTTAGAGGAAGAAATGAGAAGGAAAAAGAAAGGAGTATATGGGTTGGACCAAAGAAGTAATACTTGGATAGACTCACATTAGGAGGCCGTGAGCCGGTCACAGGCCTGAACGCGGGGCAGTCCATGGGACAGGACACCTGTTCTGGAACTGAGGAGGCCCAGAGAGCTGGCCCCTTGGGTGTATTGTGGCCCAGACTCCCAGAGAGAACTGGAAAGGCTGAGCAGAAGACCTGTTTTCAATTGAGTAAATAAGCAGATGAGGAGAGAGAGAGGAGCCAGGCTCATGACTCAGAGAGAGAATACCCAGGTCCCAGTCAAGCCGAGGGGTAAATGAGTAATCAAAGAACTCGTACCCATTCATAGAGCTGTACTATAGATGTCCTCCCCAGGCAACTTTCACTTGGAGGGTGTGATTTGAATTCTACTTGGGAGTAGGCGTAGAGGACAGTGGACAGACGCTGGAAACTGTCCTATTCACTGTTCTTCCCCAAAGTCTCCCTAGGCCACCACACTACAGATGATGGTGCCTTTTCTAAAAGCAAAATAAAACTTCTAGTAAAATTTCTGTTTTTAACAGCACAACAGATGAGAGCTGACCATTTTACATTTAAGAATGAATTAGAAATTAATCTGTCTCATGACCATGACCTTCAGAAAACTGCAAATAAAATAGACTGACTGGAAACTTGAACTGACCAGGTATGTGAAAAAATTTTTCTGATTTTTTGAATTATAATTCTGACCTCATACAGGCTTACAGGAAAAAATGTATACTTGCATGTTCAGAAAAGCCACAGAGAATTTGATTGAAAGTGATTGTAGGTTGTTACTACTCCCAGACATCCACAGAAGCAGAATTAATCCTCCCCACCCCCAACCCCACCCCGTAGAGGAACTCATCTTCCACCTAGACACAAAGAATCACACAAGTAATTTTCAAGGAATATGAGCAAAAACTCATAATCATGAATAAAAATCTAACATGGCACCATGAGCAGGAGACAATGAAAACAACTTACAGCAGGATTAGACCTGCAAAGACTCCCTGAATTATCAAGCAAAGAATGTTTAAATAAATAATAGAAGAGGCTGACAATCAAAGAAAGAGAAAAAGCCTGTGAAACTGACCAATCAGGTTTGTAAAATGAATAAAAATTGACCATAAAATCTGAACAAACAACTATATAAACCAATGATAACAATGCTTGGGAGTTAAAAAGAAAAGCAAAACATAACTAAAATATGCAAAAACATGTAAGTCAGAAGATGGATGACCACAATGAAAGTTTTCTAAGGTTCAATATTGTGGAAGGAGGAGAAAGATAATAAATCAGATTGTAATTAGTAAAGTGTGCCTGTTACGATTTCTGAAGTTTTTTAGTCACTCGATCACATCCAACTCTTTGCAACTCTGTAGACTGTAGCCCTTCAGGTTCCTCTGTCCATGGAATTCTCCAAGCAAGAATACTGGCGCAGGTAGCCATTCCCTTCTCCAGGGGATCTTCCCAACCCAGCAACTGAACCTGCATCTCCTGCATAAGATTTCTAGGCAACCCCTAAAAGTCTGGAAATAGAATGCATAGCTTAAAAGCTCACAGAAAGGAAAAAATAGAAGAATAAAGAAAAATCCAACCATAGAGAGAAGAGAAACTGAAATAGCATGATGGAAAGAGCAAATATATTGATAATTAAATGTAAATACAGTTGATCCTTGAACAGCACAAGTTTGAATTGGGTGGTCCACTTGTATGGAGATTTTTTTCAGTAAATGTATTGGAAAAATTTTTGGAGATGTGTGGCAATTTGAAAAACTCTTAAGATGAACCACATAGCTTAGAAATAATAAAAAAATTAAAGTTATCTCCTGAACGCATAGAACATGTGTAGATATTAGTCTTCCTTACATAGGTATAAGATGAGAGGTATTTAATATAAAATCAATCATGTTAGTTATCTTACTATTTTATAACTTTGCTTACATTACCATACAGTATGTCTCTCTTGTAATTGGAAAAATTGTGTATCCTGTCATCATAGGTGCTTTTAATGTCACAGTGTTTTCAATAATACATTTGCCATAAAAATCAAATGATGATTCATTTAGTGTATAGTCCAGGCTTTGTGAAACAACCCTTTCACTTGCATTAGACTACCATAAAGCAATCGTATTGCTGTGTATTACTTATCAATGCATGAATTGTTACACCTATAAATAAATATGAACTTCTTCACATTATGTTTCCATTTTTATATCTACTGTTAGTAATATGTATAACATCTATATCATAATGATGTAGGTACTGATCAATAATTCATCTTGTAAGCAGATGATGGAAACTTATAGTATCCATACACTAGAGTGCTATAAATTTATTTTCTCTTATGATTTTATTAATAACATTTTATTTTCTTTAGTCTACACTATTGCGAGATACTTTATTGTAAAACTGATACATATAACATACAAGACATGTGTTAATAGACTGTTGTTTTTATGGGTAAGTCTTCTGGTCAACAGCAGACTCAGTAATGCAGTTGTGGGGGAGTCAAAAGTTATAAACAGATTTTTGACTGTGCAGGTCAGTGCCCCTGACCCTCGTGTTGTTCAGGGGGTCTACTGTACACTAAACATTCTCTTTAAAAGAGACAAATGGTTTCAACAGGTACCTGGGGCTACCTAAGGTTCAGGATTAGTGCTAGAGAATCAGGGATGGTGATGGATATTAACTGCACTGAGTGTGGTGATCATTTCACAGTATGTGCAAGCACAGAATTGGATGGTGACTGCAGCCATGAAATTAAAGACGCTTACTCCTTGGAAGGGAAGTTATGACCAACATAGATAGCATATTGACAAGCAGAGACATTACTTTGCCAACAAAGGTCCGTCTAGTCAAGGCTATGGTTTTTCCAGTAGTCATGTATGGATATGAGAGTAGGACTATAAAGAAAGCTGAGCACAGAAGAAGTGATGCTTTTGAACTGTGGTGTTGGAGAAAACTCTTGAGATCCCTTGGACTGCAAGGAGATCCAACCAGTCCATTCTAAAGGAGATCAGTCCTGGGTGTTCATTGGAAGGACTGATGTTGAAGCTGAAACTCCAATACTTTGGCCATCTCATGCGAAGAGTTGACTCATTGGAAAAGACCCTGATGCTGGGAAGGATTGGGGGCAGGAGGAGAAGGGGATGACAGAGGATAAGATGGCTGGATGACATCACTGATTCGATGGACATGAGTTTGGGTAAACTCTGGAGTTAGTGATGGACAGGGAGGCCTGGTGTGCTGCGATTCATGGGGTTGCAAAGAGTTGGACACAACTGAGCAACTGAATTGAACTAAACTGAGCATCTGAAACTAGTGTAAACATGTCAGTTATACCTCGATAAACACGTATACATACATAATTTTTAAAAGGGATGAGCAGAAAGATGCTAAAATCATTACTAAGAATTATTGAAACTCAGTGTTCTAGGTCCTTTGCAAAAGATAACTCCTTTATTCACCTTAACAGTTATCACAACATCAAGCATGTGTTGAGCGTCTTCCACACCCCAGATATTCTGTTGTGTTGGTCTTTTTTCAGATTCTCCAGAAGCTGAAAGTCACTCTTTTGGCAGAACTCCAAGGTCTGCTATGAAACCCTCTAACTGCTCCACAGATGCAAAAAGTGTCCCAAAATCAAAGAGCTTCACAGGAAGGGAAAATTTTATAAGAAAGATATTGGAGGAAGTTTTCAGCTTCATTCAGGAGCCATTAGGCATAGCAGAACCTGGGGCTGTGGAGACAGTGGCAGGTATCTGCACATAAATTAGCAACTCTGGACAGTAGGAGACTGAGGTGGCAGTCCCTTAGCCACTGGTATAAGCGCCCTTCCCAAGAACAGGCATGACAATTATGACACAATGCATGTGTCACAACAGAAACTCAGTAGATACACATCAAGAGGATGAAAGAAATGTTTCCAAAATGACAGAGGAGAGAGATATACTTAATCTGTGTCTGATTACTGCATTCCCCAATTCCCTAATGAGGTGATATTAGAATTAACACCAGGATCTCACTCCATATTATTTTTTGTGCTATTTTTGCTTTGTTTGGCCCAGGTTAAATAAGCAGATCTAGTACACTCTGTAGTTCATTCTCTCATATTCTTATAGGGCCCCATTTAGGGCACCTGTAACAGGTGTTCTCCAAAGATGGTCCCCAGTAAGACACACCTCTCACTTTCCTACCCTGGTATAGTCCCTCTCGGGATGAACCAGGGGTGGTCTGTGACTTGCTTAAACCAATAAGAATATGAGGAAGTGACCCAGCGCCAGTTCTGGGCCCAAGTCGTAGGAAGGTCTGACTCTTCTGCTTTTGCCCTTTGGAGAGCCTTAACCACCCTGTGAGAAAGTTGTCTACCCTGCTGCCACACAGAGTCCACGTGAGGGGGTGACCATCTGGGGTGACCCAGATGGCGGAGGCCCAGTTGCCCCACCTGCCAGCTCCGGACATGTGAGTGAGCTGTCTCAGATGTCCCAGCCCAGCTTAGTGTCCACCTGTGTCACTAAGTGACACAGAGTGGAAGGACTCCCAGCAGAGCCCCGTCAAAGCACAGGAGCACAACAGAAAGTAAAATGGTGGTTGGTTTAATTAGTAAGTTTGAGGGAGGTTTGTCACTTGGCAAGAGATTATGGAAGCAGGTCGCCTGGAGCTTTGTTAGATGTAGATCTGAACTGGGGTGGACAGGGTGCCAGCTGACACCCCCAAACTTGTTGCTATTCCACTCTTACATCAGTCCTCCTTGCAGAATGACTGTGTGGACTGGAAAATGACAGAGACTAGGTGATGGTATGTGCCAGCCACATCTCTCTTTCATATGAATTTAATAAGACCAGTTATCTGCAAAGTTTCCATCCAGTCCAGCTGTATTTACTCTGAGGTTTGCATCTGCTCCTCGCTGCCTGTAAAAGTGTGAACTCTAGCAGAGGATTGAAATGATCAACTCTTGTATTCCATGAAAGTAAACTACTCCTTTAGGGAGGTCTCTGCAAAAATAATTACTTGTAAAATGCAGTATTTAGGCTGAATATACTAAAGAATGGATAAATAAAATTCTCAGCAAGGAAAGGCCATCAATAACTGATTGAATAAATTATACATGGCTGGGGCTTGCTGCCCTGAGTGCACACGTCCACACCCACTCTTAGGGTGAGTGAGAAGTTGACATTGCTTAGCTAGAAGGAGGTGAGCCAGAATGTGAACCCAGGTCAGCCTGACTCCAGAGCCTGTGTTCTTAATTCAGGATCCTGCTGCACCCTTCACAAGGTGTGTTTCTGAACGGGTGAGCCATTTGTTAAACCCACATTCTGTGCAGACTTGTTCCTAGGCAATCCTCCATGTCATGTGATTCCTTTGAGGTAGTTCTCTGTCCTTGGGCAGAAAGCAGTTCCCTGAGGTCCTCAGGTCTTGCCATCTCAATGCTGGTTATAGCAGAAGGGACCAAGGAACTTTGCTGCTGCTCCAACCACATCCAGAGGCTTCTGGTCCCACACCCTCTGGAGAGCTGCAGGTCCTCCCTCTCATAGTCAGAGGAGCATGTGCCTGCCCACTGGCTCTTGAACAGTTCCAAGGAGGCTCCATCTGTATTCCAGATCCTTTACTTTCTAAGCAGAGGTTCATGTGAGCAGATGCCCATACCACTAAAAGCACCTGCATTTTTTATGGGGTTGATGCGGCCCATTTTCTGCATACTCATTGGTTCTCAGCATTTGTATTAATATTTTTGTCACTGTAAATGTTAGAGCCTTTTGTTTTTTCCCTCACCCTCCAGAGTCTTAATTAAGCCTTTAGAAAAACCAGCTTCAGGGAGGGATCTTTGGAGAGCTTTGGGATGGTCTGCACATTTAGGCTGGTCTCACAGTGTGCTGCCTAATAAATCGTTGAGATTGCTGAAGCCTCAGTCCTCTGTGCGTGGAGTGTGGCCTGACCAGGCTGATGTAAAGAATACAGATCCTTCATTTGCTAAGGTCTGCAGGTCCCTGTTAAATTAGGAAGAAGAGGTCTTCCATGAATGACATACATGGGTGTACACATGGGGATGACTAACTGTAGCCAAATAGGACCCAACTGTCCCGGCATCTGAAGGTCAGAGGACTTTGGACTTTGCTCCCTGGGGCATGAGGTGTGGCAGGTACTGTCCCGCTCTAATTGTCAAGATGGCCTAGCCCCTGCCACTGACCTTTGACTCACTTTCTCTACTCAACTCACTTCTCTTGCGCTCAGCAGCCTCATAAATAAAATGGAAAAGGTCTACATGGCCTTTGGCAAGAATAAAAAGGAACAGGAGAGTGTGCTGCTCTGGGGATGTTACCAGCTGATCTGTGTCTATCCACAGGCTGATCCAGCAGGGAGAGAAGTGAAGGAGGAACTGTGGAGACGCATGTCACTCAGAAGCCAGCCCAGAGGGATCCCCAGAGTGGAGAGCAGGCTATTCATGGGGACAAATTTGAACTTGGGGAGAAAGGAAGGAGAGTGGTGTGTCCGGAGACCAGGGGATAAGGGGGGACATTCTAAAGAACACATGATTCGTTTCTGCTGTAGAAGAAGCCAGGATCCCTGGAGTGGGGAGCGAGGGGAGTAGCACAGGGCTTGTGAGTGACAGGGGAGCAAGGAGAGGACAGCAGAGGTAGCCTTGAGGATGGGAACTAGATGGAATCTGGGGTGAACTGGGACCAACAGAGAAGGACAATGGGTTACAGGAGGCTCACAATGGGAGAGCACCCAGAAATTTCAGGTTCTAAAATTAGGCTGATTGAGACTGCTTCAGGACCGGGGATTTCCTGATTCTTGAGGTTAAGCTGCGAGACGCGGTGCCCCCCAGCTCCAATGCTGAAACGATCGAGATGGCCAGTGATACAGGATAGAGAAAACATGAGAAAAAACACGACATGAATGCTCGTTAGCTGCAGAAGGAGTGTGTGAAAGGGAAGGACTAGAAGGAGTTGGGAAGACTTTGCCTGGGGCCGAGTAGGAAGGTGGGAAGCCATCAGCTAGTGACCTTTGGAGTCACATGGAGATGATGTGAGCAGTGCTATGGTTATATCTGGGCCAGCAGGCCAGAAACAAGGTATTGATGTGGGCCTTGGTCATCCTGATGAGCAAGAAAGATGCCCAGTAGGAGGTCCAGGGTTTTGAAGTTTAGCAGAGATGTAGAAGAAGGAGGAATTCTCACTAGAGTGGGAGAGGAGCCCTCATCAGGGTGTTGGAATGTGGTTGAGAGACACAATCATCGAGGAAGTGAGAATGGGGGACTGTGGTTTGGAAAGGGTCGAGAGTGGAGTGAAACTGAAGCCAGAATGAGGGTCCCGGCCTTGAGCATTGCTCCAGTGGAAGAGTCGAGGCAGGTTAGGAGATGAAGAGGGCAGGTGAAAAGCAGCGAAAGAGAAACCGCTGGTGACGGGTGCTTTTCATAAGGGAGCTCAAGAACAGCACAAGGGTTGCTGGTTCATGCTGAGCCCCAAAAAGAACCCCAGAGAGAAAATCAGACCAACTGCAGTGTTGTAGCCATAACAAGGGAGAAACAGCTAACTCTGAACCCAGGAGAATCCTAACATTT
This sequence comes from Antilocapra americana, assembly GCA_007570785.1. Lineage (NCBI taxonomy): Eukaryota > Metazoa > Chordata > Mammalia > Artiodactyla > Antilocapridae > Antilocapra > Antilocapra americana. The sequence continues at coordinate 37,975,072 of ML664161.1, forward strand.
GCCAACCAGGAGATTTATGCTGTTCCCAGGGTAGCAGTTCAGAGGCCCTTGAGTCCCTCTGTGCTGGCCCACTCTCTCCTCACCCCCAGGCCCTGTCTGTCATTCTGGGGAACCCTCAGGGCAGTGGTTCCCAACCTTTTGGTGCCAGGGTTAGTTTTTGCGGAAGACAGTTTTTCCAAGGACCAGGGGTCGAGGCGGGTGTGGTGGAGGGGATGGTTTCAGGGTGACTCATCTGCATTACATTCATTGGGCACTTGGTTTCTATTATTACTGTATCAGCTCCACCTCAGATCATCAGGTGTTTGATCCTGGAGATGGGGACCCCTGTCTTGGGGAGTGTCCACATGCTGCATCTGCTTTGGGAGGTGACTCTCCAGGACACAGACGGAAAGAGGGTCACTCTGAGACACCAGTCAGCCCCACTTGACACTCCCTGGCCTTCCTGCTGGTCCGTGAGCCCACGGGTCACCCACCCTAGCCAGCTGCAGACTGCCTCCAGCTGGCAGTGGGAGAGATTTCATCAAGTTTTCATTTAAGTCACTAGGTGAGTAGAGGTACCATGAGTCAGCTTATGTGGGGTCTGAGGCTTATACAATTGTGGGAGTTTTCTTTATGAAACAGAACACAGAGCTGCAGATATGTAGTTAGGTATCAGGAGAATATGTATTTGTGAGAAAGAACGAGAAGAGAAATCACAATAAATTACCAATATTAAAAAGGATAGTAGCAAATGTCATGAAATCCGGAGAGCGTAATATTTTAATTAATTGTCTGACATTCCTCTATGGTATCTTTGATTGTCTCCTTGTGAGAGACAGAATAACGATCTGAAGACATCTGTGTCCTGGAACACGTGAATATGTTTCCTTACATGGCACAAGGGTCTCTGTGGCTGTGATTGAGGGTTCAGACCTTGAGATGGGGAATTACTCAGGTGGGCTCTGTCTAATCACCTGAGTCCTCCAAAGACTTTCTTGGGTTTATTCAAAGAAAGAGCTGTGATGATGGAAAAGAGGTCAGTGCTGCCGGCTTTGAAGAAGGAAGAAGAGACCAAGAGTGTGGGTGGCATCTAGAAGAGACAAGGGAGTCCTTGCCTGAGGGGACCAGTCTGGCAACACCTGGATTTTAGCTCAGTGGCACTGATTTTGGACTTAGAACATACAGAACTGTAAGACAGTTCATTTTGTATTCTTTAAGCCACCAGTTTCTAGTATTATTACAACAGCAATAGTGAGTGAATTATATTCCATGTAGAACAATGATTTTGTAATGTCATTTTAAATATAAAGAATGGAAAGATCTTTCCTCTAACCTTGGTGTTCAAAATTTGCTTATTATTATGATAACAGAGAAAAGTTTAATCTTCACAACTAAGTCAAGGATTGTTGTCAACTTAAGAAAACCTCTGTCAAGATATTTTTCATGGAAGTTTTGTATTTGGAGGAATTTTCCGTCAGTTAAGTTCTGCCTTCACACATTTCAGACCTCGGTGCCCTCCCCTGGCCTGTGCTGGACACCACAGGGCGCGGTGATGCGGTGACAGTCAGGCCCTGTGCTTTCCGGCCAGGGAGCTGGGCGGGCAGGCAGAGGGGGCCTTCCAGGACTGCACCCACACTGCGTAGCTGGCAGCAAGTCCGCCCTGCGTGTGTCACCACGGCCTGTGCCCGTGCTGTGTGTGGCCCCGAATCACTGCCCTTAGCCTGGCCCCAGACATGCCCAGGGCCATTCCATCCCCCCTCAACTTCAAGGAAAATGTGACGGTGAGGAGATATCATCTAAAACAACTGGGATTAGTGTCTTACTTTTGAAAATGTTACAAAAGCTTATGATGTGGGAAAAAGTACATGTAAACGAGGGCTACATTTTAACTAAGCCTCATTCGCTAAAATCCACCTCTGCTCTGGTTCTGTTGTACCTATAAAACTACATGTTTATATGTATTATATGTATATATATTAATATATATATATTATATGTATATATATATATATAAAGCCTGTAAAACTACATATATATGTGTATAAAACACACACACATTATAATATATATATACACCCTACAAAACTAAGCCGCGTAACCTGTTGCAATCTCCAGAGGAGCTTACACCTCAGACCAATGAAGCCTTGACTGCCCAGTCTCTCTGTGTTCCGTTTTGATGCTGTTGTCAGGCCTGAACACCTTGACAAAAGTGTCAAAACAAGGAGTCTCAGAGAGGCCCTTCTATGGATCAGCCATCAGGCAGGGAGGGACTGCCTGGCCTGTGGTTGACATGGCCTGCTTCCCTGTCGCGCTGTTAACCCTTCATCTTGCTTGAGTGGCACTCCTCCTTCTGGCAGGCTTCCTAGGTGGCACTAGTGGTAAAGAACCTGCCTGCCAATGCAGGAGACATAAGAGACGCAGGTTCAATCCCTGAATCAGGAAGATTCCTTGGAGGATGGCATGGTAAACCATTCCAGTATTCTTGCCTGGAGAATCCCATGGAGAAAGGAGCCTGGCGGGCTACAGTCCATGGGGTCGCAAAGAGTTGGACATGACTAAAGTGACTTAGCATGCTTGCCTTCTTCTAGCAATTCTGGGGTGGGAGGAGTGGGCTTCCACTGGAGAAGAATGGGTTGGCAGCGAGTGGGAGTTACAGTGAGATCTGGATTTTGAAATGCATGAGATCAAAGAAAGCTTTTGTTAGGAAAAAGTGCTACATTTCCCTCTCCTCGCATTAGAAAAAGACAGGACGTGTCAGATAAAATGCCAGTATTTGTGACACAGTTACATGACAGGTTAAACGGTGTTACGTGCGAATGTTCAAAGCCTCCCGTCTCTGTCCTTGTGAAAGAGACTCATAAACCCGCCCGTCTGATGCTGCTGGAGGAGACTGAGGCCAGGCAGGCCTGTCCTGCCCAGCTTGCCCTCGCAGGGGCTCCTGGTTGGACCAGGTCCAGGAGCCTACCAGGGGTCCATCAGCTTCCTGGGCCTGTGGGGGGTGGTGTAATTGCTCTCTCCCATGGCATGGGATCTGTTGACCTATTCAGATCCTTTCGTTGTGAATCTGAATGTCAGAAACACAGATGGGGCCAAGTTAAAGGGTTTGATGTCTGGGCTGTTGCTTAGGGGGCCATCAGATTCCAAGAATACTATAATGTTGGTGTAGATCAGTAATGAGGTGAGCCATAAATTGTTTTCTTTCCTACCAAGATAGTCCTCACCCTGAGGCACAGATTTAAAACATATATTTAGTTAATCTTAAAGATGAATTCCAACATACATTAGGTGCAGATAAATACTATTTGATTCCACTTACACAAGGTACCTAGAATAGTCAAATTCATAGAATCAGAAAGTACATTGGTAGGTGCCAGGGGCTGGAGGCGGGGAATGGGAATGGGGAGTTAATGTTTAATGAGGAGAGGGTTTCGGTTTAGGAAGGTGAGAAGCCGACTGGTGGGCGATGGTGAGAGTGTACAAGGCTGCGAATGTGCTCAGTGACCCTGAACTGCACAGTTACATGCGGTGCAGGCAGTGTGCTTTATATTATGTGACTTCTACCACACACACAAACATTAAAAAAGAGCCTCCTAACAGTGCTGACTAGTCTCTGCAGAGTGATCAGGAGCTCGCCTGTGCCTATACCCAGGGCCACTTCACCCAACCACCTGGAGGCATACGGAATCAGAAACGGAGTCCTGTGTGGTGGAGGGCTGCTCGCATGGAATGAGTGGACTATTTTATTATCTAAACATTTTAGTTTTCAGAGAGTCATCTGGGTGGAAAATTGTGCAGAATAAATGACATATTTTGACTGTGAAGTGCTTGTCCACAGACATGTGAAAAGATGCTCATATTACTAATCACCAGGGACAGGCAAATTAGAATCACAATGAGACCTCATCTTACATCCCATCTTACAGACAGGATGGCTGCTCTCACAAAAACAGAACAACAAGTGACGGCAAGGATGTGGAGAAATTAGGACTCTTGTGTATTGCTAGTGGGACTATAAAATGGTGCGGGCACTATGGAAAACAGTATGGAGATTACTCAGAAAATTAAAAACAGGATTGCCAAAGAGTGAGCAATTCTACTTCTAGATTGAAAGCAGGGTCTTGAGATATTTGCACACCCTTGTTCACAACAGCATTATTCACGACAGTCAACAGGCAGAAGCAACCAAAATAGCCATCAACAGATAAATGGATAAACAAAATACGATATATACACAATGAAATGTTTTCAGTCTTGAAAGGGAAGGTAATTCTGACACATATTACAACATGAATGAAACTTAAGAACATTATGCTAAGGGAAATAAGCCAGTCAAAAGGACAGATAGTGTATGATTTGACTTACATGATGTACCTAGGGTAATCAAACTCACAGAAACAGGAAGTGGAATGGTGGCCCTGGACAGCATGGTGACTGCAGTTAGTAACACTGTATTATTTGAAAATGCTGAGAGCATGTCTTAAGCATTCTTACCACACACACGAGAGTTAACTTTGTTTACTTTGTGAGGGGTCAGATGTGTTATCTTGATCTTGATAATCTCTCTACAGTGTAAATGTATATCAACTCGTCATGTTGTACACTTGAAACTTACACAATTATATAGCAATTATTTTTTCAATAAAGTTAAAATAAGTAGAATGGTGGTTGCCAGGGGCTGTGGGAAGAAGGGAAAGGCAAGTTGTTGTTTAGTGAGTACAGAGTTTCAGTTTTATAGGATGAAAACATTCTGGAGAATGATTGCATAATATAAATACACCTAACATTACCCAACCTTAGACTTGAATGTTAAGATGGTAGGTGAATATTATGTATACCGTACACAGTTTTAAAAAAATCACCTGTCACTAAACAGCTGTTGATCAAATATTTAGAGAATGTTAAAAGAGAAGCCAAGCATCTCCCTTGATCAGTGGCTAAGACTTCGCTCTCCCAATGCAGGGGCCCTGGTTTGATCCCTAGTCGGGGAACTAGATCTGACATGCTGCAACTAAGAGTTTGCTTTCTGCAACTAAAGACCCCACAGGCTGCAAATAAGACCTGACCCAGCCAAATAAATATATGTTTTAAAAACTGATTACACTCTATTTCAAAGAAGAGAGGGAAAAGCCAAGATACTGCACCAGCGTGGGTGCCCACAGATCTCAGGAACACAGAGAAGGTGGACAGCCAGGAAGGGCTGTGAGGAGGCCAAAGCTATGGGGCAGAGAAGCAGCACAAAGAAAAATACCAACAGCGGTTAAAAGCTCTACAGTGAGGGATAAAAAGGTACCCAGGTCAGTTAAGCTGCATTTGCCCCTGGATGGCCTTAGTTTTTAAACCACATCTTTAGTCTCTGTGAGGCATTAAAGTTGTTGTGCCCCTTCTCTCCAGGGCTGCTTCAGAAGCCCCACTGCTTAAGCTAACCCTGCACCTGCTTCTCATCTAGGATGTGGGTTCTCCAGCTTTCCAGGAATACAGATCACCTGAGGAGCTTGTTAAAATGCAAATTCCAATCCCCCGATCTGAGCCCTTCCTGCTTTTCTGACCGCTCCCTGGGGCTGCTGGTTTGCATCCACACAGAGCAGCAAAGACCTATGGAGACAACCACCCAGACAGAAAATCAGCAGGACACAAAAAGGAGGTGACGAAGAACGTGAAGGGAGTAGTGGGCAGAGGGTAAGATAATAAAAACGTCTTTGGCATTCTGGAAAATAGAGGAGATGGGCAAACACATGCAAAATGACTGGTGTCATAAATTGTTTAAAGTCAGTATACATTTTGGGGTAAGACAGACCCTTCCCAGGAAAAGGGTGCGGGGAGCAGTTACATATACATTTAATCTTGAAATGAGTCGAATTAAAAAGCTTTGAAACCCGGTCACTGAGATTATGGTGAGGAAAGAGGGACCATTTTGGAGTTGAAGCCATAGCGAGTCTAAATGAAAGGGAAAATGGTAGAAAAATCATGTCCTTAGGTATAGAAAGTCTCAGAAACAGCAGGATTTTTTTTTTATATTTTGTGTATATATGTCTTATTTCTGTATATGTAACATTTATATTTTATAATATGTATATATCTGCACACACACACACACACGTGTGTGTGTGTGTGTGTGTGTGCACCCAGAGGGTAAAGAGGGGAAAAAAAGCAGGTTAAAGGAAATTACATAAGAATTGAATTTCTAAGAAGTCAACAGTGAAGCTTAAAAAACTTGGTTTTGTTCAATGAAGAGAGATGTTTGATAAATGTACCAACTCACGTTACACAGGTTTTTTTGTTTACCAAGTGATTTCAAAATCATCTCAGGTGGAGATACTGAGGTGGGCAGAGCAGGGCTTATCCCCAGTTGTGCAGGGCAGGGCAGGTTGTATTATCTTTTTTACAAATGAGGAAATTGGGGCTTTGAAGGCTTTGTGTCCAAGGTCACAAAGGTAGTAAGTGATAGGCCTTTTCTTTCCCCTGTTTTCTGATTATTTCTATAGTGCAAATAGAGACAATATGTAAGTTAAATTTTTGTCACAAAACTCATGTGGATAAAATGAGATCATATATTTACTTTTTTTTTTCAAATGAATCAAATACTCTGAACAAAAGACTCCCCCTCCTTGGCCCTGGCAGGGGGCAGACACCCAGAGGAAACTCAGCAAAAATCGCTTTGTATGAATTTAACTATGAGAGGCTGGCTGCTATCTTTAGGTGGCCATAAATGAATTTTGGCCTTTGTGCTTCCTGGGACATGGTTATCAAAGAGGTCAGAAGGTTCATTCCTGGACTTGGATCAGCCCAAGTCAAAAGTACACCTCTACCCTCTTCCAATGTTTAACAAGGTACACTGACCTCTGATTTAACTGTCTGTCTCTTAAACATGCATATGTGAGGTGCTCTTATTGCCTGTAGTTTTATAGTTTGGCTCTTTGTTTGGAACTCATAGAAACCTGGGAGAATTGTTTCATATATTACATGAATGGTTTAGCTGTGTCTCCGCATCTTAACTATCAGTTGGGTATTCAGTTTGTTATTTCGATGTTTCACAGAAGTTCAGGAAGTATGGCAGGTAGATGAGCGGGTATCAAGCGGCAGACAATTCTTCCCAACCCTCTTCAGATCAAAAGGCCCCAGTGTGCAAGAAAGAGTCCCCCACACACTCCTGTGTTGTTCCCAGGTTGTTACCAGAGCACAACCCCAGCCCAAAGAATCCTGCAGAGATGTCTCCAAGAAATATGAGTTCACAGTATGAAATAACAATGAATTAAAGTCAGGAACACAACAAAAATATCTAAGACATCTAAATGTGAATGGTATTCCTAGAATTGTGTAGTATACAACATATATAACTGTAGACATCAGCCCTGTGACTGTCCTCTGTCACGGCTCCAATTTAGCACTGTGCTAGAAGGCCATGAAGGCGGTAAGACCGGGGGCGGGGAACACTGTGTAAAAATTAGAACAAAGCTTGTTACATATGTTTAATAAGTCTACCAAGAAATTCCAAAGGAATCAGCAGGTCAACTTTTACAACAATTAAGAGAATGCAGTGAGGTGACAAGATGAAATATCACCAAATATCTAAACAAAAAACAGATTTTAGTGGAAAAAAATCAATTAGAAACAATAAAGCTATAATGGAAATTGGCTCAGGAATGGGAAATAAATACAAAATAATATAGACTCCAAGGAGAGACATGTAAAATAGAGAACTTGGTATGTGATAGAGGTTTACATTTCAAATGAATAAAGACAGACTTTTCAATAAATGCAATTGAAATAATGAATAGAAATAAGTTCCAGGTAGACTAAAGACCTATTTTTTTAAATGAGAAAAGTGTGGCAAAATATTGATATAATCTTGGCTTTTGAAAAGACTTTTTATGTAAGAACTAAAGAGCATAGTCCATAAAGGAGAAAATCAATAAAAAGACCTACATCAAAATAATAATAGCAAAAGCAATATTAGTAAATACTTCTGTTGACTAAAAAGTTAAAAACACAAGTGACAATTTTAGAGTACTGTGTATATATCAAAGGTTTATCATCAAGAATAAATATTAGACTCCTACAAATGAGTAGGAAAAGATAGACCAGTATAAAATGAGTTAAAGAACAGACAAGAGGAAATAGAACGGTGAAGAATTATTTTTTGAAAAATGCCCAGCCTCACTGGTTGTTACGGGTTGATTTGTGTCCCTGAAGACCTCAGACTGTATTTGGAGGCAGAGTCTTTAGACAGTGAATTAAGCTCAAGTCTGGTTGTTAGGGTGAGCTCTAATGCAACATGATGAGTCTCTTCCTAAGAAGAGGAACGTGGACACAGAGAGACACCAGGGATGGACTCACAGCGGAAGGCACCATCAGTGAGCCAAGGAAAGAAGCTTCAGGAGAAACCAAACCTGCCAACACCTTAATCTTGGACTTTCTGCCCTTTCTGTGAGAAAATAAATTTCTTTAGTGTAAGCCATCTAGTCTGTGGTACTCGCCAGTCTGGCAAACTAATGTATTAGTAATCAGGGAAATTTAAATATTTTTTTAAATGGGCTACTGTTCTCACTCATCCAATTGGGAAAGTAATCAAATGTTTAATAAATAGCAAGCATCAGGGTGTGAGGAATAGTAAGTGTTGTTCTCAGCTGGGGGGAATATAAAATGGTTCAGGCACTGTGGCGGGTCATCTGACAGTCTTAAAAATTAAAATGCACATATTCTATGATGGAGTGATTCAACTTCTCAGTAGCTCTTATAGGCAAACACTTGAAGGTGGGCACAAGAAGATGTAAACAGGAAAATCACTGTAGTGTTGCTGGTAAGAGTAAAAACTTGGAAACAGCTAAAATATTTATCAAAGGAAATGGCTAAATGAAAGAATTGTACTCTGCAATAGTGTGTAGCAGTTAACACTGATGAGCTAAAGCTATACATAGATAAGGAAAGTCTCCATATGGAATATGGGGAGGGAAAATTTGAGTGGAATATCAAGGAGAATAATAAGACAATGCATATAGTGTGTTAGGACATATATGTATGTGCGAATGCAAAGGAGACCATCCGGCAGTAAGCACACCAAACTGATCAGTTCCTTTTGGAGAAACAGGGGATCTGCACCAGCAGGATGGCTAACAGGGAATTTCACTTCATTTATAAGGATTTTTTTTTTTCACAAGAAGTGTGTATCACAATTGCATTTGTAATTTTTATAAGCTATTACTAACCCTGGTTTAGTCAATTTTGTGGTTGCCTATTAGGTTTATTCCATTATAATTGAGAGACAAGTTTTGAGACTAGGAATTGGCAAACTTTTTCTGTAAAAGGCCAGGCAGTTAATACTTCAGGCTTTGGTGGCTACACCAGCTCCTTTGTAACTACTTAGTTCTGCTGTTATAGGGCAAAATCAGCTATAGCTAATGTCACATTAATGAATGAGCACGGCTACGTTCTCATTAAACTTTATGAACACATGGCTCACATTTCGCCTGTGAGCCATAGTCTGCCAATTCTTTGTTTAGACTGTTTATTACATAACTGAAATGTATTTTAAATAAATATTTAAATGCATGTAAATATTTTTAAATGCTTATATAAAAATAATCTTTCTTATTAACCAACTAATTAAATAAGCAGCAGCCTCTGGGGCCTTGCTTAGAATATTTCAGGCTTTGGCCATATCGTTAGAGACCAAACACCCATCCCAGTGGAGATAATCCTTTGACCGTGACCATCTTGGTGGTGACCATCACCCTTCCCAGCAGCAGAGTTGGACAACTATCCATGGGATGGCAATGGAGAGGAGAGTGCTTGCCAACAGAGTCAAGACTTGGTGGCCTCAGAGGTGACTCCTGAACCTCCCCAGATGTGGAGTTGCCTTAAAGCAGAGTCTCTGGCCATAGGCTCAGCCAGGCTGGGCTGTGACGTGGGGGTTAAGAGGGCTTCATGGCGTTGAGCACATGGAGGAGAGGCTCTGTTCTGTGGGGCAAGGTGCCTCTCCTGGCATGAGAGACAGCAAACTCACTGGTCCAAAGCCAACTCTGCCCCAGGGCTACACAGGGTGGGGCTGGCCTTGAAGGGACCCCTCTCTGAGGGTGTGAGGCCCTGTGACAGCTTTGTCTCAGCCTTGGTTCCAAGGTCTGCCAATGCTAACCCAGCAGGCTGCGGGAAACCTGGGCTAGGGTGCTCCCGGCTCCTGTAGCTCCAGCGCTCGCCGTCCCTGACATTGGTATTTTCTGGGTCAGGAGACTCCAGCTGTTCAACAGAGAGGGGGCTGATGGTATGTATGACCCATGGCGGTGCATGGGTAGTTGAGGCTTCCACTGTGATTATTTCTCTAGGGGCAAGTGCGGGATAAGGAAGCGTCGTTAATGAGGCAATATTAAGGGACTGCCTTCATGGCTTTTGTTCATCCTGGAAATGTGGAGAACAGCAAGGTCAAGACATACACAGCCTGTTGTGACTGCTGACCTCAACCTTGAGATACATTTGTGTTCCCATGCTTCTTTCACAGGGAACTGGGGCAATTCGCCACCAGCAAAGGAGAAAGAAAAAACCATACCTGTTAGGTAGTGACTTCTTTGCTCCGACTTCTCCTTCGAGGTCTACTTTCTTCCCCTTTGAGGTCCACTTTGAACAATCAGGAATAAAGGATCAACCGGAACATCAATATCCCTGAAGTAGCTGCCTTGTTAAAGACTGGAGCATTAGCTTGATCTTTTGCTTTCCTCAGGAGTGAACACTTTGCTTGGGTGAGAGGCTACGGCTATGGCTCCTGCTGCATTGAGGGCAGCGCTTCCTCTTCCCTGTACTATAGTCATAGGCTATTATTTCCCAGGATCTGAGCCAATCTTGTGTCTCACCCACATTTCCATCCAGGCCAGAGGTAGGCTGTAATGGCCTCCATCTGGCACTCCTAAGTCCCAAGTCCAGCGCTTGAACTTGCAAATGACCAGATTACCGTATTTACTCTCATTGTGTGCCCCCTACTTTTCCTGAGATGTCTTCACTGTAAAACAGGAGAAGGGGAGGAATGTTGCTAGCATCTGCTTTGTCTAATCAGTTCTGAGCAAATTTCATGTATCTGAAGGGCTCTGCATTTTAGACTCTGAGATAAAGTTAATTTGAACTTAGGTCTCAAACACATCTTCCTTTTTCTGAAGCTACTTTCCCGGACAGTGTTACTTGACTTGATACTGCATGTTTGTGTAAGGGAGAGGGAAAGACTGTGAAATGAGGGGTCTGAGCACAGCTCACAGGAGTGTAACCTGTGGCTCTGGCCTAAGGATTGCCAGCTGACCAGGAGCAGGCAGCATGTACCGTTGGGAGAGGTTCTCAGGGTTCTTCCTTCCACCGGGCCCTCCCAGCAGCCCCTTACTCCTCAGCCTGAGCCTTCAGGTTCCCAGCACCTGCTGCTGATGGCTGTTCTAGCTCTCAAGGGAAAAGAGGAGGTGGGAGCCCCAAGTGTTGAGTGTCACAGGATATGTTTCTTCCGCTTGCTCTGTTTTTAAGGATGCTTTATGGAGATGTGGGGAGTGAGCTTACTTGCTTCAGACAACAGTAAGCAGGGTGCAGGCCACGAAGAGAAAGGAACGGGGGAAGGGGAGAGAAAGGGGAGAAGAGCTGCTAGTAAGACAGGCGGGGAGGAGAACTGTGTGAAGATTTGGGCTTCCTTACACTATTTCCTGGTTTAAATTGTTTTTATTTTGAACTCATGTCTCAATCCAGCCCTCCTGATGAGAAAAGCAAGAATATCTAAATACAGTTTTTGTTTGGTCTTTAGTTAGGTTGGTTTCTTCTCTTCCACTCATTTTGCCCCTCCCAAGGGATAAGCAGGATTTGAGTCCAGGGTTTCCTAGGGGTCAGCATTTCTCAAGTGCTTGCTTGCTTTGCTCTTCCCAGTCAAGTGCAGAAAATACAGTGGCTTGCACAGCCCACTGTGAGAGACCTGCCGCAGGGGTGGTGACCAGCATCCCCGAGCGGGGGGCTCTTTTCTTTCAGTCAAGTTTCTAGTTGTCCACAGGGGATTCTGTTAAGACTGGGAAATGTGGAATTACACGGTTGGGAGGTGGACTTGGGTAGGAAGGACCTAGTGAAATACTGGATTTGGGTCCCAGGGGATGTAGCCTCTCTGGTGTGCCCTGGGGAGTGTGGGCTGGGCCTGGTGGTGCCTCTGGTGCCCTGAGAAACTGTAACCTAAAGGTCCTGAACACAGCCATAGGGGTAGGAAAGCTGAAGATGGTTAATGAACTCATCCCAGGAAACTTTATTTGCAAGATTCTAAGTAGGTCTTTCTGGGATCATAGAAGATCTTTAAGGGTAGTGAAAATATTCTTATTATAAGATTCTGTAATGTTAGATATATGTCATTATACATTTGTCCAAACCCAAAGAGTGTATAACACCAAGAGTGAGCTCTACTGTAAACGCTGAACTTTGGGTAATTAGGATATGTCAATGTAAGTTCATTGATTGTAACAAATGTCCCATTTTGGTGAGGGGTATTGATAATGGGGGAGCCTGTGAATGTTGAGAGCAGAGAGTATATGGGAAATCTCTGTACCTTCCTCTGAATTTTGCTGTGAATCTAAAGCTTCTCTAAAAATACCCAAAGTCTTAGAAGAAAAAAAAACTAGGCCTTTTTGTAAAGACAGGCATCTCCATGGACAGGAAAAAAAAAAAAGGCAGATTCTAGCTTAGGTAGAGGCTTCCCTGGTGGCTCAGCAGTAAAGAATCTGACTGCAATGCAGGAACATGGGAGAAATGGGTTTAATCCCTGGGTTGGGAAGATCCCCTGGAGGAAGGCATGGCAACCCATTCCAGGATTCATGCCTGGAAAATCCCATGGACAGAGGAGCCTGGTGGGCTACAATCCATAGAGTCACAGAGTCGGACACGACTGAAGTGACTTGGCATGCACACAGCTTAGGTAAGGCAGCTTGCCAGAAGCTTGGGTCACAGGTAAAAACATAGCTTTCCTCTCTCAATCCTTCCTGGCTCATACAGTCCTGGCCTTATCTCTCTTATAAAAACAGTAGATTATTTACAGTAAGAGCAGAAACTGAGAACCACTCAGTTGTCATAAAACCATAAGGCAGAGAAACTGCTCTCAGATTCTTGCAGGGATCTTCTGGATTCCTTTTCCTCTGGATCTCTTGTGTGATCAAAAGACAAGAAAAGCAGCAGGACTGCCTGGCTTCTGGAGTCTGTAAGGGTAATTTCAACTTAGGCACAGCTCTAAACTAAGAAATACCCAGAGAGTACACTCTAGTTATTAAGAAGGGCACACTGATGCTCCCAGATAGTCAGCCTCAAGCACAGCTGAGAAGTAGGAGAGATTTGAGTCCTCGGCCTCTGTTCTACTCTTTTGCAGCAGCCAGAACACCGACCCAATGGACATGAGTTTGGGCGAACTCCAGGAGTTGGTGATGGACAGGGAGGCCTGGCGTACAACGGTTCATGGGGTTGCAAAGAATTGGACACGACTGAGCGACTGAACTGAACTGAGCTGATCTGAAGAAGTGTGAAACCCTTAAGCCACTGGCAAGAGAAAAGCAGATCTGATAAACATAGGGAGTTTCCTTAGTGTGAATCTACTTCATGTTTTACCTCCCTCTGAGGAATTGCGCTTATGCTCGGTCGTGCCTGACTCTTTGTGACCCAATGGACACATGATCCCCTGTCCATGGGATTCTCCAGGTAAGAATACCAGAGTGGGTTGCCGTTTCCTTCTCCAAGGGATCTTCCCAACCCTGGATTAAACCTGCGTCTCTTGAGTCCATGCACTGGCAGGCAGATTCTTTACCACTGTGCCACAGGGATCTTCTTGGCCTCTTTGTAGTTTCCTGTTTGTAGGAAGGCAAGGAAGAGATCATAGAGCATAGCCATTTCACCTTACTCATGGCTCATAAAGCCCATTTCTCTCTGAATCAGATCAGCCTCACCTTTTCTCTCCCAGTTTACAATGCCTTACATTGTGAATCCTTGGCAGTATTTTATACTTTTCATAGCAGTCAATGGTGCTTTCAAGAGCAGCAGGTCAGTCATCCTCTTCCAGATATAGGGTGACCAATTTAAGGTAGAGTATTTGTATTTAAAAAAAGAACAGAGAGAGTCAACTAAAGGAGTCATGTGTGGACAGGGAATGTTGGCCGCCCTCCCAGGTCTACAAGGATCAAGCCATTAGCCACTGCAGCAGTGCCCCTGAGGGGAGTTCAGGGAGGAGAAAAATTGAGAGCATCCTGTGCTTCAGACACTGACTCTCAATACTTAAGATGCATATCTAAGGAATAATTTCAGTGAGTCCAGACTCTTGCATCTTCCTCTACACAGAAAAGCACTAATATCATTAACTTAAGATGTCTGTTCTTTGTGATTCACAGTAATCTTTTGATGTTTGATCATGGGTTTGTTTGTTTTCCAACCTCGAACTCCATTATATCCCGGCTCATCCTTTACCTCTTCAGAGTAGCTTCCTAGTGCTATTTGAGAGGCTATCTTTCAGGAGGCTATAATCCTCAGTAAAATCCCCCAAGTAGAAATTTTCACTAATGGTATAAATTCAAGTTGAGCCTGAGGGAAATAGATGTTTATCAACCAGACAGGTATCCTTCTCAAAATCTCTTAGGATTCCCCTGGGGTGTGCTCAAGGGGGCCCCTGGAAAAGGGGGCAGCCAGGGCAGGGTGTATGGAGGTGCAGCTCTTGTCCTCATGGGACAGTCTTGGGGGCACCCTCTCCCTTTTTGTCCTTGGGTGGAGATAGTAGAGAAGGACCCAAGCAGACTAGCAATAGGAACCTTCTCTTTGAACATGGTCCCATTTTTCATAAGTGGAAGCAGTGCCAAGAATATTCCCTTCCTAGAAATGACTTAGGGGAGTCACTAAACTTGAGCTTCAGCTGTTTCAGACCCTATATTTGCTCCAAGGCACCATCATCAATCATACTTGTGAAGCTGAATCTGGCCTCTGTACCCCAACACCAATTTAAATCTTGCAGACAGAGTTTGGGGTAAAGTAGAAAAGAATAGCTTTATTGCCCTGCCAGGCAAAGGAGCCCACAGTGGGCCCCTCAAATGCTGTATGTCCCTATGTGGAGGGGTAGTAAAGAGTTTTATTGCAATGGTTCAAAGAGGGTGTGATCAGTTTGCAGCTATTCTTCTGATTGGTTGGTGGTAGATGATGTGAGTCAGCACCATTAAGCTTCTAGTTTCAACTGGCCTGGTTTCTTCCCACCTGGCGAAGTTTCTGCAAAACAGCTGAAAGATATTGTTATGTATATCTCTTGAGGGGGAACCAGAATCTTGTCCTGAGACTGCACTACTATTTCTTGACTGTTCCTCCCCTGTCTCTGTATTCTGTCCCTTCCCTACCTACCATCTGTTTGAACCTGCCTTTGGAACTCAGGAAATGTCTGGAGGCTGAATGAAGCCTATTTCCTGAAATCAGTAAGTGGAGGAAACAGAAAGGCTTTTGGGCCCGTGAGCCCCACAGGGCCCTGCTCACAGTATCAGTTCGAGCCCCAGTATCTATCTTCTCAGAGTCTGGGAACTCATTTATGAATTATACTGCAAAGTATGATACCCGTGGCTGATTGTAATCCCCCTGAGGGCAGAGCCCCTGACCTGTACCGCATTCATCTGGTGGGTGCTCTGTTCGGTTCAGTCATTCTTTTAAAGATACTCTTTCCTGAGGCTGAGCTCTGTTCTGAATGAAAAGGAGAAAAATCAGCTTGTAACCATCTTGAAAGAATCTTTTTTGCAACTCATGATACCATTAAATGAGACTCATGCTTCTAATTTATCATTAAATGAATTAATGCTCAAATGAGTTGTTCAGTTGCCCAGTCATGTCCGACTCTTGTAACCCAATGGAATGCAGTGCACCAGGCCTCCCTGTCCTTCACCATCTCCCAGAGTTTGCCCAAGTTCATGTTCATTGCATCTATGATGCCATCCAGCCATCTCATCCTCTGACTCCCTCTTCTCCTTCTGCCCTCAATTTTTCCCAGCATCAGGGACTTTTCCAGTGAGTCATCTCTTTGGATCAGATGACCAAAACACTGGAGTTTGAGCTTCAGCATAATTCCTTTCACTGAATAGTTAGGGTTGATCTCCCTTCAGATTGACTGGTTTGATCTCTCTCCTGTCCAAGGGACTTTCAGGAGTCTTCTCTAACGCCACAGTTCGAAGGCATCAGTGCTTTGGTGTTTTGCCTTTTTTATGGTCCAGCTCTCACTACCATATGTGATCACTGGGAAAACTATCGCCTTGACTATATGGATCTTTGTCAGAAGAGTAATGTCTCTGCTTTTCAACACATTGTCTAGGTTTGTCATCGCCTTCCTGCCAAGAAGAAATTGTCTTCTGATTTCATGGCTGCAGTCACCATCTGCAGTGATTTTAGAGCCCAAGAAGAGGAGATCTGTCACTGCTTTCACTTTTTCCCCTCCTATTTGCCATGCATTAATGGGACCAGACGCCATAATCTTAGTTTTTTTAATAATTAGTCTTAAGCCATCTCTTTCACTCTTCCTTCACCCTCATCAAGAGGCTCTTTAGTTCCTCTTCGCTTTCTGCTATTAGAGTGGTATCATCTGCATATCTGAGACTGTTGTTGATGTTTCTCCTGCTTCTCTTGATTCCAGCTTGTAGCTCATCCAACCGGGCATTTCTCATGATGTGCTCAGCATATAGATCAAACAAACAGGAGAGAGCTGACAGTGCTGTGGTACTCCTTTCTCTATCTTGAACCAATCAGTTGCTCCATACAGGGTTCTAACCGTTGCTAATTGACCTGCATACAGGTTTCTCAGGAGACAGGTCAGATGGTCTGGAATTCCCATCTCTGTAAGAGCTTTCCACAATTTATCATGATCCACACAGTCAGATGCTTTATTGTAGTCGATGAAGCAGAGGTAGATGTTTTTCTGAAATTCCCTTGCTTTCCTCTATAACCCAGCGAATGTTGGCAGTTTGATCTCTAGCTCCTCTTCCTGGAATCTCTAAACCCAGCTTGGACATCTGGAAGTTCTTGGTTCACATAATGCCGAAGCCTAGTATGCAAGATTTTAAGCATGACCTTACTAGCATGGAACATGAATGCAGTTGTTGGGTGGTTAGCACATTCTTTGGGGATTGGGATGAAGATTGACCTTTTCCAGTCCTGTGGCCACTGTTGGGTCTTCCAGATTTGCTGACAATGAATGCAAAACCTTTGATGTTGATGAAAGTAAAATCTGATGCTGCAAAGAACAGTATTGTATAGGAACCTGGAATGTTAGATCCATGAATCAAGGAAAATTGTACATGGTCAAGCAGGAGATGGTAAGAATAAACACCTACATCTTAGGAATTAGTGAAATAAAATGGACGGGAATGGGTAAATTTAATTCAAATGACCATTGCATCTACTACTGTGGGCAAGAATCCCACAGAAGAAATGGAGTAGCCCTCACAATCAAACTCATTAAAACTTACTTTTAATTTATTACTAAATGAATTAATTCTCAAATGAGTAGAATCTCTTAAATTTTAATCTTCAAAACTTACACAGTGATGGTAGATGTCATAATAGAGATAAATTATATTTTGACAATAATGAAATAATTGAATATTAAATATATATGGAATTGTTGCAGGAAGGGGGACCCATTCCAGGGGCCGAAACAGGGCTCTCGTCTAACACTTGGAAATGAATTGTTGGAGGAGACACAAGTACTGACAAAGCAAGAGACTATTGGGAAGGGGCACCTGGGTGGAGAGCAGGAGGGTAAGGGGACCCAGGAGGACTGCTCTGCCATGTGGCTCAGAATCTCAGGTTTTATGGTGATAGGACTAGTTTCCAGATTGTCTTCAGCCAATCATTCTGACTCAGAGTCCTTGCTGGTGGTGAGAGTATTGTTCAGCCAAGATGGATTCCAATGAGAAGGATTCTGGGAGGTTGGTAGGACATACGTACCTTTCCTGAATTCTTCCAGTTGGTGGTAGCTTGTTAGATCTGTGTTCCTTACCAGGATCTCCTGGTAATTCATGCAAGTGCCTACTGTCTTGCCTGTCCAGTGTGGGCAGTTTCAGTTAGTGTTTACTCAAACAGAATTATCTAAAAACTAAAATAAACCACTATAATGTTTAAGAGGGATAAAGGAATTGAGGGAAAAAGGTGAAAATCTGGAATCTGATAGCACAACAGTGTCTCTTTCTGGCACTGATATTAATGATAGTGACCTTCTCTCAACAGCTGTAGCTTGTTTCCTTTAGTCTTTGTCCTTAGTTTTCTTTTATTCTTAGCATGTGTGCTAAGTCACTTCAGTTTTATCTGACTCTTTGTGACCCTATGGACCATAGCCCACCAGGCTCTCTGTCCATGGGGTTCTCCAGGCAAGAATTACTGGAGTGGGTTGTCAGGCTCTCCACCAGGAGATCTTCCCAACCCAGGGATCAAACCTGTGTCACTTATGTCTTTTGCATTAGCAGACGGGTTCTTTAGGTCTAGTGCCACCTGGGAAGTCCTTTATACTTTGCGTATATTTAAAATAACCTTAAAAGTTTTTTTTTAATTAATTTATTTTTTATTGAAGGATAATTGCTTTACAGAATTTTGCTGTTTTCTGTCAAACCTCAACATGAATCAGCCATAGGTATATATATATATATCCCCTCCCTTTTGAAACTCCCTCCCTTCTCCCTCCTCATCCTACCCCTCTAGGGTTTGAAGTTCCTGAGCCATATGGCAAATTCCCATTGGCTATCATTTTACATATGGTAATGTAAGTTTCCATGTTACTCTTACCATATATCTCACCCTCTCTTCCCCTCTCGCCATGTTGTAAGTCTTATTCTCTATGTCTGTTTCTCCATTGTTGCCTTTCAGTACCATTTTTCTAGATTCTGTATATATGTGTTAGAATACGATATTTATCTTTCTATTTCTGACTCATTTCACTCTGTATAATAGGTTCTAGGTTCATCCACCTCATTAGAGCAGACTCAAATGCATTCCTTTTTATGGCTGAGTAATATTCTATTGTGTGTATATACCACAACTTCTTTATCCATTCATCTGTCTATGGACATCTAGGTTGTTTCCATATTCTAGCTATTGTAAATAGTGCTGCAATGAACAATGGGATACATACGTCTCTTTCATTTTGATTTCCTCAGGGCATATGCCTAGGAGTGGAATTGCTGTGTCATATGGTGGTTTTATTCCTAGCTTTTTAAGGAATCTCCATACTGTCTTCCATAGTGGCTGTATCAATTTACAATCCCACTAACAGTGCAAGAGTGTTCCCTTTTCTCCACACCCTCTCCAGCATTTATAGTTTGTAGACTTTTTGATGATGGCCATTCTGACTGGTGTGGGGTGATATCTCATTATAGCTTTGATTTGCATTTCTCTAATAATGAGTGATGTTGAGCATCTTTTCATGTGTTTGTTAGCCATCTGTACATCTTCTTTGGAGATATGTCTGTTTAGGTCTTTTTCCTACTTTTTGGGTTGGGTTGTTTGTTTTTTCTGGTATTGAGTTGTATGAGCTGCTTGTATATTTTGGAAATTAATCCTTTGTCAGTTGTTTCATTTGCTATTATTTTCTCCCATTCTGAGGGTTTTCTTTTCGCCTTGCTTATAGTTTCCTTTGCTGTGCAAAAGCCTTTAAGTTTAATCAGGTCCCACTTGTTCACTTTTGTTTTTATTTCTATTACTCTAGGAGGTGGGTCATAGAGAATCTTACTTTGATTTATGTCATCGAGTGTTCTGTCTATGTTTTCCTCTTTAAGAGTTCTATAGTTTCTGGTCTTACATTTAGGTCTTTGATCCATTTTGAGTTTATCTTTGTGTATGGTGTTAGGAAGCATTCTAATTTCATTCTTTGACATGTACCTGTCCAGTTTTCCCAGAACCATTTATTGAAGAGGCTGTCTTTGCCCCATTATATATTCTTGCCTTCTTTGTCAAAACTAAGGTCCCCATAGGTGCATGGGTTTATTTCTGGGCTTTCTATCTTATTCCAACAGTCTATATTTCTGTTTTTGTGCCAGTACCATACTGTCTTGATGATTGTAGCTTTGTAGTATAACCTTAAGTCAGGAAGCTTGAGTCCTCCAGCTCCATTCTTCTTTGTCAAGACTGCTTTGGCTATTCAGAGTCTTTTGTGTTTCCATACGAATTGAATTGTGGAATTGAATTGAATTCATTGAATTGTGAAAGTTTTTGTTCTAGTTCTGTGAAAAATGCCACCATTGGTAATTTGATAGGGATAGCATTGAATCTGTAGATTGCAGTTGGTAGTATAGTCATTTTCACAATATTGATTCTTCCTACCCAGGAACATGGAATATCCCTCCATCTGTTTATTTCATCTTTGATTTCTTTCATTAGTGTCTTATACTTTTCTGTGTACAGTTCTTTCATCTCCTTAGGTAAGTTTATTCTGAGATATTTAATTCTTTTTGTTGCAATGGTGAATGGGATTGATTCCTTAATTTCTCTTTCTGATTTTTCATTGTTAGTATATAGAAATGCAAGTGATTTCCGTGTATTGATTTTGTATCCTGCAACTTTGCTAAATTCACTGATTAGCTCTGGTAATTTTCTGATACTGTCTTTCGGGTTTTCTATGTATAGTATCATGTCATCTGCAGTGAGAGCTTTACTTATTCTTTTCTGACCTGGATTTCTTTTCTTTTTCTTCTCTGATTGCTGTAGCTAGGACTTCCAGAACTATATTGAATAATAGTGGCAAAACTGGATACCCTTGTCTTGTTCCCGATCTTAGGGGGAATGCTTTCAGTTTTTCACCATTGAGAATAATGTTTGCTCTAGGCTTATTATATATGGCCTTTAATATGTTGAGGTAGATTCCTTCTATGCCCATTTTTTGAAGTTTTAATCATAAATAGATGCTGAATTTTGTCAAAGGCTTTTTCTGCATCTATTGAGATGATCATATGGTTTTTATCTTTCAATTTGTTAATATGGTGTATCACATTGATTTATTTCCAGATATTGAAGAATCATTGCATCCCTGGAATAAACCCAACTGGATCATGGTGTATGAGCTTTTTGATGTGTTGCTGAATTCTGTTTGCTAAAGTTTTGTTGAGGATTTTTGCATCTATGTTCATTGGTGATATTGGCCTGTAGTTTTCTTTTTTGTGTTTTCTTTGTCTGGTTTTGGTATCAGGGTGACAGTGGCCTGAGAGAATGAATTTGGAAAGGTTCCTTCCTCTGCAATTTTTTGAAAGAGTTTTAGAAGGATAGGCATTAGCTCTTCTCTAAATGTTTGACAGAATTCTCCTGTGAAACCATCTGGTCCCTGGGCTTTTGTGTTTTGGGAGAGTTTTGATCACAGCTTCAATTTCAGTGCCTGTAATTGGATTGTTCATAATTTCTATTTCTTCCTGGTTCAGTCTTGGAAGATTGAACTTTTCTAAGAATCTGTCCATTTCTTCCTGGTTATCTATCTTGTTGCCATATAGTTGTTCATTGGAAGGACTGATATTGAAGCTGAAACTCCAATACTTTGGCCACCTGATGCGAAGAGCTGACTCATTGGAAAATACCCTGATGCTGGGAAAGATTGAGGGCAGGAGGAGAAGGGGACAACAGAAGATGAGATGGCCTGATGGCATCACCGACTCGATGGACATGGGTTTGGGTGGACTCAGGGAGTTGGTGATGGATAGGGAGGCCTGGCGTGCTGTGATTCATGGAGTCTCAAAAGAGTTGGACATGACTGAGTGAACTGAACTGAACTAATAGTTGTTCATAATAGTCTGTTATAATCCTTTGTATTTCTGCATTATCTGTTGTAACTTCTCCTTTTTCATTTCTAATTTTGTTGATTTGAGTCTTCATTTTTTCTTGATGAGTCTGGCTAAGGGTTTGTCAATTTTGTCAAAGAATCAGCTTTTAGTTTTATTAATCTTTACTATTGTTTCTTTCATTTCTTTTTCACTTATTTCTGCTTGGATCTTTATGATTTCTTTCCTTCTACTAATTTTGGGAGTTTTTTGTTCTTCTTTTTCCAGTTGCTTTACGTGTAAAATTAAAAGAACCTTAAAAGTTTTTGTCCAATAAGACCAGTATCTGAGCTTCCTCATGGACAATTTTGTCAACTCATTTTTTTCCCTATGAATGGATCATACTTCCCTGATTCTTTGTATGTTTCATAATTTTGTTATTGCTCAAAATTGTATATTCAAATGTTACAATGTGTTAACTCTGGAAGCTAGATTCTGCCTCTCCGCCAGGGTTTGTTTTTCTTAATTGTTGAAGACTTAGCTTGTATTCAGTTACTGTTTGACAGATTTTCTTGAAATCCAGAAATGAAATAAAACAAGTAAAACCTCTACCTTTCTTGCTCTTTGTGTTCTAGAGCAGTGCTTTAACAGGTGTTGTTGTTCAGTCACTCAGTTGTGTCTGGCTCTCTGTGACCCCATGGACTACAGCACTCTGGCTTTCCTGTCCTTCCCTATCTCCCGGAGGTTGTTCAAACTCTGTCCACTGATTCAATGATGCCATCCAACCATTTCATCCTCTGTTGCCTACTTCTCCTCCTGCCCTCAATCTTCCCCAGCACCAGGGTTTTTTCCAAGAGTCAGTTCTTCACATCTGGTGGCCAAAGCATTGGAGTTTCAGCTTCAGCATCAGTCCTTCCAGTGAACACCCAGGACTGATCTCCTTTAGGATGGACTTGTTGGGTCTCCTTGGAGTCCAAGGGACTCTCAAGAGTCTTCTCCAACACCACAGATCAAAGGCATCAATTCTTCAGTGCTCAGCTGTCTTGTGGTCCAACTCTCACATCCATACATGACTACTGGAAAAACCATAGCTTTGACTAGGTGGACTTTTGCCACCAAAGTGATGCCTCTGCTTTTTAATACACTATCTGGGTTTGTCACAGCTTTTCTTCCAGGGAGCAGGCATCTTTTAATTTCATGGCTGCAGTCACTGTCCATAATGATTTTGGAGCCTATGAAAATAAAGTCTGTCACTGTTCCTATTGTTTCCCCATCTATTTGCCATGAAGTGATGGGACCGGATGCCATGATCTTAGTTTCTTTGAGCGTTATGTTGAGTTTTAAGCCAGCATTTCACTCTAACTCTTTCACCCTCATCAAGAGGTTCTTTAGTTCCTCTTTGCTTTCTGCCATTTAGAGTAGTAATCTGCATATCTGATGTTGTTGATATTTCTCCTGGCAATCTTGATTCCAGTTTGTGGTTCATCCACCCTAGCATTTTGCATAATATATTCTGCTTATAAGTTAAATAAGCAGGTGACAGTATACAGCCTTGACGACCCCTTTCCCAATTTTGAACGCGTCTGTTGTTCCAAGTCTGGCTCTAACTGTTGCTTCTTGATCTGCATACACATTGCTCAGAAGACAGGTGAGGTGGCCTGGTATTTTCATCTCTTTACACCTAGCAATTTAAAACTCTGTCAGCCCTCACTTCCTGCTTGCCCTGAGCCTGGAGAGCAGCCAACTGTAAAAGCTTAGGGTCTTCTCAGGTCTTTTCTGAACTCGGCATGGATGTTGCTTTCTGAATTTTCCAGTATACACAGACACTTTTGAATTGTCCTAATTTCCCAAAGAATCTCTCCCTGGCTTTCCTCCCAGGCCTTCGGCAGGCTATTGTACATCTCAACCTTAATCTTTCGTCCCCAGGAAGCTGCAGACTCTTTGTTTGTCTTAGAGAGTTCTCAGCAGTGCTTGCCACACACCCCCCTTCCCCCTGTGGGTTCCAAATGAATAAAAAAACACAGAGATAGTGCTGTGCAGCAGTCCTTCTGTCACCCCCCAGACCGATTAGGACAGACAAACACAATAATTTGTAAGGTCTGTTCTGCTCCCTCTGGAACCAGGGACAGGGTGCCACAGTGGGAGTAGAGGCTGCTGATGTCAAGATTGCTGCTGAGCCAGGGAGGAGATGTAGCAAGAACAAGTGAAAATGCCACAAGGCTTTCCACAAAGCTTTTTCCATTTTTAAGCTGCCTTTTTCTTAATTCAGCATTTGTTTGGTTGCTGTAAACCTTCAACCTTTTTCAAAAGTTCTGGAGAAGCTGATTCTCACAGTTGCTGCCTGTGTTTCAGTGTTTATGTGGAGGGATAGGAGTTTGGAGCCGCCCACTCTGCCATTTTGCTGACATCACTGATCCTCATGGATGACTCATTTCTCAACTTCTGTGTCTCAATTCTTTTTTCTGTACAGATGAGATAGGTAGCTTGTAGTGAAGCTTTCCTTTTGAGAGAAATGACCGAGAAAAAAAGCCTAACCCAGAAGTCTGTCAACTGAAAAAAGCACACAGCCTTAAAGTTGAGAATTACAGTTTATTTGAGGCTGTTGCTAAGGACTATAGCATGTAAATAGCCTCTCAGATAGCTTTGTGGAACTTTCCAAAGAGGTAAGGGAGGAGCCAGGATATAAAGGAGACTTTGCTGGGTGGTGGGGGGAAATGTAGTTGAACATGAAGAGATTACTGCTGTTGCCAGTGAATTTGAGATTCTTGCTTTGTTGTGCAAGGATTCGGAGATGAAGTAATAGGTAAGAAGTGTATTTTTTTTTAAAGGAAATAGGTTCTGTAGGCAGAGTGTGGGCCGTCTCAGAAGGCAAGAGAGCGTGAGCTTTCAAATGTGGCAGGGTTAGTTTTTATGGGCTGGGGTAATTTCATAGGCTAATGAGTGGGAGGATTATTCCAATTATTCTGGGGAAAATGGTGGGGATTTCCAGGAATTGGGCCACTGCCCAGTTCTTGGTCTTTGGTGGTTAGCCTCAGAACTGTCATGATGCTGGGGGATGTGTCTTTGAGCATGCTCATGTATCACAGGGGGTGTATAATGAGACTCAAGGTCTGCTGAAAGCTGCATCTTCCACCGTCTTGAACCTAGCTGATTCTAACCTGTCTCTTGTCATGCCCTATGGCTCTGTCATTCTTTTAAAGGTTGTGCCCTGTCCCCTTCCCTCCTGTTTCACTGTTAATCACACAGGCACAAAAAACCCAGGCATTTCAAGCTCATGATTTTGGTGCCTTTCTATGTATGGGAAGATGCAGAGTCTAATTTCATTGAAATTATTCCTCTGATATGCATTTTAAGTATTTAGGGCCAATAGCCTATTTTTTTTCTTGAATGTCCCTCAGGGTTTACCACTGGTGGTAGCTGCCATGACTGATGGCTTGATGCTGGCATTCTTTGTTTGCTAAAATGGCTGACAATGTTTTTGGTTGTTTTTTTTTTTTGTCTACAAGCCAAAGACCTTTCTGTGTTGGGCTTTGTGTCCACACTGGCCATAATGATGGATGACCTCTCCCCAAAAGGAGCTGTAGTCATCTATCAGTTTGTTTGTTTATGATTAGTACTTTTTGGTTTCTGTGCAACTAGATCATGAAGATATTCTTCTGTGTTTTCTTCTAGGAACTTTGTAGTTTAAGCTCTTAACTTAATTCTGAGGCCCATTTCAAATTAATTGATGTGATATAGGTGTTAAGATTCATTTTCCCCCCTTTCATTTATACAATAGTTCCAGCATCACTTGTTGAAAAGATGATCCTTTCCCTACTACACAGCTCAGCACATTAGTCAAAAATCATTTAACTGTATATGTCTGGGCCTAAATTTGGACTCCCTATTCTATAACATTTATCTAGTTATTTTTCCTTATGCCAGTATCACCATGTTTTGGTGAAAGCTTTACAGCAAATTTTTGTAATCAGGTGGCATGGATCATTCAACTGTGTTTAAAATTGACCCATATCCATTACCATAAAAAATTTAAGATAAACTTACCAAAGTTACTAAAGTGTTTGTGGTATTTTTATTGTTACAGGTAGATCAATTTAGGAGAATCAACATCATCATAATGTTAAGTGCTCCAATATATGAATGTGTTACATCTCTCTGTTAATTTAGGTCACTTTTTCCACAGTGTTTTATAATTCTCAGTGCAGAGATCTTGCATGTCTTTTGTTAAATTTATTAAGTATTCAGGATTTCTTTATATTACTGTTATTATAAATTAAAAATTTTCATTTTCTAATTGTTGCAAGTATATAAATACATACATACATACACATGCATATACATATTTTTTCCTCCCTCTGTATGTTGCCCTATGTCCCGTGACTTTGTTAAATAGTTTCAGTAGTTGCTCCTTAGTATTTCTTAGGGTCTTCCATGTTAAAAAAAAAAAAAAAGTCTTCTGCAAATAATGAGAGTTGTACTTGTTCCTTTCCAATCATTATGCTTTTTTCTTTCTTTATGACACCATTTAGAACCATTAATACAAAATCAAATAGAAGTGTGATCGGGGTTGACTTGTTCTCAGATTTGAGGTGGGGGCCTCTGCTATCATTGTCTATGATACTAGTTTTAGGTTTTTTATAGATGCTTTCATCAAATGGAGGAAATATTTTTCTATTCCTAGGTTTTGTTTTTTTTTTTGAGAATTTCTGATCTTGAATGACTGGAAATTTTTTTATTCAGTTACTGAAATCATAATGATAGTCCCCCTTTTCTCCATTATTATGGTAAATTATACTGATTTGTTGAATGTTGAACCAACCTTGCATCTTTGGAATAAATCCACTTGGCCCTGATATGTTGTCCAGGTTTTTGCTTTTGTAGTGCTAGATTTGAGTTGCTCACATTTTGTTAATGACTTTTGCATATGTATTAATGAGCAATATAGATCTGTAAACTTATTTTCTTATTTTTGTAATTTTTTTGGTATCATGCTTATATTGGCCCTTGAAATATAATAATTAAGTGTTTCCTCTTTATTCTTTGAAGGAATTGGTATTGGAATATTTAAATGTTTGAATTCACCATTTAAACCATATGTTCCTAGAGGTTTTTTGATAATGAATTCATTTTACTTAATGGGTATGAAGTTATTTAGATTTTCTATTCTCATATGTGTTTTGGTAAACTCTGTATTTCAAGGATATCATCCATTCCAGCTAAACTATCAAATTTATTGTCACAAGTCCTCAAAATATTCCCTTATTAGTTGTTTAATGCCTATATGATCTGTAATGACATTCTTTTCTTCATTGTAGTGATACCCTCCCCTAGCCTCTCTTGGATTTTTTTTTTAATGGAGTTGATTTATAATATTGCATTAGTTTCAGGTAAGCAATATAATGATTCAATATTTTTATAGATTGTAGCCCATTTAAATCTACTAGAAAATAATGGCTATATTTTTCCTGTTTTTTACAATATATCCCAGTTACTTACATATTTTATAACAGTAATTTGTGTCTTTTAATCCCATACCCCATCTCACCCCTCCCCCCTTCCCTCTTTCCACTGGTAGCCACTAGTTTCTTCTTTATAGCAGTGAGTCTGTTTCTGTTTTGTTATTCATCTTTCAGAATTCACATATAAGTACTAATGTAGAGTATTTGTCTTTATTACACTAAGTATAATATTCTCTTAAGTCAATCCATGTTGTTTCAAGTGGCTGAATTCAATTCTTTTACTTAGACGAGTAATGTTCCTCTGTGTGTGTATGTAGCGCACCTTATGTATCCATTCATCTCTTGATGGAGACTGAGGTTGCTTCTCTATCTTGGCTATTGTAAATAATGTTACTGTGAATATTTGGGTGTGTGTATCTTTTTGAATTAGTATTTTCATTTTCTTTTAATATATACCCAGCAGTGGCTTTGCTGAATCATACAGTAGTGCTACTTTTAGTTTTTTAAGGAAACGACATACTGTTTTCCATAGTGGCTATACCAATTTACATACAATATTGTAAAGTAAAAAAAATTTTTAAAATAAATAAATAAATAAAATCTCACCAACAGTATACTAGAGTTCCCTTTTCTCTACACCCTCACCAATGTTTGTATACTTTTAAGTGTACAAAGTATACCAGTTTTAGACAGGTGTGAGGTAATATCTCTTTGTGTGTTTTGATTTACATTTCTCTGATGATAAGTAATGTTGAGGATTTTTATTCATGTGCCTGTTGGCCATCTGTATATGTTCTTTGGAAAAATGTCAGTTCTGATTTTCTGCTCATCTTCTTAACTGGGCCCTTGGTTTTTTGATGTTGAGTTATATGAAATGTTTATAAATTTGGACACTAACCACTAGTCTTTCATATCATTTACAAATGTTTTCTTTGGTTGTAGATGGCCTTTTCATTTTGTCAGTCATTTCCTTTGCTGTGAAAAAGCTCTTAAATTTAATTTGGTCCCATTTGTCTATTTTTGCTTTTATATCTTTTGCCTTAGGAGACTGATCCAAATAAATATTAGCACAGTTTATGTCAGAGAGTTTACCATCAATGTTCTCTTCTAGAAGTGTTATTATTTCATGTCTTAAATTTGGGTCTTTGAGCCATTTTATTTTTGTATATAGTGTGAGGTAATGTTCTAATTACTTTGTTTTATATGTAGCTGTCCAGTTTCCCCAGGCCAATTTGTTGAAGAAATTGTCTTTTCTTCATTGTATTCTTGCTTCCTTTGTTCTAGATTAATTGGCCATAGATGTGTGGGTTTATTTCTGAGCTCTCTATTCTGTTCCATCAGTCTATGTATCTGTTTCTGTGCCAGTAGCATGCTGTTTTGATTACTGTAGCTTTGTACTGTAGTCTGAAGTCTGGATGAGTTATACCTCCAACTTTGTTCTTTCTTTTTCAGGATTGCTTTGACAATTTGGGATCTTTTGTGGCTCCATATAAATTTTAGGATTATTTGTTCTAGTTATGTGAAAAATGTCCTGGCTATTTTGATAGTGGCTATATTAAATCTGTAGATTGCTTTTGGTAGTATCTTCATTTAATTCTTCCAACCTAAGAACACAGGATATCTTTCCATTTCTTTATATAATTTTCAAATTCTTTGATTAGTATATATTATAGTTTCAAAGTACAGTTATTTCACTTCTTTGGTGAAGTTTATCTCTAGGTATTTTTTTTTTTTGGTGTGACTGTAAATGAGATTGTTTCCTTAATTTCTCTTTCTGATAGTATTTGTGTGTATAAAAGCAACAGATTTCTATATATTATGTCTGGCAACTTTACTAGTTAATTTATTAGTTTTAATAGCTTTTGGTGGAGATGTAAGGGTTTTTTATATATAGTATCATGTCATTTGCAAACAGTGACAATTTCACTTCTTCCCTTCCAGTTTGGATGCCCTTCCCCTGTTTTTCTTGTCTAATTGCTTTTGTTAGAATTTCCAATAATTTGCTAAATATATGTGGCAAGAGTGGACATTTTTGTCTTGTTTCTGATTTTAGAGGAAACGCTTTCAGTTTTTTACCATTGAATATAATGTTAGTTATGAGTTTGTCATAGATCGCCTTTATTATGTTGGCACTTTGAGTTTTTAATCATGAACGGATGTTGAATTTTGTCTAATGTTTTTCTCTGTTGAGATAATTGTGTGATTTTTATCCTTTCACTTGTTAATGTAGTGTAACAGTGATTGATTTGTGAACCATCCTTGCATCCTTAGAATAAATCCCACTTGATTATGGTGTGTAATCCTTTTTTTATATTGTTGGATTCAGTTTGCTAATATATTGTTCAGGGTGTTTGTATCTATATTCATAAAAAATATTGGCCTATAATTTTCTTTTTTATCTTTGTCTGGTGTTGGGTATCAGGGTAGTGGTAGCCTCACAGAATCAATGTGGAAATGTTCTGTCCCTTTCAACATTTTGGAATAGTTTGAGAAGTAAAGGCATTAACTCTTCTTTATATGTTTGGTAGGATTCCCCTGTGAAATCATCTGGTTTAGGACTTTTGTTTGCTGTGATATTTTTATTATCAATTCCATTTGCTACAAGTGATTAGTATGTTCAGATTGTTAATTTCTTCCTGATTCGGTCTTGGAAGTTTGTACGATTTTAGAAACGTGTCCATTTCTTCTAAGTTATCAAATTTGTTGATATTAAACTGTTCATAGTATTATTTTACAATTTTTTTTATCTCTGTGATACCATTTGTTATTTCCTGTTTTGATACCTCTGTCATTTCTTATTGTGTTGATTTGGGCCCACTCTCTTTCCTTCTTGATGAGATTGACTAAGATTGACTAAAGGTTTATCAATTTTGTTTATCTTTTCAAAGAACAGCCTCTTAGTTTCATTGATCTTTCTTTTCACTGATCTGTTTTTCCCTTAGTTTTGATCTCTGTTATATATTTCCTCTCTGATCTTTGTTATTTCCTTCTTTCTGCTGACTTTGGGCTTCATTTGTTCTTTTTCTGGTTTCTTTAGATGGAAGATTAGGTTGTTTATTTGAGATTTTTCTTTTGTTTCAAGTATTACTATAAACTCAACTCTGAGAAGTGCTTTTGCGGCATCCCATAGATTTTTCGATGGTTGCGTTTCCATTTACATTTGTCATTTGTCAGGTTATTTTCTGATTTCCCCAGTGATTTCTTCATTGACCCATTGATGTTTTTAGTTGTATGTTCCCATGTGTTTGCACTTTTCTCATTTTTCTTTCTGTAATTAATTTTTCCTTTCATACCATTATGGTTAAAAAACATGTTTGATATAATTTCTGTCTTCTTAAATTTGTTGAAACTTGTTTTGTCCTGATGTGATCTATTCTGGAGAATGCTCCATGTGCACTTGAAAATAATGAGTATTCTGCTGGTTTTGGATGGATGTCCTGTATATATTAAGTTCAACTTATCTATTGTTCATTTAAGACCACTATTGCATTATTGATATTTTGCCTAAATAATATGTCCATTATATAAATGGAGTGTTAAAGTCCCCTGTTTTATTGTTTTGTCAGTTTCTCCTATTGCATCTGTCAGTATTTGCTCTACATATCAGGTGCATCTCTGTTAATGAGGGTAGTATCCTCTTCTTGTATTGATTCCCTTGTCACTACATAATGCTTTGTCTTCTGTTGTTGTTGTTCAGTTGCTCTGTCATGTCCGATTATTTGCTACCCCATGAACTGCAGCATGCCAGGATTCCCTGTCCTTCACCATCTCCTAGAGTTTGCTCAAACTCATGTCCATTGAGTCAGTGATGCCATCCAACCGTGTCATCCTCTATCATCCGTTTAGCCCTTGCCTTCAATCTTTCTCAGCATCAGAGTCTTTTCCAGTGAGTCAGCCTCTTCACATCAGGCGGCCAAAGTATTAGAGCTTCAGCATCAGCCCTTTCAATGAACATTCAGGGTTGATTTCACTTAGGATGGACTGGTTGGATGTCCTTGCAGTCCAAGGGACTCTCAAGAGTCTTCCCCAACACCACAGTTCAAAAGCACCGATTCTTTGATGCTCAACCTTTTTTATGATCCAACTCTCACATCCATACATGACTACTGGAAAAGCCATAGCTTTGACTATATAGACCTTTGTTGGCAAAGTAATGTCTCTGTTTTTTAATATGCTATCTAGGTTTGCCATAGTTTTTCTTCCAAGGAGCAAGTGTCTTTTAACTTCACAGCTGCAGTCAACATCTGCAGTGATTTTGGAGCCCAAGAAAATAGTCTGTCACTATTTCCATTTTTTCCCCATATACTTGCCATATTAAAAAAAAAAAACTAAGATTGTGGCACCCAGCCCCATTACTGCATGGCAAATAGAAGGGGAAAAGGTGGAAGTAGTGACAGATTTCTTCTTCTTGGGCTCCCAAATCACCGTGGATGGTGACTGAAGCCATGAAATCAGAAGACAATTGCTTCTTGGCAGGAAAAAAAAGTGATAATAAACCTAGAGTGTGTGTTGAGAAGTGGAGACATTACTCTGCCAACAAAGGTCTGTATAGTCAAGGCTATGGTCTTTGCTGTGGTCATGTCCAGTTGCGAGAGCAGGACTGCAAAAAAGGCAGAATGCCAAAGAATTGATGCCTTCAAACTGTGGTGCTGGAGAAGACTCCTGAAAGTCCCTTGGACAGCAAGGAGGTCAAACCAGTCAATCGTAAGGGAGATCAACCCTGAATATTCACTGGAAGGACTGATGCTAAAGCTGAAACTCCAGTGTTTTGGTCATCTGATCCAAACAGAAAAAGGAAACTTTTCCAAACAGGAAAAGTCCCTGATGCTGGGAAAACTTGAGGGCAGAAGGAGAAGAGGGTGTCAGAGGATGAGATCGCTGGATGGCATCACTGATGCAATGCACAGGAACTTGGGCAAACTCTGGGAGATGGTGAGGTACATGGAGGCCTAGCATGCTGCAGTCCATGCAGTTGCAAAGAGTTGGACATGACTGAGTGACTGAACAACAAC
Source organism: Antilocapra americana (assembly GCA_007570785.1). Taxonomy (NCBI): domain Eukaryota; kingdom Metazoa; phylum Chordata; class Mammalia; order Artiodactyla; family Antilocapridae; genus Antilocapra; species Antilocapra americana. The sequence continues at coordinate 38,007,238 of ML664161.1, forward strand.
AACAGTCTGCTAAGAGTGCTGGAACTGGATGCCATGATGTTAATTTTTTGACTGTTGAATTATAGCTCCAGCTTTTTCATTCTCCTCTTTTACCTTCATCACGAGGGTCTTCAGGTGTCATAAGGATGGTGTCATCTGCCTATCTGAGGTTATTGATATTTCTCCATGCAGTCTTGATTCCAGCTTGTGCTTCACCCAGCCCAGCATTTCTCATGATGTACTGTGCATATAAGTTAAATAAGCAGGGTGACAGTATACAGCCTTGACGTACTCCTTTCCCAATTTGGAACCAGTCCATTGTTGCATGTCTGGTTCTAACAGTTGCTTCCTGATCTGCATACAGATTTCTTAGGAGGCAGGTCAGGTGTTCTGGTTTAAGAATTTTCTACAGTTTGTTGTGATCCACACAGTCAAAGGCTTTAGCATAGTGAATGAGGCAATGGAATTCTCTTGCTTTTTCTATGACCCAACAGATGTTGGTAATTTGCTCTCTGATTCCTCTACCTTTTCTAAATCCAGCTTGTACATCTGGAAGTTCTTGATTCGCATACTGTTGAATCCTAGCTTGAAGAATTTTGAGTATTACCTTGCCAGCATGTGAAATGAGTGCAATTGTGTGGTAGTTTGAGCATTCTTTGGCATTACTCTTCTTGGGACTAGAATGAAAACTGACCTTTTCCAGTCTTGTGGCCACTGCTGAGTTTTCCAAATTTGCTGGCATATTGAGGGCAGCACTTTCCCAGCATCATCTTTTAGGATTTGAAATAGCTCAACTGGAATTCCATCACCTCCACTAGCTTTGGTCGTAGTGATGTTTCCTAAGGCCCATTTGACTTCACATTCCAGGATGTTTGGCCCTAGGTGAGTGATCAAGCCATAGTGGTTATCCAGGTCATTAAGAGGTTTTTGTACAGTTCTGGGTATGCTTGCCACCTCTTGTTAGTATGTTCTGCCTCTGTTAGGTCTATACCATTTCTGTCCTTTATTGTGCCCATCTTTGCATGAAATGTTCCCTTAGTATCTCTGATTTTCTTGAAGAGATCTCTAGTCTTTCCCATTCTATTTTCTAGTTTCCCCTATTTCTTTGCATTGTTCACTCAAGAATGCTTTTGTATCTTTCCTTGCTATTCTTTGGAACTCTGCATTCAGATGGATATATCTTTCCTTTTCTCCTTTGTTTTTTGTTTCTCTTCTTTTCTCAGCTATTTGTAAGGCCTCCTCAGACAACCATTTTGCCTTTTTGCAGTTCTTGGAGATGGTTTTGATCATCGCCTCCTGTACAGTGTTACGAACCTCCGTCCATAGTTCTTCAGGCACTCTATCAGATCTAATCCCTTGAATTTATTTGTCACTTCCACTGTATAATTGTAAGGGATTTGATTTAGGCCATACCTGAATGGTTTAGTGGATTTCCCTAGTTTCTTCAAGTCTGAATTTTGCAATAAGGAGTTCATGATCTGAGCCACAGTCAGTTCCCCGTCTTTGTTTTTCTGACTGTATAGAGCTTCTCCATCTTCAGCTGCAAAGAATATAATCAGTCTGATTTTGATATTGACCATCTGGTGATGTCCATGTGTAGAGTAGTCTCTCGTGTTCTTGGAAGAGGGTGTTTGCTATGACCGGTGCATTCTCTTGGTAAAACTCTTTAGCCTTTGCCCTGCTTTGTTTTTTGTTTTTTGTTTTTTGTTGGCAAAGTAATGTCTCTGATTTTCTTTTTTTTTTTTTTCTCCCTTTTATTGTTTTTGCCATACAATGTCATGATATCACCATGGGTTTACATATGCTCCCCCTCCAGAAACCCCTCCCTTCCCCCTCCCTTCTCCCTCCCCCCCGGGAAATCTTGATGCACCAGCCCCGAGAATCAATCCTGTTTGCCCTGCTTTGTTTTGTACTCCAAGGCCAAATTTGCCTGTTACTCCAAATATCTCTTGACTTTCCTACTTTTGCATTCCAGTCCGCTATGATGAAAGGGACATCTTTCTTTGAGGTTAGTTCTAGGAGGTCTTATAGGTCTTCATAGAACCATTCAACTTCAGCTTCTTCAGCATTAGTGATTGGGGCATAGACTTGGATTACTGTGATATTGAATGGTTTGCCTTGGAAACAAATCAAGATCATTCTGTTGTTTTTGAGATTGCACCCAAGTATTGCATTTTGGACTCTTTTGTTGACTATGAGGGCGACTCCATTTCTTCTAAGGGATTCTTGCCCACCCTAGTAGATACCATGGTCATCTGAACTAAATTCTCCCAACCCCATCCATTTTAGTTCACTGATTCCAAAAATGTCGATGTTTACTCTTGCCATCTCCTGTTTGACCACTTCCAATTTACCTTGATTCATGAACCTAACATTCCAGGTTCCTATGCACTATTGTTCTTTACAGCATTGGATTTTTTACTCTCACCACCAGACACATCCATAAGTGGGCACTGTTTCCCCTTTGGCTTAGCCTCTTCATTCCTCCTGGAGCTATTTCTCAGCTCTTCTTCCATAGCATATTGGGTACTCACTGACCTTGTACCCAGTATGGTATATCTCTCAGTATCCTATCTTTTTGCCTTTTTATACTGTTCATGGGGTTCTCAAGGAAAGAATGCTGAAGTGCTTTGCCATTCCCTTCTCCAGGGGACCACGTTTTGTCAAAACTCTCTACCAAGACCCATCTGTCTCGGGTGGCCCTACATGCATGGCTTGTAGCTTCACTGAGTCAGATAAGGCTGTGACCCATGTGATCAGTGTGGTTAGTTTTCTGTTATTGTGTATTTCATCTAATAAAAAATATTGTTACCTCCAATATTTTGTCATTTTAATTTCTGTGAAATATTTTTTTTCATTTTCAGTCTGTGTGTGTCTTTAGTTCTGAAGTGAGTCTTTTGTAAACAATATCGATGGGCCTTGTGTTTTTATCTAATCAACCTACCCTGTATCTTTTGATGGGAGCATTTAGTCCATTGACCTTTTTTTTTCATTGCAACAGATTCAAGAAAGACTTTTTTCTTTACATTAAGTCCATTGACCTCTAAAGTAGTTGTCGGTTTGTGCTTACCACCATACTGTTTCTTGTTTTCTGTTTGTTTTTGTAGTTCTCTGTTCTTCTTCATTTAGTTTCCTCCCTTGTAGTTTGTGACAATTTTTTTTAATGGTGTGCTTGTGTTCCTTTCCTCTCTGTTTTTGTATATCTGTTGTAGATTTTTCATTTGTAGTTACCATGGGGTTTATATCTGTTTTTTGAAACAGGTAGTCCTTTAAGTTCAAACATTCTAAAAATTCAGCTTTAATTTTATTCCCTTACCCCATACTTAGGTGTTTTTGATGTCATATTTTACATCTTCATGTTTATCCCCTTACTGATTATTGTAGTTACACTTAATTTTATAATTTTTTTTGGTGTTTCACTATTCTTGTCAGTTTGAGTGGTTGATGATCAGACTTTCTTTTATATTTGCTTTTGCTAGTGGGATTTTCTTTCTATAGATATTTCCTTCTTATTATAGACTTTTCCTTTCCTCTAGAGAAGCTCCTTTAACATTTCTTTTACAGTTGGCCTGAAACTGATGGACTCAAAAGTCCTCTATCTCTCCTTTAGTTCTAAATGATAGTTTGCTGGGTAGAGTATCCTATGTTGCAGGTTTTCTTTTTCAGCATTTTAAGTATATCATGCCACTTCTTTCTGGCCTACAACAGTTCTGCAGAAAAAATCAGCTAATAGCTTTATGGGGATTCCCTTGTATATGATTCTTTGTTTTTCTTCTGCTGCTTTTAGAATTCTCTCTTTAACTTTTGCCATTTTAGTTATGGTATAGACATATATGTGTGAATCTGTTTCGGTTCATCTATTTGGGAATCTCTGTGCTTCATGTACCTACATAATCCATTTCCTTCTTCAGACTTGGGAAATTTTTTAGCCATAATTTTATTATATACATTCTTCACCCTCTTTTCTCTTTCTGGACCCCTTTACTGTGAATATTGGTATACTTGATATTATCCAGAAATCCCATAAACTGGTCTCATTTTTAAAAATTTTGTTTTTCTTTTTGCTATTCTGATTGAGTGATTTCCATTATCCTTTCTTCCAAATCACTTATGAGGTCTGTAATACCTAGTTTGTAATACCTATTCATTCTTTCTAGTATGTTTTTCATTTTAGTTATTGTATAATTTAGTTTTGACTGGATCTTTTCTGTATTTTCTAATTCCTCATCAAAATTCTCACTGTGCTCATCTATTCTTTTCCCTAATTCAGTTAGCATTCTTACTACTAATGCTTTGAGTTCTTTATCTAGTAAATTGTTTATTTCTGTTTCATTCGTTGTTTTTGGGGGGTTTTCTCTTGCTCTTTCAGTTGAGATATATTCATCTTTTTTCATTTTGCTTATGATCGTTTCTCTGTCTCTATGAAATTGCTGAGACAGTTACCTATTGTGGTTCTGAAGGGTGTCCTTATATGGGAGCATCCCTACACTGCCTGTGTGTGCTCAGTGGCTTTGCTGGGAGAGCTGGATTTGATGTGAACACTAGTCGTGTTGCCTGTCTTCAGGCTGTGCTGGCAGTTATCACCTTGGTTGGAGGTGGGCCTGGAGAAGGAGGGGCTGAGACAGTCACCTTTTTTCATTGGAAAAGACCCTGATGCTGGGAAAGATTTGGAGGTGGGAGGAGAAGGGGACGACAGAGGATGAGGTGGTTGGATGGCATCACCGACTCGATGGATAGGAATTTGAGTAAGCTCCGGGAGTTGGTGATGGACAGGGAAGCCTGGCGTGCTGCAGTCCATGGGGTCGCAAAGAGTTGGACACGACTGAGTGACTGAACTGAACTGAAGACAGTAATGGGATGTGAGATGGGGCTTTCTCTCTGCTCAGTGACTGTCATGACCCTGTTGGGGGTGGGGTCTAGTCCCAAGTTTTGGAAACCGAGCCCCAAGTTTCAGGCCCAAGCAGGTTCAGTTCCCTTTAGGTGTGTGTTCTTCCTACTCAAGGCTCTAGCGCCCTCCTCTCCAAGGGGACCAGTGCTGAAGCAGGAGGGGCTGGCAGGGTATTTGACAAGGGTCATTTCAGAGGGTGTGGTGATTGGGCCAGTGTTAGAGATGTGTCTGCTTCTGATGCACTGCCTGTGCGATTGCCAGGCTTCCTGCCTCAGCTCGGATGAGGCTTGGAGTCTGGGCCACTACAGTGTTCTGTGGTCATCGCAGCCATCCCCCCAGTGTGGAGCTGCAATGTGAGGTAGATCAGTGCTGCCACATTCACTCAGTTCAGGCTGGGGTGTGTGGGTGCTATCATGGGAAACCAGTCAGCCAACCTCGTGGTTTCAGTCTGCCATTTCTGCCCACTTTGCAAGCAAACAGCCATTCCCTCACTTCTCATGGGCAGAGTCTGGGTTTTCCACAGCCCTCCTGTTAGTCCCACTGGCGCTCTGATCAGCCAGCAGAATTCCTCTCCCTTTTGTCAGACCCCAGGGCTGGGGACTCACTAAGTGGCTCAGACTGCTCACTCCCTAGGGAAGAGTCCCCCCATATAATCTCCCTTTTCCTCTGATTCTGCTCCTATGGGTACAGATCCTGGCCTGGTCACTTGTCTTCCCTTACTACCTGATTCCGCCTGTATCTTTCTTTCCACATTGGTTGTACTAGAGTCTTTCTGCTATCTGCAGTTCAGTGAGAATTTTTCCACATGTAGATGTATTTTTGGTGTCTTTGTAGGGGAAGGTGAGTTCTACATCCTCTTATTTCACCATCTTGATTGAAGTCTCTTCTTCTCATTCTTGACATTGATCATTTATAATCTCTCTTTAAAATCAGTACTGCTGTGAAAGTCATTCAGTCGTGTCTGACTGTGACCCCATGGACTGCAGCCAGCCAGGCTCTTCTGTCCTTGGGGTTTCCCAAGCAAGAATACTGGAGTGGGCTGCCATTTCCTTCTCCAGGGGATCTTCCCAACCCAAGGACTGAACCCGGGTCTCCTGCCTTGCAGGCAGATTCTTTACCGTCTGAGCCACCAGGGAAGCTAGGGCTTTATTAATTTTATCAATATTTTTAAAAAGCAAAATTTCTATTTTGTTAATTATATTTATTGTTTCCAAGTTTTCCGTGTCATTGATTTCTGCTCTTACCTTAAAATATCCCTCCTAAGGCTTAATTTGAATTTACTTTGCTTTTCTTTTTGTGTATTCCCTAAGTAGGAACTTAGTTAATTGGGTTTTAAACTTCTTTTCTAATATGAGTATATAAAGTTGTATGTTTCTAAAGCACTGCTTTAGCTGCATCCCATAAAACCTAAAGTCGTATTTTCTCAAGCACTAAGGTTGAAGTATTTTCTCATTTCCAGTGTGAGTTCTCTGAACCAAAGATTAGAAATATATTATTTAACTTCCAAATGTTTGGGAGATTTTTAAGCAATTTTTCAGGGCTCTTAATTTCTAATTTAATTATTTCTGCAGCCAGAGTACATTCCATAAGCTGTCACTCTTTGGACATTTATTGAGACTTGTTTTATGGCCCTTCTTGGTAAATGCCCTATGTACATTTGAAAGAATATAGCCTTCATGGTTGGGTGTAGTGTTCTGATTAGTATTAGATCAAGGTGGTGGACAGTGTTTTCAAATCTTTCATAATTTTACTGATTTCTTGTCTAATTATTCTGTCATCTGTTGAGAAAAAGCTGTTAAATTTCCAACTGTGATTTTAGATTTGTCTTTTTCTTGTGTCAGCTTTGCTTCATAAGTTTTGAAGCTCAGTTATTAGGAGCATAAATAATTAAGATTGCTTTTCTTGATGAATTGATCCTTTTGTCATTATAAAACATCTTATTAAATCTTTGTTAATACTCCTTGCCTTGATGATTTCTTTACCAACCATAAGAGTAGAGCCTCTCTAGTTTCCCTATGCTAAATATGTTCCTGGTATACTTCTTCCATCTATTTACTCTGATTATTTCTCTTTTTATACTTAAACTTATCTTAAAAGTATCATATAGTTGGGTTTTGCATTTTTTTTAAATCCATTTTGACAGTGTGTGCTTTTTATTTGGAGTGCTTAATCCACTTGTATTTAATGCACGTAATAGTTGAGTTTGGGCTTCCCTGGTGGCTCAGTGGTAAAGAATCTGCCTGAAATGCAGAAGACGTGGATTTGATCCCTGGGATGGGAAGAACCCCTGGAGAGGGAAATGGCAACCCATTCCAGTATTCTTGCCTGGGGAATTCTGTGGACAGAAGAAGGTGGTGGACTACACAGTCCATGGAATCATAAAAGAGTTGGCCACGAATCAGTGACTAAACAACAATAGTTGAGTTTAGGTGTACTATTTTGCTTTTTGTTTTCTATTTGTCCCACCAGTGTTGTGGTCTTCTCTTTTTCTATTCTTTCCCACATCTGGGTTAATTTTCAGTATTCCTAGTCACCTAATGATGCATGGAGAGCTCATCTTAACCCTTCTGTGATTTTTTTCATTTAATTTCTGGTTGGTCTGCTACTCATCCAACTGAGACTACATCCTTGGGCTAACATAGCTGTGGGTCTTCTCTGTTCATTTCTAACCAAGTTCACTATTTCTCATATGAAGTCACAAGATTTCACCCCCACTACCTACCCTAAGTCTTCCAAGTCTGGCACCAAAAGCTGCTGGGCTAGAAGACTACCATTTTGCTGACTGAGCTAGGTGAGTGGTTGGGGTGGGGTGGGGTGGACACTAGACTTAAGCTATTCTTACTTAAATCTTCAGCAGGTTTTCAATTTTTTGTCCATCTTTGGTAGATTTCTATCACCCTAAAATAGGTGCTTTTGACAGTCTTTTTTTTTTTTAGTAAAGTGGATTGCTGACCTCTTCTGTCATAATTGGAAGCTGCCTGTAATTGTTTTATTTATTTATTTATTTATTTAAAATTATTGTTTTTGCCATACATTGTCATGATATCACCATGGGTTTACATATGCTTCCCCTCCGGGTCCCCCCTCCCTCCTCCCTCCCCCCCGGGAAATCTCGCTGCACCAGTCCCGAGCATCAATCCTGGGCTGGCGATTGATTAGACACATGACAATTAACATGCTTCAATGCCCTTCTCCCATATCATCCCACCCTTACCCTCATCCACAAAGTCCACAAGTCTATTCTATACATCTGCGTTCCTTTTGTTGTCTCCCATGTTGGGTTCTCCTTACTGTCTTTCTAAATTCCATATATATGTGTTAATATACTGTATTGTTGTTTTTGCTTCTGGCTTACTTCACTCTGGATAATGGGCTCCAGTTTCGTCCATCTGAGTAGAATTGCTTCAAATGAATTTTTTTTTAATGCTGAGTAATATTCCATTGTGTATATGTACCACAGCTTTCTTATCCATTCGTCAGTTGATGGGCATCTAGGTTGCTTCCATGTCCTGGCTATTGTAAACAATGCAGCGTTGAACATTGGGGTGCACGTGGCTCTTTCAATTCTGGTTTCCTCGGTGTATATGCCCAGCAGTGGGATTGCTGGGTCATATGGCAGGTCTATTTGCAGCTTTTTAAGGAACCTCCACACTGTTTTCCATAGTGGCTGTACTAGTTTGCATTCCCACCAACAGTGTAAGAGGGTTCCCTTTTCTCCACATCCTCTCCAGCATTTATTGCTTGTAGACTTTTGGATGGCAGCCATTCTGACTGGTGTAAAGTGGTACCTCATTGTAGTTTTGATTTGCATTTCCCTGATAATGAGTGATGTTGAGCATCTTTTCATGTGTTTGTTAGCCATTTGATAAAAACCCTCCAAAAAGCAGGAATAGAAGGAACATACCTCAACACAATAAAAGCTATATATGACAAACCCACAGCAAACATTATCCTCAATGGTGAAAAGCTGGAAGCATTCCCCCTGAAATCAGGAACAAGACAAGGGTGCCCACTCTCACCACTACTATTCAACATAGTTTCGGAAGTCTTGGCCACAGCAATCAGAGCAGATAAAGAAATCAAAGGAATACAGATTGGAAAAGAAGAAGTAAAACTCTCTCTGTTTGCAGATGACATGATCCTCTATATTGAAAACCCTAAAGACTCTACGAGAAAATTACTAGAGCTAATCAGTGAATATAGCAAAGTTTCAGGATACAAAATCAACACACAGAAATCCCTGGCATTCCTATACACTAACAGTGAGAAATCAGAAAGAGAAATTAAGGAAACAATTCCATTCACCATCGAAACAAAAAGGATAAAATACTTAGGAGTATTTCTACCTAAAGAATCAAAAGACTTGTATATAGAAAACTATAGAACACTGATGAAAGAAATCAAGGAGGACACAAACAGATGGAGAAATGTACCGTGTTCATGGATTGGAAGAATCAATATAGTGAAAATGAGTATACTACCTAAAGCAATCTATAGATTCAATGCAATTCCTATCAAGCTATCAGAGGTCTTCTTCAAAGAATTAGAACAAATAATTTCTCAATTTGTATGGAAATACAAAAAACCTCGTATAGCCAAAGCAATCTTGAGAAAGAAGAATGGAACTGGAGGAATCAACCTACCTGACTTTAGGCTATACTACAAATCCACAGTCATTAAGACAGTATGGTACTGGCACAAAGACAGAAATATAGATCAATGGAACAGAACAGAAAGCCCAGAGATAAATCCACGCATCTATGGACACCTTATCTTTGACAAAGGAGGCAAGAATATACAATGGAGAAAAGACAACCTCTTTAACAAGTGGTGCTGGGAAAACTGGACAGCCACTTGTAAAAGAATGAACCTAGATCACTTTCTAACACCATACACAAAGATAAACTCAAAATGGATTAAAGATCTAAGCATAAGACCAGAAACTATAAAACTCCTAGAGGATAACATAGGCAAAACACTCTCTGCTATAATCCAAAGCGGGATACTCCATGACCCACCTCCCAGAATACTGGAAATAAAAACACGAATAAACAAATGGGACCTAATTAAAATTAAAAGCTTTTGCACAACAAAGGAAACTATAAGCAAGGTGAAAAGACAGCCTTCAGAATGGGAGAAAATAATAGCCAATGAAGCAACAGACAAACAATTAATCTCAAAAATTTACAAACAACTCCTGCAGCTCCATTCTAGAAAAATAAACAACCCAATTAAAAAGTGGGCCAAAGAACTTAACAGACATTTCTCCAAAGAAGATGTAATTGTTTTAATATAACGTATTTAACCTTTATTTAAAATAAAAACAGTGAAAATATCTCTGCATCTTCTCTAAATCCTCTGTTGGAGGTTTTTCAGGTTGTCGAATACTGTTTGTGCAAGGATAAATGGGATAAGTCCCTTTCAGGATATAATACAGAGATCCCTTACTCTTTTTATTACTTTCCTGATTTCTTGATAATATTCACCAGTTGAATCATAAAAAGTTAAATATTATTTACTTGAAATTAATGTTATAAATTAGAATCATGTTCTTAAAAACTCATACCATAAACTACCAAGACATCATAAATGCTTTCCAAAACCACACAAATGTTTACTTTGGGCTTCCTTGATAGCTCAGTTAGTAAAGAACCCGCCTGTAATGCAGGAGATCCTGGTTTGATTCCTAGGTCAGGAAGATCCACTGGAGGAGGGATAAGCTACACACTCCAGTATTCTTGGGCTTTCCTTGTGGCTCAGCTGGTAAAGAATCTGCCTGCAATATGGGAGACCTGGGTTTGATCCCTGGGTTGGGAAAATCCCCTGGAAAGGTAAAGGCTACCCACGCCAGTATTCTGGCCTGAAGAATTCCATGGACTGTACAGTCCATGGGGTCGCAAAGAGTCAAGACACAATTGAGTGACTTTCATGACCTAATACTCACAAATCTTAGGTATGTAGAACTTTATGCAGTAAATGCTTATTGATAGATTAGAAATGTGCCAGAGATCATGCCAGGCACCAGGATATAAACAGATGAACATATGAGATACAGCTCCTGCCCTCCCCTTCAAAATATCATTGAAACCTGTACTGAAGACATGTCTTCCATGGTAAATTTCTCTGAATGGTAAATGCTTGGGGAGGGACAGCGTCTTTGGGAAAGTCTTCTCCAATTCTAAACCTTGAATGCACATCAGATCACTTAGAAAGATTAAAAAAAAAAAGATACCCTGACTTGCTCCTTTTCTAAAGATCTATCTTAATTGGTCTAGAGAGAGGCTGAAGAGCCAATTTTTGACAGTATTCAGATGATTTTAACATGCAGCCACAGCTGAGAACTGACCCTTGTCCCCAGTTTTCTTAATATTTGATACCTACAATAAAAGATTTTATTTTCTTGGGTTTCAAAATCACTGCAGATGGTGACTGCAGCCATAAAATTAAAAGACACTTGTTCCTTGGAAGAAAAGCTATGACCAACCTAAACAGCATATTTAAAGCAGAGACATTACTTTGCCGACAAAGGTCCGTCTAGTCAAAGCTATGGTTTTTTCAGTAGTTGTGTATGTATGTGAAAGTTGGATGATAAAGAAAGCTGAGCACTGAAGAACTGATGCTTTTGAAGTGTGGTGTTGGAGAAGACTCTTGAGGAGTCCCTTGGACTACAAGGAGATCAAACCAGTCCATCCCAAAGGAAATCAATCCTGAATATTCACTGGAAGGGCTGGTGCTGAAGCTGAAGCTCCAATATTTTAGCCACCTGATGCAAAGAACTGACTCCTTAGAAAAACCCTGATGCTGGTAAAGATAGAAGGGAGAAGGAAAAGGGGATGACAGAGAATGAGATGGTTGGATGACATCACCAACTCAATGGACATGAGTTTGAGCAAGCTCCAGGAGATGAAGGACAGGGAAGCCTGGTGTGCTGCAGTGCATGGGGTCGCAGAGTCGGACACGACTGAGCAACTGAACTGAATAAAATATACCTCCTTTAGTGGTTTTAGTTTTCTGAGAAATTCTTCTGTTGTCTGGTAGTGGGGGATCTCTTATTGTCAACACTTTAAGATTCTACAGAAAATGGGGCATTCACTCCTCCCCCTTCCTCACTTAGGACAGCGTATCTGTATTCTCTCTCTTACTCTTTTTCAAGTGAGATGGAGAAGTTTCTCCATCTGATCATCTGATTGGATAGAGACTGAAATTTATGGGGCTACTTTCCATGTATGCTTGCTGCACAGAAGCACTCCAAGTCTTAGTAGATGCAACTCTACTTCCAGGTGGGTACCAGGATCTAGAATTGAGGAGAGGGATGAGAGTTAGTAGTAGGAGCTGCCCTAAACTAACATATACTCAGAATTCAATTTGTCTGAGAGCTCTGTGATTCAGGAATTTGGACTCCCCAACAATTTTGTGCCAACAGTTTCTCATCCCCCAAAGATCCTTTACTCACACTACAAATTTCTTCTTTGGACTGTACCTTGCCTGTCTTTAAGCATTTTGAAGAGAGGCGATGCTTTTGTCAAAAAGCACACGGATTTGCTGTAACTACTTATGCTGCCATGCAAAAACCATTTCCTACCTCAGAAATTAGCTTGTTGTGACTGTACATTACTACCGACTGTTCTGGTGTAGCAGCCCTAACCCACTTCATGGCTCCAGCTGTCACCATCACAGGGCTTTAAACACAAGTTTTGCTCATCATTCAGGATGTTTTGTTTCCAAGAGCAAAGACTAAGTGGGGGGGGGGTGTTTTGACTCAAGTCGTTAAAAACAGAGTTGCCAGTAGCAGCAAAAAGCTTTCCTTTCTTAGTAAATTTCAATTAGCTAATGAGAATTTTGTAATATCCTATAGTTTTTTTTCTTGTCTAAACACAAAGCTTAGTTTAGACTATAAGGATAAAAAGATTTTTTAGAAAATATTCTAAGTTTCATTATATGTTCTTTATTATAAGCTGCTTTAAATCCTTTATTAAAGTAGGTATTGATTTTATAGTTCTCTGTGGTATAGCAGGGATGGGCAAATTATGGCTCAGGGACCAAATCTGGCCTGCCAGTTTTTTTTATAAAAACCTTATTTTTGGAACACAGCAATGTTCATTCGTTACCCTTTTCTGTCCTAAAATGGCAGAGTTGAGTAGTTGCAACAGAGACCATCTTCCCTGCAAAGTCTAAAATAGTTACTAACTGGCTCTCTACCATGTTCCCTGCTGTACCACATTCTTCCTCCCACCTTCTCTCCCATCATCCAACTCATGTCCTCTCATTTGGTCTTCCTGATTTTTCATTTCAAAAATGAATAATACCTTTACCTAGTTAATGTTAGCATTTAAAAACATATATTTATTTGGCTGCACCAGGTCTTAGTTACAACATGCGGAATCTTTCATTGTGGCATGTGAACCTCTTACTTTTAGCATATGGGATCTAGTTCCCTGACCAGGAACTGAACTCAGGCTCTCTGCACTGGGAGTGTGGAATCTTAGCCACTGGACCACCAGGAAAGACCCAGGGTTAGCATTTTTAAAGGAACAAAATAAATTTCAATTGCTGCTTAATTGTATGCTAGCTTTCTGTTGATCAGTGATCCTCAAGGCAAACAAAACAAAAAAATTAAAATGTTGCCCCAGTCGTAGTTTTCCTCGGATAAGGTAAAACTCTTTCAGGTTTGTATGATCAGGCATTTTTTTCAGTGGAGAAAAATTTTTATTATAACTTTTACTATCGTTTCTGTTTTGGTTTCTTCTTTAAGAATTCTGGTTGCCTGTAGGATTGGTCAGTCATTCAGGGCTAACCTCTGTTCTTACTAATCCTTGCTTCAGTTTTCTAAGGGGCTATTTCTTTTTGCATCCTGTTAAAAACACCAAACAGACAGTCTGAAGCTTTTCTTGTTTCCATAGTAAGATATTTTCTAAGCTAGGCTTTTATTCTGTGTTCACATAACATACACTTTCTTTTGTAAGTTCTTTACAGGAGTCCCATGTTGATTTTTTTGTTGACGCTTTTGGTTTTTTATTGTTTTTCCTATTTTCTGATCTTTTAATGAGGAGAGATCCATTCAAGCCTGACTCTTGTCAGCATGTGAGATGGGCAGATAGCTCTCTAGCAGCACCCTCTCCATGGGTGTTTCATGAATATACTTCTCAGAGCTAAAGCTCAATAGTAACTTGACATGACATCGCACGGATATACTAGGGCTTATATTTCTGTTTCTCTGCAGACAGATGTTTGGATTTCCAGTTCTGAGCCAGCATAGTACTGCTCCAGCAGTCGTGTCACACCTGTCAGCGCACATACTCTGCATTTCTACTGGACAGTGAAATGCTGGCTCATGGGGACTGCATAATTTCAACCTTAACAGATAATGCCAATACACTCTGAACAGCAAACCAAAATCGCTTAAGAAATTATTCAGTAACTTTTTTTTTTACTGATTTATATTTGACAAAATATAGTGAACAAAATATTGAAATGAGACATGAGAAAAATTGCTCTTTTAAGTAGAGCATCTAGGAAATACCAGAGAGAATAAAGCTCTTTCATTTGATTGCTATTACCGAAAATCACTTTAAATCATTGGGAGTTTAAAGAAAAGAAATCTGTTTCCTCGGCATCACACACTGACAAGCCCTAAGAGCTGCACATCTCGGAAGAAGGGCAGACAACTGGAATTCTCTACGATGATGATTTGTACAGCTTCTCTTTAAAAAGATCATAGTCTGTAAAAAAAGAAACACACAAACACACAAATGTTTATGATTATGTCATCTTTCTAGAAACAACCATTATCAGATTAACACATCCGAAAAATTACTGTGATATAATTACAGTCCAGACATAGTTCTGCTGCTTTTGGGCCCCATGATCCAAACATTTCCTAACTCATAGGGTCTCAGTTTCTAAATTCTAGCACTTAAAAAAACTTTAACTGGGTTATAACTGAAAAATTAATACATACACATTGTAAAAAAAAAAATTGAGACTACAAAAGGACAGTTCTTCATTCTTTTTATCTGCTGTAGAATAGGAATTATCAGACTTTTTCTTCAAAGGGCCTGACTTTATGGGCCAAAATACAAAAGTGTGCATATTATGTAAGTACTAAAATAACAAGAAAGAAAACAAATTCATTGATAAAACTCAAAAGATAGTAATAATAACTGACTACAGGATTTTTTTTGCAATACAAGTCTCCTGAAGAAACGAATGAAACTCTTATTTAGGGAACACCATTTTGATTAATTGGGGTTCAGATATTAAAACTGACTGCAGACGATCATCTGTTAATGGTGATGTGCAATGAGACTTTCCCCTATTTCAGTTTTGAAAATGTTTTTTATACAAGTATATGATATCACTTATATGTGGAATCTAATAAACAGTACAAATGAACTTATTTACAAAAAAGAAACAGACTCACAGACATAGGCAAGAAACTTAAGCAAACAGGAAAGGGGCAAAGGAGGGATCAATTAGGAATGTGTGATTAATAGATACACACTACCATGTATAAATAAACAACAAGGATTTATTGTATAGCCAGGGAACTATATTCGGTAGCTTGCAATAACATAATGGAAAACAATTTTAAAACCAAATCTTTTTGCTATACACCTGAAACCAACACAATGTGTAAAACAACTATATTTCAGTTTCAGAAAAGTCCTTCACAGGTAGGGGCTGGCAATACTGATCTCAATCCATAAACATATGCCTTTTTTACAAAAATAATTTTATTTTTGACTGTGCTGGGTCTTCACTGCTATGCGGGCTTTTCTCTAGTTTCAGAGAGCAAGGGCTACTTTACTTTTGGTGTGTGGGTTTCTCATCGCAATGGCCTCTCTTATTGCGGAGAACAGACTCTAGAGGGGGCAGGCTTCAGTAGCTGTGGCATGTGAGCTCAGCAGTTTTGGCTCCCAGACTCTAAGAGCACAGGCTCAATAATTGTGTATGGGCTTTATCTTCCTGATTCAGAGATATCTCCTACATCAGCAGGCAGATTTTTTATCACTGAGCCACCAGGGAAGCCCCAAGCATTGACTTTCAATTGTGCATATTTATTGCCTGGAAGGCACTCACAGAATTCCAATAGCTTCTTCGCTTGATATTTAATGCCTTTTGGCACATCATTACAATGTAGATTAATCACTTCCAATTGAAGGTTAGGTGGACATGCTTCCGCTGCACACTTAAATAACTTTGATATATGGAAATTTCCTTTGCACTTGTTTCAAGGTCCAAAGAGTGTTCCTGGAATTATAGTTTAAGTTCAGAAAATACATCACTGCAAATACGCATGGGAATGGAGACCTTGTTTTTTTTTTTAGCTTTGGCAGCAGGGGAAGTATATAAAGTAACTTACCATTATTTGTGATTCAGACAATGTTAGTTGCCACTGAAATGACTTTACCATAGTATAAATTCTGCATATAAGCTCTGCATTACTTTGTAATTTTAGGTTGGATTCATTAAAAAATATTATCAAGTCTGCAGCAAAAGCTGATTCCAAAGTCACTCAGTATTCCATGATAGTGGTTGAGGGTAGCTTTCTTAGAAAAATCTCAATCTTGTTTTGAGTTAAAAAAAATCACACTATAGTGTTACCACTGCTAAACCATCAAACATCAGAGTCAGAGCAATTTAAGATATTCTGCTATTTCTGACCAAAGAAAAAATCATGGAACATGGAATTAACAATGATTAAATCCTCAAGAACTGAGTGAGGATCACAATAACACAGTTAGGTAAATAACACATATTAGATTCAAACATTTTTCCATCAGTAAAAGAGTTGTCTACCAAAACCCTAAAGCTCTGGGGGAAAATTGGCCTTACATTTGGGACTCCTCTAGATTCCAATCCATACCCCGCCCCCCCCCCAACCCCCATCACAGACTCTTTAAAAGCCTTGCTGGTTTCTGTTTCCCCTAGTGAAGTCTTGTGCCTAGATGTTACCAGTGCCCTAAGGGGGAAAAAATGGCCAGTGATCACAGATCACTTAGGAAGAACTCTTTCCTGTTCTTCCTTTAGTTCAGTGAGTCCCTTTTATTTCCACAGCTCTTCCCTGCCTTTTAAAAATGACACAATATATCAATTATTTTTTCTAATTGTTGCAGCTACCTACTATATCCTTCCCAGCATCAGAAGATGTCTATTTTCTGTTTTAATTTCTGTTAATTTAATTTCCTTCCTTTTATTTTTTTTACATCTAATTTCTTTTTCTAACTTCTAAAAAAGGATACTTAATCTTGTTTTCATCTTTTCTGTTCTAATGTCTTGAAGCCTACAGATTTCCTTCTAAGCATCACATCAGCAGCATTTCATAAACTGGATATTTATATAGCATTTTTGTCATTTTTCAGCTCAAAATATTTTCTAGTTTCTGTTATGATATTTCTTTTGAATAGATTGTTTACATTTGCATTTCTTAATTTCCAAACATATTACAATTATCTTGTCATTGATTTCTAGCTTTATTGCTTTTTTTTTTTAATCAGAGGACACACAGGCATGATTTCAGCTCTTTGAAAAGGCTGACACTTGTTTTCTGACACAGTATATAATCAGTTTTTGCAAATGTTCTATGCGTGCTTAAAAATAATATGCATCCTGGAGTTGTTGGGTATAGTATTCTAAAATGCCCGTTTAAGTTTCTTAACTATGTATCTCAAATCTTCCATTTTTTAATGTTTTTTTTTCCTCTGCTCAGTATATCAGTCCCTGATACAGATTAACGTTTCCTAGAATCATGTTGTTGTTCAGTTGTTCAGCCAAGTCTGACTCTTTGTGACCCAGTGCACTGTAGCACACCAAGCTTTCTTGTCCTTCACCATCTCCTGGAGCCTGTTCAAACTCATGTCCATTGAATAGGTGATACCATTGAATCATCTCGTCCTGTCGTCCCCTTCTCCTCCTACCTTCAATCTTTCCCAGCATCAGGGTCTTTTCCAGTGAGTCAGCTCTTCGCATCAGGTGGCCAAAGTATTGGAGCTTCAACTTGAGCATCAATCCTTCCATGAATATTCAAGGTTGATTTCTTTTAGGGTGGACTGGTTTGATCTCCTTGCAGTCCAAGGGACTCCTCAAGAGTCTTCTCCAACACCACACTTAAAAGCATTAATTCTTTGGCACTCAGCTTTCTTTATAGTCCAACTCTTATATCCATACATGACTACTGGAAAAACCATAGCTTTGACTAGATGGATCTTTGTTGGCAAAGTGATGTCTCTGCTTTTTAATATGCTTTCTAGGTTCTCCACATCCTCTCCAACATTTTTTTTTTTTTTAAGTCTTCATAGAACCATTCAACTTCAGCTTCTTCAGCATTAGTGGTTGAATTACTATGATACTGATTGGTTTGCCCTGGAAATGAACAGAGATCATTCTGTTGTTTTTGCAAATACACCCAAGTATTGCATTTTGGACTCGTTTGTTGACTATGAGGGCTACTCCATTTCCTTTAAGGGATTCTTGCCCACAGTAGTAGATGTAACGGTCGTTTGAATTAAATCCTCACATTCCCATTCATTTTAATTCACTGATTCCTAAAATGTCAATGTTTACTCTTGCCATCTCCTCTTTGATCATTTCTAATTTACCTTGATTCATGGACCTAACATTCCAGGTTCCTACGCAGCATTGTTCTTTACAGCATCAGACTTTACTTTCACCACCAGACACATCCACAACTGGGTACTGTTTCTGCTTTCGCTCAGCCTCTTCATTCCTTCTGGAGCTATTTCTCGGCTCTTCTCCAATAGCATACTGAGCACCTACCGACCTGGGGAGTTCATCCTTCAGTGTCCTATCTTTTTGCCTTTTCATACTATTCATGGGGTTCTCAGGGCAAGAATGCTGTTTGCCATTCCCATCTCCAGCAGACCACATTTTGTCAGAACTCTCCACTGTGGCCTGTCCGTCTTGGGTGGCCCTACACAGCATGGCTTATAGTTTCATTGAGTTAGACAAGGCTGTGATCCATGTGACTAGTTTGGTTAGTGTTCTGTGATTGTGGTTTTCATTCTGTCTGCCCTCTGATGGATGAGTATAAGAGGCTTATAGATGCTTCCTGATGGGAGGGTCTGGCTGGAAAACTGGGTCTTGATCTGGTGGGCAAGGCCATGCTCAGTAAACCTTTAGTTTCAGTTTTCTGCTATGCGTGGGACTGTGTTTCCTCCCTGTAGTTCCACCTCCTCCAAAAGAGCCATGTTACTAAATATATTAAAACTGTGAATCACTTTGCCTTCCCAGTGAATTAAACCTGAAGCGCCCCTCTTTTGCTCTAATAAGGGCTTTCTGGCTTAAAACCTTCTTTATTATTATTTTTTTATGCTGCAAAAAGCTTTATTGTTTCCATTTGGTCCAAGGTTTAAGAGAGGGCTCCAGGGTGTTAAAAAGCTGCCTAGTAGGTGCAGAGGGGCTTCGGGCAGCCCTGATGTTAAGTGGGTTCTTCAAAGGCCGCTGGTCTCCAGAAGCTCCTAGTCGTGCTTGAGGGTGAGCCTTTTGAAGAGATGCTCTCCCAATCCAGCCTGGGGACCGGCCAGCCTGCGGAGGTTGGTCAGGTGGTCACCCATCTTCTTGATGAGTTTCACTTCCTCGTCTAGGAAGTGGTTCTCCAGGAAGTCACAGATGTGGGGGTCTCCACGGGCAGAGGCCAGGCCATGCAGATCCAACAGGGCTGGATTCAGGTTCTTCTCTACGAGAAGAGCGGCTTCCATAGCGTCCTGGGTTTTACCCCACTCATCTTGAGATGGCTTCTGCACGTCCAGGAAGAGGGCGTGGCCGCCACGCTGGTTTTGCAGTTTCAAGAGACGCTCTGGGCCCTCGCGCTTCTCCTTGACCAATTCACGAAAAAAGTGACCCACACCCTCCAGGGCCACATCGTCGCAGTTGAAATAGAAGCCCAGAGAGAGGTAGGTGTAGGAGGCCCGCAGTTGCATGTTAACCAGGCGGTTGACGGTGGCCTCCACCTCGGTAGAATAATTCTGACGAATCTGGGAGCTCATGATTGGTCGGTAATAAGGAGTTAAAAAATGGTGGCTGGTCCCAGTGATCACGGACAGCTGAGTGGCTGACTCCGGAGGTTGCGACTGGAAAAAAGGTTGGAGGGTAGTTGGAGGCTGGAGCAAAGGGCGTCCCTGGGTCTGTTCCGTCCAAGCACTGTTGAAGCAAGAGACAGATCTGCGGGGCCGCCGAGCACACTTCCCTTCTTTATTATTAATATAGTTACATCAGCTTTTTTGTGGATGATGTTTTCATGCTATCTTTTACTCTTTTTGTAACCATTTTGAGTATTTAGACTTTATATATGTCTCATAAAATTTTCAGTATACAATTGAGTTTTTTAAAATTCAGTCTGACAAATTCTGATTTTGAGTATTTAGTCTATCTACATTTAGTATAATTAATGACAAATCAGTGATAAACACCTATCATTTTATTCAGTGCTTTCTATTGGTTCTGTCTCCTTTCTGTCCTCCTTTTGTATTGAATGTTTTTTGTTTATTCCATTTTCTTCTATTGGTTTAAATGTCACATGTTTTCAGTATCCTTTAGGAGGTACCCTAAAGGATACCAAATATTTCCTTGAGTTATCAGTCACAATGTTAGATGATACTTTTATCCTTCTAGACAAAGCAAGTGCCTCAGGATAACTTAATCCATCTATGCCCTTTCTAACTTACACACTGCTATTGTTGTATAACTGAGTTGCTGCCATTGTTGCTGTTTCTTATTATTACTGTTATATGCAGTCAATACATATTTATCCATATGTTAATCCTTCATTTATCTCCAGCCTTCCAATTTTCCTTCTGCTTAAAGAACATCTCATAGTGACAAATTTTGTTTCATTTATCTGAAAATGTCTTTTTACTGTCATTCTCAAAGAATATTTTTGCAAGGTATAGAATTCTACTTTATTAATATTATTTAAGCATACTGAACATATCGTTCCATTATTTTCTGTTTTTGTTTCTGGTGAGAAGTTAACTGTCAGCATAACTGTTGCTCTTCTGAAGGTAATTCATCGTTTTTTTCTCAATGCTTCTAAGATTTCTTTTCAGTAGTCATATTAAAACGTATATAGATACAGATTTCTTTTTGTCAACTCGGGGTTAAGAAGCCGTCTAAATATCGACTTTTATCAGTTTCAGAAAATTCATATTTTATATAATTTCCCAACACATATCTTCTGTTAGAAGTCAAAGTTCTTGAATCAGTTAAAGTCCACGCCTACCATCCTTTTGTCCCTTCCTAAGGATTAAGGTATCCTGCCTCTATCCTCTTCTGTAGTTTCCAACTCTTTGGCTCTCTGATTCTTTCTACATAAATTGTTCTGATCTTCTACTTTGCTAGTTTTCTCTTCAGCTGTATATATCATGCTCTTTGAGTTTCTCATGTTGACTCCTATATTTTTAAATTCTAGAATTTCTGCTTTCTTCAAAATCTGCTATATATATATATTTTTAAGTCATGTCTTCTTCTTTTACAAATTTCAATATTGACTTTCATTTCTTTGAACATACTAAGTGCCTTAGCTCAGGATGCCAGAACAAAATACCTTAGACCAGGTAGCTTAAATAACAGAAACATATTTTCTTTTTCTTTCCTTTTTTTAATGAGAACTCTTAGCATTCACTCTCAAGATTTTTCATATGTAATAAACAGCAATGCTGATTATATTTATCATGTTTATTTCATCCCTGGTACTTATTTATCTTAACTGAAAGCTTATACCTTTTGATTACATTTGTCTGATTTCCTCTTTTCCTCCTACACCTCTGGTAACCACAAATCTGATCTCTTTTTCCGAGTTTGTTTTTAAAGTATACTTGACCTACAAAATTATGTTAGTTCCAGTTACACAACGAAGTGATTCGATTTTTCTATACATGTCAAAATGATCAGCATGATAAGTCTGGTTATGATCTGTCACCATGCAAAGACATAACATAATTATTGACTATATTCTCCAAACTGTATATTTCATACCCGTGACTCATTTATTTTGCAGCTAGAAGTTTGTACCTCTTATCTCCCTCACCTATTTCTCTCTCCCACCCACCCCTTCCCTTCTGGAAACCATGGCAACCACCAGTTTGTCTCTTTAGTTATGACTCTGTTTCTATATGGTTATATTTTGTTTCCTTTTGTTTTTTAGATTTCACATGTAAGTGAAATCAGTGTTTGTCTTTCTCTGATTTATTTCACTTAGCATAATAGTCTCTGGTTGCATCCATGTTGCCACAAATGCCAAAGTTTCCTTCTTTCTTATGAGTAATATTCCACTGTGTATATTTACCACATCTTTATTCATTCATTTACTAATGGGTACTTACGTTACTTCTGTATCTTAACAACTGTAAATAATGCTGCTGTGAAAATAAGGGTACACATACCTTTCCTATGGAGAAGGAAATGGCAACCCACTCCAGTGTTCTTGCCTGGAGAATCCCAGGGATGGGGCAGCCTGGTGGGCTGCCGTCTACGGGGTCGCACAGAATCAGATGTGACTGAAGCGACTTAGCAGCAGCATACCTTTCCTAATTAGTGTTTTCATTTTCTTTGGATGAATACTAGCAGTGGAATTGCTGGATCATACAGTGGACTATTTTTAGTTTTTTGAGGACTCTCCATACTGTTTTCCATAGTGGCTGTACCAATTGACATTCTTGCTCTCAGTACATGAGATTCTCTTTTCTCCACAACTTCGCCAACACTTGTTATTTGTGGTCTTTTTGATAACAGCCTTTCTGACAAATATGAGATATGAAGTGATATCTCATTGTGGTTTTGATCTGCATTTCTCTGATTGAAGATCTTTTCATGTGCCTGTTGGCCATCTGTGTGTCTTTTTTGGAAAGTCTACTCAGATCCTCTATTTTTTTTTTTTTTTTGAAGTTGAGTTACGTGAGTTCTTCGTATGTATTACATATCAACCCCTTATATATATGTAAATATATATATTTATAAGTTTGCAAATGTCTTTGCCCACTCAGTATGTGGCCTTTTCATTTTGTTGGTCATTTCTTTCACTGTGCAAAAGATTTTTAGTTTGACGTGGTCCTATTTATTTTTGCTTTGGCTCCCTTGTGCCTCTCTCTCTTTATATATATATATATATAAAATGAAGGTCAGTGTCAAAGAGCATCCTGCTTATGTTTTCGTCTATAAGTTTTACGGTTTCAGGTCTTATATTTATTTTTGTGCATGGTGTGAGGAAGTAGTCCAGTTTCTTTTCTGTATAGCTGTCTTGTTTCCCCAACACCGTTTATTGAAAAAGCTGCATTTCCCCCAAGGTATATTCTTGCCTCTTTTGTTGTAGATTAATTGCCCATATAAGTGTAGATTTACTGGGCTCTCTGTTCTTTTCCATTGATCTATTTGTCCATGTTTATGCCAGTACTATACAGTTTTCATTACTGTAGCCCTATAGTACAGTTTGAAATCAGGGTGTATGATACCACCAGCTTTATTCTTCTCAAGATTGTTTTAGTTATTAGAAATTTATTTTCTCACAGTTCTGGAGGGTTGAAGTCCAAGATCAGGTGCCAGCATGATCAGTTTCTGGGGAGAATTCTCTTCATGGCTTATAGATGGCTGCCTTCTCGCTATGTCCCATTTAATTCTATCTCACAGTTCTCATTTCCAAATGACATCATATAGGAGGTTAGGGCTTCAGCATATGAATTTTGGGAGGACACAGTTCACTGTATTGCATTCCACCAAAGCCTCCCAAAATCATGTCCCTCTCACATGCAGGATACATCATTCCATCTCAACAGCCCCCAAAGTCTTAACTCATTCAGGAACCAATTCTAAGGTCTGATCCAAATTCTCATCTAAATCAGAAATGGGTGAGACTCAAAGGTATGATTCTTCCAGAGGCAATATTTTCCTCTCCAGCTGTGAACCAGATACATTATGCACTTCCAAAATACAGTAGTAGGACAGGCATAGGAAAGATATTTTCATTCCAAAAGGGAGAAATCAGAAGAAAGAAAGGCATAACGGGTCCCAAGCAAGTCCCAGGCCTAGCTAGACAAATTCTATTGGATCTTAAAGCTTGAGCTTAATTCCCTTTGGTGCAATGTCCAGCCTTCTAGGTACACTGGGATGGCAGCATTACTCCACGGCTCTGGGAGTGGCCCCACCCCTCCAGCTCTGCTGTCCCCCATCTCCATGGCCACTTTGGGGATCCAGGTAGGGTGTCATAGGCAGTCCTATCCTTCAGTTCTGGGCAGAGGCCATCTGACCTGTTGAAACTGAAGCAGTGGTTGATAAGCTCTGAATCGCCTTCAGCATTAGTTTTCACTCTCCTTAAATACAGGTGGACGTTTGCAGTATAATGGGTCTATTGTATAACCCTATCAAACCCAACAAGTCCGACAGCCTTCCTTCATTTCATAGTGTATCCATTCCTTCATTTCAAACTGGCAGTGTTCCTACTCTTACAATTCCATAGACTCTTTATTAGATAGTTGTTCAGCTATAGCCTTAGAATTTTTTTCAGAATGGACTTTCTCACTTTTTGAAATATGGCTAGGCTAAGAATTTTCCAAATCTACAAATCCTTGTTTTTTTGCTTAACAATTCCTTCTCCGGTTTATCTCTCTTTCAGATTTTACTATGAAAGCAGTCAGAAGGAGCCAAGTTGCTCCTTCAACATTTTGCATAGACATCTTCTCAGCTAAATATCCAGTTTCATTGCTTAGAAGTTCTATCTTCCACAAAACACTAAGTTCTTTGCCACTTTATAATATGGAATGCCCTTCCTCCAGTTTCCAGTAACACATTCCACATTTCCATCTAAGACCTCGCCAGAATTGCCCTTAACATCCATAGTCCCAGCATGCACCTCAAAAATCTTCCCATCTCTACACATTGTCTAGTTCCAAAGTTGCTTCCACACATTTAGGTATTGTTACAGCAGCTTCACTCTTGGTACCAAAGTCTGTCTTGGCTTGGACTGCCATAACAAAATACCATGCACTGGGTGGTTTAAACAACAAAAATGTATTTTCTTACAATTCTAGAAGCTAGAAGTGTATAGCAGTAAGCATAGTTATTCTAAAGTCTGTGTCTAATAATTCCAATTTTAGATCCCTTTAGGTTTGTTTCTATTATCTGTACTTTCTGCTACTTGTTCAAGTTGTCATGTACCTGTATATCCTTCATGTACCTGAATATCCTTGTGTTTGGAACTTGTTCATGAAAAATTCTGAAAATAAATTGAGGTCTAGGATGATGCCAACTTTCTCCAAGGAGAACTTAAGTTTTGTTTCTGACAATTTCTTTGAGGCAACAGGAATCAAGGATCCTTTAAATTCATTTTGTGCAACTGAGGGTTCTGGGGATCATTCAGGTGATTAAAAGCTAAACTGTAGTCTATTCAAGGACGATTGCTCCTAATGAACACTTTCTACTAGGGCACAGCCTTGTGGAGGCCCAGCCTAAATGCAGGACGTTCGCCAGGGTCTCAACCTTGACTCCAGTTTTTGTCCTCTGGTCTTACGAAACTTGTGAAAGCACTGCTCAGGTTTTCAGCCACCTATTATGAGAATCATTGTTAATCTTATTAAATTTGCATGTAGAGATAGTGACTACTTTAACATTAAGGCTGATTTACTATTTAAATTTGTTTATTTTATATTGGAGTATAGTTGCTTAACAATGTTGTGTACATTTCAGGTGTACAGCAAAGTGACTGAGTTATACATACCCATGTATCTATTCTTAATTCTTTTCCCATGTAGGTTTTTATGAGTACTGAGCAGATTGCCTGTGCTATACAATAGGTCTTTGTTGGTTACTTATTTTAATACAGCAGTGTGTGTGTGTGTGTGTATACACACACATACATATATATGTCAATCCCAAACTCCCAATTTATCCCTCCACCACCACTGTTCCTCACTGATAAGTAAAATTTATTTTTTGATTGAGTTTTTTGATATTGAGCTTCACGAGCTGGTTGTAAATTTTGGAAATTTATCCCTTTCTGGTCACAGTGCTTGCAAATTATTTTCTACCATTCTGTGGGTTGTCTTTTTGTTTATGGTTTCCTTTGCTGTGCAGAAGCCTCTGAGTTTAATTTCCCATTTATCCATTTTTGTGTTTATTTCCATTACTCTTTGAGATGGACTGAAAAAGTTATTGCTGTGATTTATGTCTGAGTATTCTGCCTATGTTTTTCTTTGAGTTTTATAGTATCTGACCTTACATTTAGGTCTTTAGTGTATTCTGAATTTACTTTTGTATATAGTGTTAAAGAATATTTTAATTTCATTTTTTACATGTGGCTATCCAGTTCAGTAAGCACCACTCACTGAAGAAACTGCTTTTCCTTCATTGTATATTCTTGCCTCCTTTGCTGTAGATTAACTAACCACAGGTGCAGGTTTATTTCTGGGCTTTTTATCTAGTTCCATTGATCTATATTTTTTTCTTGCCAGTACCATACTTTTCTTTCTCCTGCTATATTTTTCTTTTCAGGGAAAGGCATTTTATTTTAAATACAGCAATGTGTACATGTCAGTCCCAAACTCCTAATCTATCCCTCCCAGCCGTCCCCCCTGGTAACCATAATTTTTTTCCTCTAAGTCTGTGAGTCCATTTCTGTTTTGTAGATAAGTTTAATTGAATTGTTTTTAAAAGATTCCCTATGTAAGTGATACCATGATAATTTGTCTATCTGACTTCCCTTATATGATAATCTCCAGGTCCACCTATGTTGCTGCAAATGGCATTATTTCATTCCTTTTTATGGCTGAGTAATATTCCATCGTATACATGAACCACATCTTTATCCATTCATCTGTCAATGGACATTTAGATTGCTTTCATGCTTTGATTACTGTAAACAGTGCTTTAATGAACACTGGTGAATGTATCCTTTTGAACCAGGTTTTCTCTGGATGTATGCCTAGGAGTGGAATTGCTGGATCACAGAGTAGTTCTATGCTTAGTGTTTTAAGGAACTTCCATACGGTTTTCCATTGTGGCTGCACCAACTGACATTCCTACCAACAGTGTAGGAGGGTTCCCTTTTCTCCATACCCTCTCCAGCATTTACTGTTTGTAGACTCCTTGATAGTGGCTACTGTGGTTAGTGTCAGGTGATAATCTCATTGCAGTTTTGATATGCATTTTTCTAATAATTAGTAATGAGCATCTTTTCATGTGCTTCTTGCTCTTGGCCATCTATATATCTTCTTTGGAAAAATGTCTTTTTAGGCCTTCTTCCCTTTTTTTTTTTTTTTTTTTTGATTGGGTTGTTTGTGCTTTTGATACTGAGCTGCGTGAACTGTTTGTATATTTTGGAGGTTAATCCCTTGTCACTTACTTCATTTGCAAATATTTTCTTCCATTCTAAGGGTTGTCTTTCTGTCTCATTTACAGTTTCTTTTGCTATGCAAAAGCTTTTAATTCTGTTTCATTTGTTTATTTTTATTTTCATTACTCTAGGTGGTGGGTCAAAAAGATCTTGCCGCAATTTATGCCAAAGAGTATTCTTTGTTTCCTCTAAGAGTTTTATAGTGTTGGCTTTACATTTAGAGCTTTAATCTATTTTGAGTTTATTTTTGTGTATGGTGTTAAGAGTGTTCTAATGTCATCCTTTTACATGTAGCATGTCTGCTGATGGGTAGGGTTTTGAGAGCGTCTATGGTAAAATTACTTTCCAGTTATTGGGTCACCCACCTGGCATGTATGGGATTTGATTGTATGAGACCTCTCCAGTCGTCTCATTGTGGCGGCTTCTATGTCTTTGGATGCAGGGTATCGGTTTGCGTAGGTTCCAGCATTTTTCTGTCAATGGTTTTTCAGCAGTTAGTTGTGATTTTGATGTTTCCATTAGAAGAGGTAAACTCATGTCCTTCTACTCCACCATCCTGTCTCTCAGTGATATGTCTTGGCTCATTGTAATAATTTATATTATTGCCTTAGGTCAGCCCTCATCATCTCCCTGGAGAATTCCATGGACTATGTAGCCCATGGACTCGCAAAGAGGCGGACACAACTGAGTGACTTTCCCTTTCACCATCTCCGATCTTCCACCAGAAAGCTGGGTCTTTATACGTCCACAGGATGCTGTGATATGCTGCCCAGATCACTGTTTCAAGACCAAAGCACTCCTTCATCCACCTGGAGCACTGGCTGGTAATGCCTTACAGCTGAGTTCTTCCCAGTGCATGTTCAGATTCTTTCACTCACTCTCAGACATCAACTGGATAGGGAGAGATCCAAGGGACCCAATGGAGGAGTTGTGCTTCTAAGGCTGATTTTTAACACAATAATAAGTTAGGCAAAATGCCTTGATTCTTGAATTTATATTTTATAGCTATTACATAGATAATAACATTACATGTAAATACATGGTTTAATATTTTCAATGATTTCAGAGGTTATTTCATTATTAATGAAAAACAAAGGATTTTCTGCTGTAATTTACAACCATAGTTTGGTATTTAAGAATTCTTTATCTGTTTTCTCTCTGGTCTGTCTTAACTGATCCCTCACCTCAACTTTCCTACCATCGGCCTCTTTGAGATTTTAGGTCCCAACAGATTTCCCTGCAGAGGGCCTCTTGGTCACATGTCCATGTGTAAACCTTAAGGAAACCTCAAGGAAATTATTTGCATAAGATTATACAGTTAGTGGTAGGCTGCCAACACCCAAACCTCCTCCATGCCAGGTTCAGACTGCCCCCTAAGCCTTAGTGCCCTCCCTAACCTGACAGCACACCCCGAGGGTAAAGTAGTGAACAGTGTGCCTCTTACCTTGGGAGGGGTAAGGGAAAAGTTACAGGTAAAGGTTCACTCTGTCCCCCTTCTCATGAAAATTTTACTCTGAACTCGCTAGCTCCGTTCTCCAGTAATCTGATAAGGTGGTATCTGTGTCAACTACGTCACCAAGCAACACTGGGCTTCCCAGGTGGTGCTAGTGGTAAAGACTCTGCCTGCCAATGCAGGAGACATAGGAGGTGTGGGTTCAGTCCCCGGGTCAGGAAGACCCCCTGGAGGAGGAAATGGCAACCCACTCCAGTGTTCTTGCTTGGAAAATTCCATGGACAGAGAAACCTGGCGGGCTATGGTCCGTGGGGCCACAAAGAGTTGGACACCACTGAGCACATGTAAGCAACATTACTTAAGGTGAAAATGACCTGATTAGTAGCTGGCATCGGACAGGAGGGATTTTAAATAAACTATTAATACCTAACAGGAAGCTGTAACTTTGAGGTTTCCTGAGCGTGCTGACTTTTGTAACTGGGCAGATCCATTGGGGGGACCCTGGAAACTATGCCAATGGAATTATTATGAGAGAGACTGGTCCCAGGGCATGTAAACCAAGGCAGCTTCTGCACCCACCCAATGTGAAGCTCTTTTCCTTGCACCTGAGCTCTGTAACCTGGGCAATAAAGGATTTTGATACGTGGTCCTCTGTGTGGATTCAGCAAGAGCGGGACGCAGGAGGCTGTGGGGCCTTAGGACTTTCTGAGGAGACTGATACTCAAATCATACCAAACATGGCCTGTGTTCATCTTGTGAGTATGAATGTTAGGTGCACCTGAGACCCTTGTGGCTACTGTAGAGGGCATCAGGGCTCGAACTGGGCAGGCTGTGCCTCATGCCATGCTGAGCAGCCAGCTCAGTGAGACAGGGGTACCGCATCTAAATCCATGAGAACAAGGTTTTTGTTTTAAATAACACAAACATATTTTGTAGCTTTATTTGAGATATAGTCATTTGCTAACAAAATCTACAAAAATAATTTTTAGTCCTGTTTTTTGGTCAAAACAGTCTAACTGCTGTCATATCAAGTAACATTTTTCAATAGCAGATTCCATAACCGAGACGAAATGCACCAGTAATTTCCCTGCTGTATTCCCGCATTCAGTCTGGGCTGCCACAAGGGTACTTTTTTATTGAATCTGTAGTGGAAACCTTGGTAGACAGTAACTGCTTCAGGCCTGTCAAACAGATGTATGAAATGCACCAATTTAAATGGGAGTGCTTCATTTTCCACATTATGATTGTTACAGTACAGCACAGAGCTCAATGATGCTGCTTGTCCTCCTACTCCCTTCCAAATGAAAAATCAAACTCACCTTAGGTATTTTGCTCATTTTCAGTTTCTCCCTCAAGTAGCTCAGTGTCTGATGTCTGCTCTTGCTCAACAAAATGCGTCTTGAGCATGTCCTCTGTGTGCCTGTGGATGATCTGATGGGCTGCCAGGATATGCTTCCGCTGAGCGTTCCTCACTGTGCCGAAGGGACAGGAGATGTGTTACTCTGGACATCAGAACAGATCATTCCCAAAGGTTTTCAGGAAAGTAGAGACAGAAGTGATAACTTTGCAAACCACATATTCTCTTGCTTTAAGCTGACTGGGTTAAAGAAAATTTTCTGTGGTTTTGGAAGGACACATTCCAAAGGTAATTCAACCTAAACCTCAATATTGCTGCTCACTCTCTGTTCAGTCCAGTCACGCTCCTCCCCACTAGATTTGCCTCCACTCCACAGCTGGGCAGCTTGCCTGACCTAGAATACCTGTACTCCAGATCCTACCCTTCTGCAAAGCCCAGCCCAAGTCCAGCTCCTCCAGGAAGTCTTTGACTGAGGCAGCTCACATTTATCATGACCACACTTGAGTGTGTACCAGTCTATGCAGTGTTCAAGTGCTTCAGGTGAGTTATATTTTGTTCTTTACCTAGATTATAAATGACCTAAAGGTAAAGATCTTGTCTCATACTTTGTGCTTTAGTCCCTAAAATGAAGGGTACTTGTTGACTGACTAATTTGAGTTCATGGCTTTAGAAGTTGTTCCCAGTGCTACATTCTAAGAATATTTATTATCAAGGTTTAGTACATTAAGCATGCCACTTCCCTTTTGAAAAATGGTAACTGTGATGATGATGGTGGTAGCAGTTAGCATTTGTCCTTACTTTGTGCCAGGTACGGTTTTAAATAGTTGGCATATAATTATTCATTTAAACTACTCACAACCCTAAAAGAGAGTATTATTACTATCCCCATTTTCAGATGAGGCAGCTGAGACAGAGATTAGGTGATTTGCCTAAAGTCATACAGCTAGTAAAGCACAATAAGAAGTACCAGGGAGGGAGGGGACATTTATACTTATGCTGATTCACATTGTTGTATGGCAGAAGCCAACACTATATTGTAAAGCAATTATCCTCCAATTAAAAATAAAATTTAAAAATGCCCTGAAAAAAAAAAAAAGAAGTACCAGGGATTCTATGCTGTTCAGATGTCAGCTAGTTTACAGAAGGTAAATCACACAGTAACTTAGAACACTTCACAGCAGTATGGTTGAAAGAATGGGGACTTTGGAGCCACATAGACCATGGTGCAATCTGCAAATTGTGTAACATCTCTAAGCACTAATTTCCTTAACTAAAGTATGAGAACACATCTATAGATGTTATAAGAAATTTAGTTAAGGTATTTCTAAAAATGCTTAATATATTTTCTGGAACTTGGTATGCATTTACACCTTGGTTGTTACTATTATTTTCATCTATATATAGGTCTTCAAGGTCATTCCCATCTATCAAATTTTAGAAAAATAAGAGTTAGTGGCTTAGGAAGACTCTGAGCTCAACTCCTCTCATGGGCACAGCAAAATTACAGCTATTTACAGAGAAACTATGGATGAGAAAGGCCAGAACCTACCTGAAAAGACCTCTACAACTAAGGATAATACAGAACGAACTATGATAAGATGGGTAGGATGGTCAGAATTGTGCTATAGTCAAGAGCTGTACCCCTAGTAGGCAGCTCTCAAACAGGAAAATTACTACAAATACAGAGATTCACCCCAAGGAGTGAGTAGTCTGAGCCCCACATTGGGCTCCACAGCACAGGCGTCCTGCATGGGTAAGACAGTACTGGAACATTTGGCTTTGAAGACCAGCAGGGCTTGCTTTCAGCAGATGCTGTGAGCTGAGAGAAATAGACTCCACTCTTAAAGGACACACACAAGATCTTATACACTGCGCAACCTAGGGCAGAAGAAATAATCTGAAAGGACCATGGGTCTGGCCCACCTGTTAATCTTGGAGAGTCTCCTGGGGTGGTAGAAGGCAACTGGACCTCACGCTGGGGATAAAGACACTGGCAGTAACCACTTGGGGGAGCTTGTCCTACTGCATGGATACTAGTGCTGGTGAGCACTATTTTGTAATCCTCCCTCTAGTTTATTAGCCTTGGGACCTAGGCTACACCCATCAGCCTACAGGCACCAGTAATGGAATACCTCAGGCCAAACAAGTAGGTGGGCAGGGACACAGCTCCACCTACCAATGGGCAGTCTGCATTAAAACACCCTAAGCCCACAGTCATCCATGGACATAGCCTTGTCCACCAGAGGGCCCAGCACCTGGCCCTACACACCAGGACACAGGTAATATACAACTGGGACCCCCAGGGCCTATACAGCAAGAGACCTTGGATCCTGGCTCAACCCACCAGTAGGCTGGCACCAGTCCTGGACCTGCTGGGTCCCAGCCACACCAACCAGCAGGACAACACCAGCTCTGAGACACTTTGGGCCCCCCACACAGCCTCCCCAGAATGTGGCCCCCACTCACCAGACACAGAAAATAAGGTCTTTCTGTAAAGCATAGGGAATTATACTCACTATCCTGTGACAAACCATAGCTGAAAAGAATGTAGAAAGAGGATGTATATATATGTATAACTGAGTCACTTTGCTATCCAGCAGAAATTAACACAACATTGTAACTCAACTATACTTCAATAAAAAAAATTAGGCAGAATAGCAACAAAAAAGGGAACTCTAGAGAAGAATGGATGAACAGAGTGAGCAGTAAACATTTTTAACCAAAAGTTAGAAAATATAAAGAAATAAACAAATGGAAATACAGTAACTGAAATGAAAAATACACTAGAAGGAATCAATAGTAGATTAAGTAATACTGAGGAATAGATTAGTAAACTGTAAGAGCGCAGTGGAAATCACTCAAGCTAAACAGAAAAAAATAAGAAATAAGGACAGTATAAAAGACCTCTGGGACAACATCACACACACTAACATTTACTTTACAAGAGTCCCAGAAAAAGAAGACAGAGAAAGTGGCAGAGAACATATTTGAAGACATAACAGCTGAAGACTTCCATAACCTGTGAAATGAAAGAAACATGCAAGTCCAGGAAGTACAGAGAGAGCCCCAAACAGGATTAACCCAAAGAGGACCACATCAAAACATACTGTAATTAAAATTGCAAAAATCAAAGATAAAGAGAGATTATTAAAAGCAGCAAGGGAAAAGCAACAAGTTACATACTAGAGAACTCCCGTAGGGCTATCAGCTGACTTTTCAGCAGAAACTCTGCAGGCCAGAAAAGAGTGGCAAGATACAGTCAACGTGACGAAAGGGAAAAAGCTACAACCAAGAATATTCTACCTGGCAAGGCTTTCAGTTGGATTTGATAGATCAAAAGTTTTACAGATAGGCAAAAGCTAAACGAGTTCAGTACCACCAAAGCAGCTTTACAAGAAAGGTTAAAGGGACTTCTCTAAGTGAAAAAGAAAAGGTCAAACTAGAAACATGAAAATTATGGGGGGGAAAAAACTCATTGGTAAAGGTAAAGACTAAAATCACCTATCGCCACAATAAGCAGCTAAGGCATACACAAAGCAATTAGACACACAATATGAGAAAAACTAATTATGAAGGGAGGACAATAAAAATTCAGACTAGTTAAAATGCATTTGAAATTAAGGGATAAAGCACTTAATCATATATAGACAGTTGTCTACATCTATGTATAAACCTAATTGTACCCAAAACCCAAAAATCTACAATTGATACACACACAAAGAGAAAGAAATCCAAACACTGAAAATAATCATTAAAAGGGAAGAGAAGGCAATAATAAAAGAATTACCAAAACAACCCCAAAACAATGACCAAAATGGCATTACCTACCTATCAATGTGTGTGTGTGTGTTGCTCAGTTGTGTCCGACTCTTTGTGACCCCATGGACTGTAGCTCGCCAGGCTCCTGTCTCTGGAATTCTCCAGTCAAGAATAATGGAGTGGGTTGCCATTCCCTTCTCCAGGGGATCTTCCTTACCTATCACTTTAAATGTAAATGAACTAAATGCTCCAATCAAAAGACACAGTGACTGAACGTATACACAAAGAACCATATATATGCTGCCTATAAGAGACTCACTTGGGGCTTCCCTCATAGTGCGCTGGATAAGAATCCGCCTGCCAGTGCAGGGGACTCGGGTTCAATCCCTGGTCTGGGAAGACTGCACATGCCTCAGAGAAACTAAGCCTGTGCACACAACTACTACGCACACAGCTGCTGAGCCTGCGTACCGCAACTACTGAAGCCCGCCTGCAACAAGAGAAGCCATCACAATGAGAGACCTGAGCACTGCAACCGAGTAGCACCATCTTGTCGCAACTAGAGAAAAGCCAACAGAAAGCAATGAAGACCCAGTATGGTCAAAAATAAAAATAAATTAAAAAAAAAGAGACTCATTTGACATCTAAAAATGCACACAGACTTAGAGGATAGAAAAAGGTAATATGTGCAGAAAGAAATCAACAGAAAAGCAGGGGTGAAACATATCAGACAAAACAAATATTAAAACAAAGGTTGTTGACAAACCATTAGCCAGACTCATCAAGAAACAAAGGGAGAACAACCAAATCAACAGAATTAGAAATGAAAACGGAGAGATCACAACAGAAAACACAGAAATACAAAGGATCATAAGAGACTATTATCAGCAACTATATGCAAATAAACTGGACAATTTGGATGAAATGAACAAATTCCTAGAAAAGTATAACTTTCCAAGACTAAACCAGGAAGAGATAGATAATATTAATAGACCCATCACAAGCACGGAAATTGAAACCGTAATCAGAAATCTTCCAAAAAACAAAAGCCCAGGACCAGATGGCTTCACAGCTGAATTCTACCAAAAATTTAGAGAAGAGCTAACACCTATTCTACTCAAACTCTTCCAGAAAATTGCAGACGAAGGTAAACTTCCAAACTCATTCTATGAGGCTACCATCACCCTAATTCCAAAACCCGGCAAAGATGCCACAAAAAAAGAAAACTACAGGCCAATATCACTGATGAACTTAGATGCAAAAATCCTCAACAAAATTCTAGCAAATAGAATCCAACAACACATCAAAAAGATCATACATCATGATCAAGTAGGCTTTATCCCGGGGATGCAAGGATTCTTCAATATTCGTAAATCAATCAATGTAATACACCACATTAACAAATTGAAAAATAAAAATCACATGATTATCTCAATAGATGCAGAGAAAGCCTTTGACAAAATTCAACATCCATTTATGATAAAAACCCTCCAAAAAGCAGGAATAGAAGGAACATACCTCAACACAATAAAAGCTATATATGACAAACCCACAGCAAACATTATCCTCAATG